>JARWLC010000005.1:47845000-48272500 GCA_033318265.1 Phyllotis vaccarum | reverse complement strand
GACCCATGGTTCACCTGTGTTCCTTACATGCTGTTTCTTTGGGCCTCTGGCTGATCTGTCTCTGACTCCACCCTCCTCCAACCTATGTGTTCCTGTGTCTGGCTACTGTGTTATCCAAGGGTCAAAACAGCTCCTTTATTTAAAGATGGGTATTCACAGCATATAGAAAGACATTCCCACAACATCTTACATTATCTTCTAGGTTTATTCTGTTTGGGGTCCTTTTAGCTTTGGATCATTATGTTTAAAATTTGTTTTGTGTGTATTTATTAAATAAAGCTTTAACTTCTGGGTGGCCATTTCTAGCCAGTGTCATTCCAGTTAGCCTATTTTATTGCTGTTCATAATATGAGTGCGACACAAGAAGCCACATATACTTCAAGGTTATAGTTTAATGAAATTTGACATGTACAACATAAAAACAGCACCAAAATCAAGACTGTGAAAATGTATTTCCCAAGGTCAGGCTTGGTTGCATCTCCTCTTTCAAGACCTTGCCTACTCCATCAATCTTTCTCCAATACTCTAGATGATCATTGCTCTGCTTGATGCCATTATTCATGAGTATTACTTCTAGAATTTTATGTAAATAAATGAATGGTGTACTCTTTATGTCTGGCTTCATTCATCCTAGAAGGCATGATGTGGTATCTTCTTAGGGTTTCATTTTTAAATTTTGTTGTTAAGAATATGCATATGTGTCTTTGTGTAAGTAAGTGTATATGGGTGCAGGTGCCTCCTGGATTCTGGAGGAGAGTGTTGGATCTTCTGGAGATGGGTTTACAGGTGAGCTGCCTAAGGTAGATGTTGGGAGCTCAAATCATACTGTGTTGTTCCAGTTCTCAGTAGATGTTGGTTCCATCTGAAGCTTTGCATCTGAATATTGTATTTTCCACCCTAACTCTTTACGAAGAAAAGCAGTACATAACCGCTGAGCCATTTATCCAGCCCATTTTCTTAGGGTTTTGATTTGGTGTGTGGTTATCTATGCATTTCCTCTGTTAGCATGTGAAAATACTCTTGATACTTTTATTTGGGCATTTAGATATTTTATATGAGTCGGTCCCACATCTCATTTTTCCTTTATTTGTGGTTTTCTTCTCATTTTGTGACAATGCCTTTTGAAAACAAATATTTTAATTTTCACTATATCAGTTTCTTGTTTTCCTTGATAATTAGAATTTTATGTTATATTAAACATTTTTCCAAATCAATGTTATTAAAATTTATGAATATAGCCTATCCCTCTGGGAATATTACTTTATCACTAATTTTTTAGATTTAGAGTTATAATTCATACTAAGTTTAGAGTAAAAGTCAGGGCTCATACTGTTACAGCTAATTGTTGTTACTAAATTATTTTCAGAAAATCCTGTTTCTTTTTTGGATTAGCACTGTAGTCAGAGGCTAATGGACAATGATGTTTCTATTTTAGTATTTTCTATTTTGTTACTTACATGTCCTCTTACTTAGATGCAATCCTGTTCACCAAGTTGGCATGATGTTTTGAAATGAGGAAATTTCAGTCCTCCAAAGTTTTTTATTTTCTGCAATTCTCTTGATTGTTCTACATGGCTCACATTTGTATACTTGAATGAACAATGAAATCCCAATGAAAGATTCAGGATATGCTTTTAATATTTATTCTAATCCATGAACATAGTATCTCCAATGCATTTAGGTCATCACTAATTCTTATTGATGATTGTTTTGGATATAATATTATTTAAATTACTTGATGTAAGTTTATTCTTATCTAGCTTTTGGACCTTTTTGTTCATAGTATTTTCAATTAATTTTAGTGTTATTTCAGGCATTGTTCCTTCATGTACACAACAGCCAGTCACCCATTGTCCTTTCTTTCTACTCCAGATGCTGTTGCTCCCCTGTCGACTTTTTACTTAATCTCCCTGCTTTTGGTTGAGGGTTTATCATTTTATATCACTAAGTTTTCTGGTCCTGTCTTCTACATGTTCTCACCAGCTGTTTATTCCACCCTGAGAACTTTCCATCTGCCTGTTCTAGTTTTCATTCAAGATCTATCTTTGTATTTGTTTTTATATCCATGTTTGTCTTCTCACGAAATTCTAATTCCTTGGGAGAGGACCTTTGTAAGCTGGGTGCATACAGATGTATATTTTAACCCTAGGCTGTAGGATGATAGCTTTCTCTAGGCTTAAGACTAAATTTATTGAGAAGGAACATGCAGTCTAACAGTAGTGGCTTTTCCATCACTGGGATGACAGAGTTAGGGCTGTGAGGTGAAGGAGGTTTAGCAAATGGCCATTTTCTTCCCAGGTAGGAGTATTGTCAACCTAGTGCCACCTTAAATGCAGGTTAAGCCAGAGGTATTTTTTTGGATGACTTAAGTGAATCCAACTTGCATTGTTTGTTTGCTTATTTGCTTTGTGTGTGTGTGTGTGAGTGTGTGTGTGTGTGTGTGTGTGTGTGTGTGTGTGTGTGTGTGTGTGTCCCTGTGTGAGTTTATATGTGCCATGTGCATGCAAGTGCCCAAAGAGGGCAGAAGGGGTTGTCAGATGCTCTGGAATTGGAGTTAGAGGCAGTTGTGACCTGCTGTGTGCTGGGCACAGGAGTAGTACACCCTCTTAACTGCTGAGCCATTTCTCCAGGCTCTGAGATTCAGCTTTAATTTTACATAAGAACTTCCTTAATTTTAAGGGAAACTCTAAGTTGAAGTATCAGCTTATATTATTTATAGGCTTTAAAATTTTAACTGTAATCTATGCATATATAGATTTGTATTTATTTGGGGGGTAGGGACAATGATGAAAATCATATCTAGATCTTAATGTCTAGTGTATAATATGCTCCACCACTCACCTGTACTTCTGGCCCTGTATTTTACGTTTTTTTTTTCTAAATTCATTATATTCACTATTTAATTGTAGGGTTTTACCTTAAATACTTAGAGAAAATTTTGTTGAATTTACCTCCTTCTCCTTTTCACTCAACCCTTTCCCTCTGATTGCTGTCTCACATTCCACCACACACTATTATTTTTTGGCTTTGTTTAATTACTATTGACACATATATATGCAAGTTTTTAAGTACAAACTGCTGAGTCAAATTAGGGTTTCCTTATGTATATGAACTCAAGACCAACCCTTAGTTTCATCTTACCAATTAGAAAAACTAATTTTTTCCTAGGATCAAAAGACAACTGTGTTACAGACTCAGCTTCAAATGGCTTTCATTTCTGTGGTCTTTAGAAAAACACTGTCTGTTCTAGTTATTGACTTGGCTGCTTCTAAAAGTCCAATACATTTCTTTATCACCATCTCTGTAATAAAGGAGCTGGCATCTGTCCTTTGTCTGGTGGCAGGATGGTCACACTCTGTCCTTAGAGGATGCTAACTGTAGGGGGAGGGGAGAGGAGGGATGTTCTCACTCTGATTCTGGTGCATTTTCTGGGAAGACTTTGCTGGGTTTTCTGAAAATCATTTGATATTGATAGGCCCCAGCCCTAAAAGGGTTTGCTGGCCAGTAGAGATTAGCACTTCTCCATTGCAGGCATCTCCTGGCATCACATCATTGCACACTTTCCCTGGAATCCAGTAAGTATCTTTTCATAGTCTCATGAGTAGCTCTGACAAATGATCCCCTGAGCAGCCTTTGGAATAGAGTCAACTAATGGGAAGCTTCCATAAGCCAAGGGCACCTCTCAAAAGGAGTCTCCTTAAGAGCTATGACACTTTACTGTGGCTGGCATTTGCAGAGCCCTCAGTAAATTGTTCTAATTCTAGATGTTGTGAAGAATTTTATACCTGTCATGTAGCAATATGGTTGGATCTAGTGGACTTTATGTTAAATGAAGTAAGTCAGGCACATAAAGCTAAATACTATATTTCTCACTAGTAGCTAAATCAAAAAAAAAAAATCAGGTTCCATAGAATCAGATTAGAAAGAATTTTTTTTTAATTAGTGTGTCAGGGAGAGGAAGTTGAGGATAGGGAAAATGCAGGTAAAGGGCTGTCATGTTTGAGATAACTCAGAGGAATAAATAAGTTTCCTTTAGCTTTTACAGAGCATAGTGATCATAGTGAATGTCATGCAGAACATTTCATATTGTTAAAAATAAGAGATTTTTAGTTTCTCAACAAATAAAATAAGTAAATGGAGCAATGAATGGATAAAATGGTTTGCTTGAATCCTTATAAAATATAGATGAAGTTCCAAGCATCACATTGTATCTCACTGATGGTCAAGTTTTTATTTTTTTAAAAATATGTCAGTTTAGTTTTAGGAGAGGTATTGATCCAAATGATGCAGCTTGTGGTTACTGAGGACTTGAATGGCATCTTTTTCCCCATAAAGGAAATTTGCTGGACCTTAAGGGACAATAAAATATCACATAGACTCTTCCTATAGAAATAATGTTTTAATAATCACAGCCCTTTGGTTTCATATTGCTTCAAGATGCTCCCCAGTGAACTAGCTAACTGTTTATAGTTCATTGTGGCTTTGCTGAAGTTAACATTTGACACTCAGCTCCTAACATATTTTTGCACCAATTCTGGGTACCAGCCACTCTGACCTTCTGCCTGTACTTCAGAGCACTATATTTTTCTACCTGACCTTTGCATATGCTGTTCTAGCTGGCATACTCCTTTCTCACACGTGTCTTGGGAACCATTTGGACATGACCTCTGAAAACTTCCACTGCATGTGTCTGTTTTGCCAAGTGCTTCCACAAACTACTCCTATTTGTATCCAGCCTACTTCCCCTTGGATTGAAAATGCTATTCATTGATTTATTTATTCAGCAAATAAATATTTGGCATATTGTTTCCTCTGCTAAGAAAATGAAGATAGAAAGATGCTGAAGGCAGGGATTATTCTAGCTTGATATTTTTGACTATTTAATGTTCTATCTTTCTCAGCCTACTGTGAGATTGTTGGCCTCTTGGGACCTTGTTCATGAGCTGCACACACAACTGTGTGAAAAATAAGTAAGTCATCTTGAATGAATCGATGAGGTCTGAAGCAGAAGAGGAATTATAAAGTCTCAACAGAGATTACTGGTTGAGAAATACTAAAATGGTTAGATTTTGAACCAATCCCTTTAGTAAGTTTACAGGTTGTTTTTTTCCATCCCTTATGCTTTTCCGTATTTGATTTTGGTATGATTCGATATATTATGTATTTTATTTCTCTTGTGTATGTATTGGTACATGTTTATGCAGGTGAATGAGTATGTGTTTGGTCGGCCTCATTGTCACTCTTTAAGTGCCATCTACCTTATTTTTGAGACAGAATCTGTCACTGTCCTGGAGTTAAGTATGTAGGCCAAATGGGCTAGCTGGTCAGTGAGCAGTAGGGGCCCTCCTATCTCGCTTTTCCCAGAGCTGGGATTCTAAGAACCACATAACCACATTCAGCCTTTGTGTGTTCTATTTTCAACATTTTAATGAACACAAAGGAAATAACTCAAGGTATTTGAAGAACCTAATACAATTCTGCAGTTGCATACTGCAAGCCTAGACCATCCACATATGCAAGAGTCTGCTATCAACACACTTTGCTATTTCTCAGTTCTGACAAGTCAGAGTTTTGAGGATTCATTGTATTTAAAATGTCTAGGAAGACTTTGGTTAATTATTTTAGAAGCTGATGTATAATTCACTCTCAAGAAGAACGTATAAAGAGCTGGTCATTCACAGTGTGCCTTTATTCACAGCTCCCATAGCCTTGTACATTGATTTTTCTCTGGCACACATGAAATGTGCATTTTTATGGTTATACTTGGAAAACCTGACATTCCTCATGCATACTCTCAATAGCTTCCTTCAGCATACAGAACAGTAGTGTGCATCTTTCAGCAGCAGGTTATTTTTAGAACACAGGGCTTGCTTTTCCCATGGGTTATGGATTTGCCTTGTGCTTCATGGGAGGGGCTGTGGCTAAAGAAGCTTGGAGTGGAGTGCATTGCCTTCATCCTGACTGTTTTGCTGTGGGAAGCAGCCTGGCCATTGTTCACATGTTACAAGTCTGAGATAGAAACTGGGGTGAGTGGTACACTTTCATCATTGCCTTAATTATGATGCAAGAGAAGACAGTTGAGCTACCCCTGGAGAGGTTAGTTAGCACTGGAAGAAGATGATTTAGAGCAGACATCTGGGAATGGCATCTGTTTGTAATGTGGTTCACAGCGAGACATCTATGTTAAAAGTCTGAATGTGAGCTCCTTCATTATGGCTTGTGTGCTTTTCCAGAGTAACCTCTTAGAATCAAACTTTAATACCTACAAATAAAAGGGGGGCAGCACTACTATCTGTCTCAATGGATTGTCTAAAGATCTACTTCTGTGTAGTATATCTGTGTAGCACAATGAATATTCACTTTTCCTTGTCATGAATATGAAAGTAAATGTAGCAACATCTTTTAAATATTAAGTATATGGTTTGGTGATTGTTTAATTTTACTCTACTGGCTTTCTATACTATTAATTTACACACACACACACACACACACACACACACACACACACACACACACACACACTATTCTTCCCTAAGTTACTTGTTTTAATAAATACAAATTTTCTGTTGGAAATATGTAATGAAAATTAGGCTAAAAAGAACACCTATTAAAATTATGTATGTGTGTGTCCCAAAGTAACAACCAAGAGCATCTGAAAGAGACCTCAACATGATCAGGAAAGAAAGATTTAGAAAAGGGAAGAGTTGGTTGTGTCTCTATCAAGGACAAGTGGGCATCTCTAACCTACCTAACTTCTGGGCTGGAGAGACACACTGTGTGTCTTTGTGAAACACTCTGTAAGTCTACGACTGGATCAGATATAATCCTACCTGAGCTTTCCAGATACAAGCAAAGCAGACACAGTTGGCATTTAACAGCCTTTACTGTACAGTTGGAGGATGCCAGCCAACGTCATTACCAATTAAATTAAGTCTCTTGTGGAATTTTTGGAGACTTATTAATAATAGTCCTTTAGACAGTGAAGGCAAAATCCATAAGTTCTCATGGGTTTAATTTCATTAATGTCTTAATTGTTATGAAGAGACACTATAATCAAATACAGCTAATAAAAGAAAACATTTAATTCAAGACTTGTATATTATTTCAGAGAGTTAGTCAGTGATCATCATGGTGAGGAACATGGCAGCAGGCAGGTAAGCATGACTCAGAAGGAACAGCTAAGTACTTATACCATCCTGATTCAGAGAAGGGGGGAGAGGGAGAGAGAGAATGAGAATATGAATGAATATAAATATAACTGGGCCCTGAATGGCTTTTGAAACCTCAAAGCTGATCCCTCAGCGATATACCTCCTCCAACAAGGGCATCCATGCTAATCCTTCATAAATAGTCTACCAACTTGGAACCAAGTATCAAATATATGAGCCTATGGGGATGGGGATTCTCATTCAAACCATTGCAATCAGCCCATCAAATATGAATGAAGCCAATACTTTTAAGTGGTCATTTCTCTGCAGGGTTTCAGACATCTAGAAAGGTTCATTAAGTTGGCAGTTATTATAGACTAGTAAATGGGAGTCTTGAACTCTAGCCCACTAAGCTGTGTAGGTATCAGTCTTCATTCTACTGTATATCTGTGATTCTCGTGACCTCTCTTGAGAGTTGAATGGGAGGATCCAAATGAAAGCAATGGATGGCAGAGGCTTCTCGTGAACTGGATTTGGTGAATGCAATTATTCCTACTTCCCGTTGCCTTTGCTCTAGGGATTTGAAAGCAAATACCCTGTGGAAGTCTCTACATATAGAAATTATTATTGCATAATTATTCATTGATAAGGAATGCACATAATTTCTGTATGATGTATTCTAACCTTAGTGAGATTCTATCTGCCCTTATTTGGAAATTTTACTAAGCAGGTCAACAAAACTTCTGGGGTAAGGATCCATATTCCTATATCTTAGACTCCATACAGTGAGAATCTCATAAACCAGTGGCTATGTATAAAACCCATTAGAAATCTTTCCAGACATCCTATTCTTATGGGATGAAAGCCTGAGTGGACTCTTAGTCACAGTTCTTTCATGGGTGGAAGCTGGCTTAGCAACCTTAGCCAATGTACACAGCAAAAATATTTTCATTGTCTTTTAATTAGTTTTCAGTTCTAATTCTCATTGGACAGAATTGAATACAAAAAGTCTGGCTCCGTAGAACCATTCATTCATAAATGAAAATCCTCTGGTTCTACGAATGAAAGTTACTACCTTCTGTGCTAGCAAATTTGTCAAGTGTTTATTGAGACACCAAGACAAGGAATATTTGTGGGAACTACCTTTAGTGGAACCTTCCTATGCTGAAGTTGGCACAAGTATAGTGTTGCACTCACATTGTGCTATTTCAGAGTGAACTAGGGATCTTGTAGCAGGATTCCATGTTTCTACACAAACGTCTTTGGGGAAATGTCTGTATTTTTCATTTAAATCCAATTTCCATATGTGAGAAGGTAAATTGTTTTCTGTGGCAGAAGTTTTGGTTCTGCTCGCATATTCTGGTAATGTTTTTGTTAACTTGATGCAAGCTAGGGTCATTTTGGCAGAAGGAACTTGAGAAAACGCCTCTGTGAGACTGGCCTGTAGGTTAGCGTATAGGGCATTATCTCCATTAATGATTGATGACGGATGGTCCAGCCCACAGTGGAGGGTGTTCCCTCACCCTCATGGAAGTTAGGTGGTACTGAGAGGTATAAAAAAGGCAAGCTGAGTAAGCCACAGCACTGAGCAGTTTTCTGCTATGATCTCTGCCTCGGTTCTTACATGCTGATCTGTGCCCTAACTTTACAGAGGACTGTAAACTATGAAATTAAATGAACTTTCTCCTCCAATTGCTTTTAGTCATGGTCTTTATCTCAGCAATAGAAGGCAAAGCAGAACCATACTAAGCAAATTTTGAGTCTCTTGCGATGTATGTGTTACTGAATTTACAATGAGACAAGTTGAATCTTTAGGGTCATAAGTCCATGTGCTAATCCATGCCCTGTTGATTAGATATCTATTGGCTACTTTAGTAGTATTGTAATTCTTAGTGCTATCTGGTAGTATTGCTTTGTACTAGAATAGAGCTTAAACAGCTTAACAAGGGTCACACAGTAGCTGGGGCATTCCTCAAAGCATGAACTGGAATTCTAAGCATCCCATGACTTTAATGGGATTTGTTTAAAATTCATGTTTCTTGAGGACAGTACATCATTTATCCCAATGGTCAACATTTTCCAAAATGATTATATAAGGATGAGGTCTTATTAATTTGAGAATCATATGGGGGTGGCCAACTGTCTAAACACACACCTCCAGTTCTGAACATCCTGACTTTGTGTTTCAGCATATTTCTAACATGTCATGAAATATACTCAGTGAGCCCTGTAAGAACTGCCCACCCACTACCACTTGGAAAGTTTGGATTTACAATCTAGAAACTTCCTATGTGATTGAACTATATGCCTTAGGTTAAAAAACTGTGCAGATTCTGGGGATAGAGACCTGTATTCTGCTGCTTGACATAGGGAGTGAGAATTCTACAATTCTGTTATGTTGTTTTTAGCCAGTCTGGAGTAGATGACATACTCAGCAACAAGGAAAGCAGCTCTGCTTTGAAAACTGCTTCTGACACAGTTGAAGCTGAATGATTAGAATAATCTCAAGACAAAAACCAGTCTTAGACCTTGACGCTTAAATTTGCAAAGATAGGTCATAGTCATAAATGGGTGTTGTGTTTAATTGTTTGTTTTTTCTTTCTTTCTTTTTTTTTTTTTATGAAGTCTGATTAGTCCTTCATAAAAATGACTTCTTGAGGTCCCTAAGAGATTGATGGAAAGGTATACCTGTACCTGAACTTTCAGAGCCTTCTGAGTAGACCTTCAGTATTCCTTTGAAATCTGAAATCTGAGGATAGAGTACAAAGTTTACCTGGTTCATGTTTGGAAGTAGAGTATGTATTTTTTTAACCAGGGTTTTAGTCACTAAATTGGAGCTGCTTGGCTTCTTAGATGCATTGGAGTATCAGAAATACAGACTCTTTATGGACAGAAACTTCAAAACAAATGTGTAAACAGAAGGGATTACTTTAAATAACACTAGCCTTGGGGAAATCAAACACCTTAATAAGTAAACCAAATGGATGACTGCATAAAAAATACACCTGGAAGCGTGTAGGTGGTAGCTATAAAAGCCTTGCTAATCATTCCCCTATCTTTCTCCCTTTCAAATTCATGGGCTTTTGCTATTTGTTATTGTTACATACATGTACATAAGTGAAGAAATATAACATTGAAACTTGCTGAGCCTACTTAATGTTGCATGTATGTATATCATTTTAGGATTGACCACTTGTGATTGGATAACCCTTTATGGTGCTCATGTCTGGGGAAGCTAATTTTCCCTCTCTCTCTATATATTTTTAATCATCTGTAGCTCTTCATCTAGGTTGGCATCCTACTCAATATCCCCCATCTATATTGACATGCTGACTTGTGCTGACTTTATTTGGGTCTTCTTTAAGCAGCCATTTTGTTGAGATTTCTTGGGTATAGATTTCCTGTCATATGCAAAGTGCACCATATCACAGCTGGCTTCCTGGTCCCCTGGCTCTTAGAATCTTTCCACCCTCCCTCCCATGATCTCTGAGCCTTATAGATTAAGAGTTGTGTTAGAGAAGTACTAATTGGGGCTTCATCCCACGGTCATCCTCTGCATTTTGACCAGCTTTGGGCTTTCTATAATCGTCTCTGTTAAGATAGGAAGCATCTTTGATGAAGGTGAGAACTACACTTATCTGTGGATATCAAGATAAGCATTAAGAATTCAATTAGGCATTATGCTGGCTTAGGAAAGTGGTCGTAGTAGATTCTCCTCTAAGATCTATCATCTCACTCAACATGGATAGTTGGCTAATTTTCTAGTGTGAGGAATAAATTTTTTAAATGTGATTGAGTAGTTCTTGAGTCTAATTAGACAACTGTTGGTTAGCTTCAAGATATAAGTGGCTCTATCCCACTTTTAGGGCTCTCTTACTATGCTGGTCAACATTATTTTTCACAGGTGTCACAGCCAGGCAGGACTACTAAATGTTTTTCTCATCGGTGGCTCACGTAGCACTTTTTGGTATTATGCCTAGTCTCCAGAGAGTAGGCTTTTGGGTCAAATCAGATCTATCCTTTAGGCCCTATGTTCTGAGTGCAGGTGTCTTCAACAATGAGACTTAACTTCAACATTTGGGAGGCAACCAAGGGCAACAGCCGTAGACTTTGCTGTTTGAGGAGTGTCCTGAACTTTTCTAGCCAAGAAGCCGAAAGCAGGCTTCTCATGTCTAGCACTGGCATTTTTGTTAGAAAGTCTATGGATCTTGGGGAGAGCATTATCACTCCATGTGGCAGAATTTCATATAAACTGTGTGCATATGTATATGATATACTTTCTTTATCATATTTAACTAATATTATTTCTTCAAGAATTTTTAGAAATATTGAGGAAAAACTTCTTATTCTATTGGGTATTATGTGGTGTGTAAGAGTGTGTGTGTGTGTCTATCTGTGTATGCTTGCTTGTTATATGCATATGTCCTTTTCCTGTGCTAAATCTGCGTGGCAGTCTAACATGCTAGAAAAAAAATCCATGTTCTTCTAAGTTTAGGCTTCAGGACTGGAGCTTCCAGATGCTCAAAAAGGTATATGTTTCTGATGACCATGGGAGACAGTAAAGAAAACTTGAATTAATTTTACAGTCAATCAACAAGTGGGGTCAGAAGAGCCTCCCAGGGTTGTGTTACTCGCTTCTAGACGGCTGTCCCCAGCATCCTGGCCTTTCTGCCTGCCCTGCTGACTCCTTGCAGCTCAGACTCGCAGTTGGATCAGTAATATTTTGTTATCTTGAACCCTTACATGGTTGCCCCTTGTATTTTCCCCATTCTTGCCACATTCCAACCAGTCACCCTGTTTGAAACGTTGGAACTCAGAAGAAGTGGTGAAATGCATTCCTGTGCTTCTGATGCAGGGGAGAGGCACAGGTACTTAATGACTGACTACTTAATACCACGGGAGTGCAGGCCATCCACTTCTCTATGGTTTATCTTTCTGGAAATCTTGTCCTGTTCTAATGTCCTTTGTGCGCTTTGTTTCCTTCCCATCGTTCTTATGCCTCCTTTAAGTTTTCCAGAAATCATGGCAGGCCTTCATGTTTTTATTATTTGTTTGTTTTGTATCTATTTTAATTATTGACTTATTTGCTTATTTATGTATGTGTCTTAACCATAGTATCTAACCACCTACTTCTAGGCCTTAAATTTTCTTCATGACTTTCTTCTAAGAATTCTATTATACAGAAAGGGATTCTGGTGGTTTGTCTTTAGCTTCACATCCCAGAATTCCAAGGATGGTAAAGTAGGGACATGACCCACAACCTCTTCTTCTTTCTCTCTTTCTTCTATTTTAACACACAAGGAACTCTTTTTCTCCTATTTTAAATCAGTGAATACTTTCAAACTAATGTACTACATTGGAATTTTTGAAGTTTTATCCACTGGGAATTGTATGTTTGTGTGTGTCTTTTCAAACACAATGAAATAATAAAGAAAAAAAAATGGCCTTGTTCCCTATCTTTTGTAGAAGCATATAAAATAAAACGATCTGCAGT
This sequence comes from Phyllotis vaccarum, assembly GCA_033318265.1. Taxonomy (NCBI): domain Eukaryota; kingdom Metazoa; phylum Chordata; class Mammalia; order Rodentia; family Cricetidae; genus Phyllotis; species Phyllotis vaccarum. The sequence continues at coordinate 48,259,858 of JARWLC010000005.1, read as the reverse complement.
AATGACCACACTGAACCTTCACCATTACTTCACCATGTTTCTCTTAATTTTTTTCCTTGAGGAGGTGAAATTCTTTCTTGACCCATTTTTTTTTCAACATCTTCTCTCTTGTGCTAAGTTCAGGGTAGTATCTGTTAAGGAGTATATGTGCACAAGTGTGTGTGTGTGTGTGTGTGTGTGTGTGTGTGTGTGTGTGTGTGTGTGTGAGAGAGAGAGAGAGAGAGAGAGAGAGAGAGAGAGAGAGAGAGAGAGAGAGAGAGAGAGAGATATTTTCAGCTAGAGACAGGCATAGATCAGAGATCAGTACTCATTTCCCAGTGGTGTCTGCAGTTGTATTGTCAGCCACATGATCAGGAACATCCCCTAAAGACAGCCAGTCGCCTCTAAGATCCAACAGTAAGGTTTGGGACATGGAATAGAAGGAACTACTATGGTCTCGAATCAAAGAGAAATTGCTTTACAATCAGTGTTTTCATTTCTAGCCAATGTTAGGAGGAGGACCCTCTCTAATTTTCCCTTGAGTGTTGTCTGCAGGCTTCAGGAGAGGCCAGAGACCAGCCTGGCTTTTGGACTCCTGGAAGATGTTAAAGATAATATGATGAGATGTCCTTTCTATCAGGGTCTTTTTGCAGTGGCTTTCAAATTTTACATTCAGCTGGAACGTCATTTATGTGTAATATTGTCATTCACCCCAAGTTCTAATGTATAAGGTCCTGGTAGAGTTTAAGGCTGTAGAATTTCTGCAGAAATTGTTATGTGTGGCTGTCTAAGAATAACATTCTCTTATATACTGATGTATAGAGAGGAACTTGAAGCCATTGAGAAATAATGGAGAACCACAGAAAAAATAGGTGCCTTAAATTTTTATATATAGCATTTCAGGAAATGCCTGGCCATAGAGTTCTCCTCTTGTGTTGTGCATGCATGACAAGCATTCTTCAGCTCCCACATGTAAGGAATAGTCTAGAAGGGTCAAGTAGCTGACATGTCTTTCTTTCATTTACACCTACTAAAGAAACATGTTTGTGCACGTAGCTGCCGGGTTCAGTGTGGAGATCCCCAATTGGAAATGCCCAGCATCGAGCAAGATCAAGGCATAATAAAGCAGAATAGGTTGCTAGGCAGATTGAGATTTCCTCTTACAACTATGTTTCTCTGCTGGTAGAAAAAGAGTCAATGTCAGCTCAGGTATACGTGGTTGCCATAGGGACAGAAGTTGTGATTTACTGGGGAACAGTTGCTGCAAATAGCAATAAAACAGCAATTCAGCTGAGGTCAGAGGCACAGATTCTCTGAAGCTGCAATCAAACCAGACAGCTGCTCAATTCATTCAGTCTGAATTTCACAGTTGCCAGCATAAGGCAAGTGAAAGAATGGGGAAATCAAGCCAAGTGTGCCTCTCACACTTGCTCCTCTGCAAACGTCGCCAGGGCTTTTGTCCAGAGCTTTCAAGCCACTGGACTCTGGGTAATTGAAGGGGTAAAAATATGCTCCAAAAGAAAAATGTTATTGTTAATAGAGTAACTCAAAAGCAAAAAATTTAGGGCCATAGCACTATGCTAAAACGTGCATCATAGAGACAAACAGTATTAAATATTACAAATAAGCCTGGTGCTCAGGTTAGCTTATGAAATGGCAGGAGTACTGTATAGCAGCTGAATATACATGCATGTGTGGGGGCATGGTATGCACATACAGAGATAAGCATGCATATACATTCATGTGTGGGGGCATGGTATGCACATACAGAGATAAGCATGCATATACATTCATGTGTGTGGGTATGGTGTGCACATACAGAGATAAACATGCATATGGATGCATGTGTGTGGTTATGGTGTGTACATACAGAGATAAGCATGAATATACATGCATGTGTGTGGTTATGGTGTGCACATACATAGATAAGCATGAATGCACATGTGGTTTTGGTTTGAAGTGGAGAAGACTGACTTGGCAATGGCTTCTTTTTCTTCCCTCCCCATCCCTTCCATTCCTTCTTATCTTGGAACCCTGTGCTATGAAATGAGGGATGCTCTCTGCTGTTAGAATGAGGAGGGTTCCTTGATGTGGGAATGCCTTTCTGTATGCTGTGAATAGCAATCTTTAAATAAAGGAGCTGTTTTGGCCCATGACAGGCACCATAGAAAAAGTAGGAGGAGAAATCAGAGCATAGGTAGGAGGATGGCAGAGACACATAGCTGCCCAAAGAAGAAACATGTAAGGAACACAGGTGAGCCATGGGTCACGTGGCAGGATAGATTAATGAGAATGGGTTGAGTTAAGATGAAATAGCTAGCTAGCAATGTGCCTGAGCCATAGGCCAAACAGAATGAACTTAATATAAGCGTCTGAGTCATTTCTGGGGGCCTGAGCAGCAACAGTGGGCGGCTAAGGGGTCTGCGGCTGCAGGTCTGTGGGTCTGAACCTCTGGCCGCCCGAGACCAAGAAACCTCCTTGTAACAGTTCCTGTCTTTTTCTTCATCAACAACACAACTGCCTACAGCCTCGTCTCCTTTGTCCCTTCACCCGAATTTTCAGGTTCAGTATTTCTATAGTACTTTCTCTTATGCTTTTCATTTGGTCCTGGGATTTGACAGGGGTGGCTGTGGTATTTTGAAAGGTATAGGTCAAACTTCTTTACCTATGTTACTTGAGGTCTCCCCTTTCTTAGCAAGCACTTAATAGAAGCCCATCTGGTATTTGTTCTCAAGGGATGAAATCTGAACAGCGCAAAATAACACCAACTGTGGCTTCTGCACAAAGGAATGTAAATTTTAGTGAGACTCTTAAAAAGAAACTATTAACAGATGAAAGGATGGGCTGCATAGAAGACAGAGTGCTCCGTTGCCTTATATAGGAATTCGCTCTTGGAGTGACTCAGTGTCAGCTGAGAGTCATAGACGTGATGAAGCCGGAACCAGGCTCTGGAATGTCCAATCCTTAGAAGCCTTCACATCTGACAAGTCATCAAGCAGGGGCTCTGGGATGTGCATGTTTCATCTTTTCGTGGCCTGAGTGATCCAGTCATTGGTCCAGATTTGTCTTTTTCCTTTATCAAGAGATTGCTGTTTCTTCTGAAACTCAAGCAAAACACACACACACACACTCACACACACACACACACACACACACACACACACACACACACACACACACACAAAACCGAACAATGGAAAAGGCAGTTTTATTCAGTGCTGCAAGTAAAACTGTTTCTTAGCTGTCTTGCTATCCTGTGTGTTTGTCAGCTTGACACAAAGTAGAGTCATTTGGAAGTGAAACTTGAATTGAGAAAATGCCACCATCACTTACCTGTAGGCAAATGTGTAGAACATCTTCCTGATTAATGACTAATGGGAAGACCAAGTCCACTGAGGAAACACTGTCCTGGCTGGTGTTCCTGGAATGGGATAAGAAAGTAGACTGAGCAAGCCTGGGGAAGCTAGCCAGTCAGCAGCTCCCTCCATGGTCTCTGTGGTAGTCTCTGACCTGAGTTCCTGTCCTGACTTCTCTCAGTGATAGGGACCGGAGAGCTGAGATGAAATAAACCCTTTCCACCCCAGGTTGCTCTTTGGTCAAGGTGTTTTATCAAAGGAAGAAATAATCTAACAAAGATAACTGCTCTTAATTGGCATTTTTTTTTTTACCCTAGAGCATCTTTACATTTGCTTGCTATAAATGTAGAAGGAGAAAGTAGAATTGATCAGCCATGACACGCACTGCTCAGTGTACAGTTAATCGGTACTACATCACTTGATTGCTGGTTTTATTTTTCCCCTCTCTCTCTGTTCCTGGTCTGTGTTATAGTTACTGTCCCCCACCTCTGCCTTTACTTTAGTAGGTCAGTTTGTTTAATACTTTTAGAAAAACGTTCTAAGATTAGTCTTATCCATAAAGAATATATAGAATTCTTTTTGTAAAGTTTTCGGTACCGTAGTCAAGGATGAAAACCTGGATCCACCTGCCTGGGTGAGGCCTTCACTCTACCACACACTATGCAATGTACCTGGGGCTGATTGGCCATCATATCTGTGCCTCAGACTCGCTTAGCACAGTGAGGGTAGTGAGTACTGCCCATCTTAATGGCTTTTGAGAATACTACACACACACACACACACACACACACACACACACACACACACACACACACACACTGAATACAGAGGTCAGTGTCTATCACAGAGTGTTTGTTTATATTTGTTATTATAAGAATTGTCAGATGCAGATAGAATTGGATCAAAGCACATTTTCACACTACTTATTTTTCAAACAGCTATTTGTACGGCCTGGGCACTTGACTAGACCTGTGTTCTGATTGCCGTATTTTGCAGCATATGTCCCTGTGCATTCTTACTTGCAAACACCCCAGCTGTTCCTGTTTTCCTGTACTGTATATGAAGCAATAGCCCTTTCCATGCCCCTCCTTACAGGACACGACCTAAGGTTGAACCTGCCACCATGAGGCTACTGAACTCCCGGGCATAGGGCTCTATTTTGTCAAGAACCACTCTCATATTCTTCTACATATCTTCTACATATCTTCTTCTACATATCTTCCTCTACACACTACTTAAAATTTTCCCGTTCTCACCTGAATCCTGTCATCTTTAAAAAATGAAAGTTGATACATCACTTTTATTGTCATATATTTACTGTACATAGTGATGGGGTTTCCAACCAAGTATATCAGGTCCTTTGACCATATTCACCTTCTCCCCATTCTCCTTCCATCCACCTTTGTTCCTCCGACATTCTCATCTCTGTTTTCTTGTCTTTTATTTATTTGTGCATATGAGTTTGTATGTGTGCACTTATATCTGTATCTGTATACAGCATACGCTCCTCAAATTACAGAAAACACAGTTGTCTTTCTAATCTGGCTTGCTTGCTTTTGCCAACTTAAGTTACAAGCACAGTGAAAGAACCTTTCTTTGTTCTGATGGTAGAAAATGGATGTTTTTAAAAATATAATCAGCTATTCACGTTTTCTTCACTGTCACCCTATGCTTATTTTCTTTTCTGTAAATTTTCTGGCCCAGGCTGGTCTTGAACTTGCTATGGGCTTCTGATACTCCTTCCTCTACCTGTCGAGTACTGTGATACAGGCAAGCACCACTACCCCCAGTTTATGTGGTGCTGAGCATTGAAACCCCCAGCTTCATGCATGCTAGACAAGCACTCTGACAACTGAGTTGTCTTCATTGTTCGGGGAGAGGGACTTTCCAGATAATTTATGTTAAGTAAGGAATATCACTTACATTTTTGCCAGTAATTTTTTATCATGGAGATATATTCACATGTATAACATTCTTTTTTTCTGCGTTACTTGTGATTTTTCCTTTTTGCTAGCATGATAAATTCTAATTTCAGTCTCTACTCATAACTTCTTTTCAGTTGAAAGCTTAACCTGTTGTTGCTCTTAAATTTTCTTGGCTTTTTTCATGATGTGTTTGAAAATGTAAGCATCTAAGTATTACTGTAGCTCTTTCCTCCAGATTTTTACATCTGGTCTTGAGTGGTCTCTGAGCCCCCCCCCCCCCCCCCCGCCAGGTCTCCTCTGCTCTCTGATGTCCCTGACACTCAGCTTCCTAACCTGACAGGACCTTGGTTGCTAAGATATTCTCAGTCCTCAGATTCAAGTTTCTGACTGGTTATCACTACATTTTTCATATTTCTATGTAATTTTAGTATTTCTAAGGGAATAGATATGGCCTATGAGTATTTGTTTTCCACAGTCACATAGTTAAATTGAAGCATATGACAAAATATGTAACAATGTGCTCATTCTTCTCTGTGATATTCCCAATTATTTGCTTCCCAGAAGCAAACTGCTTACATTTTGTATGTGGTGTCTTCTATTAATTATTTTTGTATTGCTAAATTATCAATTTAAATGTCAATGTTCATGTGTTTTATTTATACAAATGAAACCCAAATGTGTATAAATTTCTATATGTTGAGATTTAATGTTCATATAAATTTAGAACAGGAACTATTTACTGTGACAGGAGATGCTGACTTACTGTGATGTGTACTCTCTGGTCTCTCCTTTCCCTCCTTCCGTGCCAAACAGTTATGCCTTTGACAGCTGAGCTGCTTGGATTACTGTGATAAATCTCACAATATTTTTTGGTTATGTCTAGCAATTGCCTCATTTGTTATGGATTATTTTTCAGAGATGGAAAACCCCTTTTGAAATGATCAAACATGCCAGAAAATCTGCTACTGTTAATTTTTTATATTAACTGATATTGACTATGCTCTAGGATTTTATATATATATATATATATATATATATACACACACATATAACTACATATAAATATATAGAAGTATATTGCATAGATATATTAACATGTATATATAGATGTATATGTAATTATACATATATACATATGTACACACACTTAGAAACACACTTTCTAAGATACCTTTATCTCTTTTTTCCCCTACAAAGGCATCTGTTTTCTGGTTTTCTTCCTTTCTTCTGGCTTCCTTTATAGAATTTCTTGTAATCTTTTGACTGTAGAAGAATGATTTTAAGACATTGTTAAGTGAAAACAGAAGTGAAATGCATATTCTTCTGCACATGTGATTTCATGGGACATAAGTCTACATTGTGAGAAGTTCTTCTGTAGGGCACTGGGACGATAGCTTTGCTGCACTCTGGCTCCCAGGGCTATTGTGTTATCCATCTTGTATTTTACCTGCCTTGTAATAAACAGAACAGAAGGATGAAAGCACCAAGGACACCTGGGGTTCCTTGTTTGGGCCCCAGACATCTTTGGATTGACGCTCCTGAGGCAGGGATATGATGTTAACTAAACTCACTTTATCTTCATAGCACTGCAGGGTGGTTCATCAAAGACAATGTCAGCAGAGAAATGAAAGCCCTTAGGAGGCATCCCCTTTGGCTTTTTCTTGTCCATGGCACCCTTCTTACTAGGACCTATCACTGACTCCCTGAATCCTCACTAAACTAGAATGACTTGGCAAGCTACTACAGCATCCATGTTAATCAGGATCCTCAAGAAATGAGGCTATGATGAATGTGAATGTTATCCAAATATACTCAAAACCATATTTACTAATTAATTCCATTAAAGTAAACAAACATTGGATTAGATAGTGCACAGCTTCATATTATTTTTCCTTTTGGTGACTAGCATATCCTCTCAGCCCCTTATGAATCTGAACTCTTAAGAAGCCATTTTCTATCTTCTTTCTCTTTATCTTGCAGACTTATCACCATATTCTTAAGACATTTCTTACTTCAGAATGTACCCTAAACATGTCCATTTTCTTTTAAAATTCACTTTTATTGTTTTGAGTTATGTGTTTGTGCCTGCAGAGTCCAATGATGCTAGATCTCCTGGAGCTGGAGTTACAGATAGGTAGTGTGAGACAGTATGGTTGTTGGGAATCAAACTTGGGTCGTCTGCATGACCAGTTCCTGCTCTGAAGATCAGAGTCATTTCCCCAGGTTTCACTTTTCTTCATGTACCTACAGTAGTGTGGATTACCTTAGTAGCAGAGCATGGTCCCCATTCCTCTACTGCTCTCATTCTCTACAGCGAAGCAGATGTAAGATTGTCAAATGACCTGTCTCCATGGCAGACCGGAAGCGATAGCTCAAGTCTCCAGAGCCATTCTCTCAGTGCCTGACTGACTTTCTGTGCTTGACTGACTTTCAGTGTGTATTCCCAAGTCTCTGATTTTGTGTGGGAAGTGCGCCTGCCTTTACTGTAACAGCGATTGCTCATCTTTTGAGCATCAGTGTGAATAATGAGAGATTTTCCCCGAGGACTCATCCTAAGGTGATCCCTCCTCAATTTCTACTTCCAGTTATTTCCTGTTCCTTTGTCTCATTTAAGACTGCAGTCACATTGACATTTACTTGTTTACTTAGTGTGTGTCTCCAAAGTAGACTGTAAACACCATAAGGAAGGTGTCTTGTTTGTTCCCAGGATTTTGTTGAACTATGTGGCAGCATTTGGACTTAGAAGCATGACTTAGTGTTCTATTGCTGTGAAGAGACTGTTACAAAAGAAAGCATTTAATTGGGATTGCTTACAGTTTCAGAGGTTTAGTCCATTTTCATCATGGTGAGCAGGCATGGCATGGAGGCGTGCAGGAAGATACGGTGCTGGAAAAGTCATTTAGAGCTTCTACAGCTGGATGTGTCGGCAGCAGGAAGAAAGAAAGAGACACTAGGGCTGGTTTGCGGTTTGGAAACCCCAAAGCCCACCCCCAGTGACACACTTCTTCCAACAAGGCCACAGCTCCTAATCGCTCCTAAGTACTGCCACTCCCCGATGACTAAGTGTTCAAATATATGAGCCTATGTGGCCATTCTTGTTCAAACCACTACACTGCAAATGTTACAGACCAGCGTGGTGCCCTGTAGATGCTGTTGAAAAAGCTATGACTTGGACATATGATCTGCAGGTACAAAATTATTTGTTCAGCTCTAAATGTTGAAAAGCTGACATTTGCAGGACAATGGACAAAATTGGAGTCATCATACTAAGTGATTTGAATCAGACTCAGAACACAGTAAACTTGCATATGTCTATGCACATACCTAAGGAGGACATGAACATAGCAAGGGGGTTTGAGAAGGGAGACAGAATTCTAAAGAAAAGGGGGTGGGGAGGATAAAGAGGCAAGAGAAGATAGAGAATATATGTCATGAAAGCCACGTGGAAAACTCTTTCCTATGGAGAGACAAGCAAGAGATGAGAGGTGAGATGGGAGGGCAGTAGCAGAGACACTGAATAAAAACAAACTATACTATAATAGTACGTACGTATTATTAAAATGTCACTGTGCAATGCATGGTTCTGTGTTAGCAAAAGCTAGTAAAACAAAAGTTAAAGGATTAACTAAATGGAAAGCTAGAGTAGAGGATGGGATATTAATGTGCTAACCAAAAGATAGAGCGATTTCTACATTCCCTGATGTATACTAGGTATGGAATTCTAAGCTTGGTGTACTCATTTGGGAAGTTTAAATGTCCAGTTTAAATTTAAATATGCGGTTGCATGTTTGAAGAAAATTTGTATGTTTCTCACGCAAAGCAGAATGATTTAAGTATGCCCACAGAGCTAAACATCAGGCTTACGGGCTTGGTGGCATCAGACAAGATTTAAAAACAATGATAGCAGCTTAGTGCTGAAACACATGACGGATTTTAAGAGGCAGCCTGTGACTTCTTTTTCTTTCAAGTACTATGAACAGCTATGGAATGGCTCAAGTCTCTAGTTGGATGGATTTAGCAGGATTTCCTATTCTGTGCAGATCTGGATATTACAGACAAAAATGTGTGCTGTATAAAGAAAGCATGCAGGTTAAAGATTGCAGATATTTAATATGATAGACCAGAGGTTACTGGTGTTGACCGACTTTTATCTGGTTATTAGCACACAAATAATTTAAAATTTATTCAATCATACATTCTTTTTAGTGAGTCATTATGACTCTTGAGAATAAAATATTTTAAACATTAGACATTTAAATCATGCAACCTATGAGTCTAGGAATCATATAATTTGTCTAGCTATATATTTTTGCAAATGTACCCACAGATCTACTTCTGGGTAGAATGAAGTCTGACTTAATTTGAATATAATTCTTATTTTCTTTTATGATTTTACTTAGATTATAGCTATACACACAGCAGCTAATTGCTTCTCAGTATTTAATGTGAGAGGGACTTTCTCTCCCCTCTCAAGGTAATTTGCTGCTGTAAATAGGCACACAGTGTTCTATGCATGCACGTCACACAGGGGTTTGTAAATGTTACAGCCTCTATTTAAAGGTGAACTGATGAGAGTGGATTGACGACCACAGATTTAATAATTCATGGGAGTCCTGTTCTCTTGGCTAGCCTGTGCCGGCATGCCATTTACAACGCTAGTGAAAGAGTTCACCAAGGGACTGGGGTTGTAGGCTTGGCTACAGGCTTGAGCATGCTTCTTTTTCCTCTTTTACAGAACCCTCAGCTCTAAATTCCTCCCTGGCATTTCCCCGGAGATCCTGGTTTCATGTATTTCTGGCTTCTAAAGCAAGGGTTGTTATGAGAGTGAGTATCAGGAAAGGTCCTGTACATCACTGCCTTATAATTCAGACTCTCAAAGTCACATTATTTTTAGAGGATCTAGAGAATACTTTCAAATCTTGATATGCTTTTAGATTGGGGGCGTTGAGCAATTATGTGCTCAAATCAAACTACAGGCTGTACAGGAGAGATCTTTTTCTTACTCAGTCGTGAGTCTAAAGGCCTTACAAAGGTGTTGTGGCAGGTGTAGTGTGGACCCCAGTATTAGACAATTGAAATCTTGGAAGGTTATCAGATACTGAAGACAGAATCCTCATTACAAAAAATAAGCATTCAAGATCCTTTGCATTTGATGATGATCTTCAGGTCAGAAGATTGTGTTGATATCCTGAACAGTGACCAAAGGCAGAAAGAGAAGAACAAGGGTTATAGACTTGATTGCCAAGAGAATAGAACCATACAGTTTTCCATTTACCTACCATGGGGATTAAGAATCCAGAAGCTATGAGGCAGATGGAAAGGGAGATTTTATTAATCACTGTATGTTACACATGATAGAGAAAGTTTTAATTTTAGAGATAACAGTTTGTCTATCACACATCTTTTTAATATTCCAAGTTCAAAGCTCCTGCTCTCAAGATTCTGAAACCAACATAGCTTCTTTATCTCTGTGGTTCACCTATAAGGAATATCCAAGCACGGCTCCTTGGCTGAGTTAAGGAGATGTGGTTAAAGCCCTTCTCTAACTTTGAAATAGGACCTATCTCTTCTCCTTGGAGCAGGAGCCTGGGTACCCTCTTCCATGCTTACCACACTGCCTTGTCTGCTCTAGCTGCCTTAGGGAGAAATCTGAAGGGAAAGGGCTTAGGGTTTCTAGAGAAGTAGTGTCGCCAGTAGGGGTATCCATGGGAGGCAACAAGTGTCTTTTTATCAAGTTTTCAACTGGAATGAAGGTTTGGGAAATTTATGTAAGTTGGGCAAGGATAGAAGACAAAGTAGATGCCAAATTTTGCTTTCAACATTAACTGCTGTTTCCTCTACTTGATTCTTATAGGCGCTTGCTCCAAAATTTTCCAACTCAAATTGTTGATCTTGACATTGAATTGTTGAGTTTAAACACTTTGCTTTTATTCTTGTCTAGTCTTTTATGTTCATTAACTTGTTTTTCCTCTGGTCTGTTGGATGATCCCTTCTTTGTACCCTAGACCCTGTGAAAAACTGATGGCTGTGGAGATTACATGGACTATGTTATGCAATCTAGGGCAATGCATTGTTGTTCCCGCATACTATGCACATGTGCGTTTCATGGCCATGGAATTCAGCTTTAATGTTTGAATGGCTTCCAAACCCTCTCTGGAGAACGGATCTACGAAACTATAGGGCATTTGTTAAAATATTTGTGTACTTTGACTTACATGTAAATGTTCTTCTAAGCCACAGTCTGTTTCTGCTCTCTCTCCAGTTGTCACCATCCATTATATTGGCCCATAATAAGGGCTAGATTCATGGTTCTTCTCATTGGCTAACAATTTTATCTTACAAGAACTATGATATACTATTTATACCTCTAATACCTAGAATTACTGATTTCAGTGTCATATTCTAGTCTCATATGAGAAGTCAGCATGGTTAGATACTTGCATATTTATTTTTTAATCTGTTGCTGTCCCCCCTGCCCACTTATATTGCAACTAAAGTTTATGACTTTTTTTTTTTTGGCTTAGCCTATAACAATAGGTGTCTAACTTGTGTCTTTGCTTTGGGGTTCATTTCTCCTCTATATTTCTTATATTATGATTTAGGTTAGCAAAATACAGAGTATGCTACCACGTGTCCTCAACTAACTTGTTCCCTATAACTTGGAGAGTCAAATTCACACTTCTCATCACAGTACTATCCTTATTTCACAGTTCTGTTTCAACCTTGTTCCAGCCTTAGCTTCTGCATGTCTCCTGTCTGTCCAGCTTAACAGCCACGCAGCTTGTGCCTCCTAGAATGCACATTCCATTTTCATGATTAGAGCAGAAGACCTGGAGTTCAGTTCCAGCAGAAATACTTCCCCCTTTCTCTTTTGGGATAACTGGCCAAATCCCTCATTATTGGTCTTAAATCTCACCTTCTCTGCAAAGGTGATAAGAATCTTTGAAGCAAAGAAGCAAATTGGTTGTGTTTTTCTGTTGTTTGTTTTTGTTTTTCCCTCAGCATCCTCTCATTCTAACGTCATGGATTTGTGCTACTTTGTTCTGCAACACAGTAAGTTCCTGGAAGATGCTGATAATGCGACTTTCCCTTCCCCATCCCTTAACTAGATAACAGTGTGCATATAGTAAATAGTTGGCCCTTAGCCTCTCCATGACAGGGCAACAGTTTGTTTCTGTTTCCAACCCCTGGAATAAAACTGTTTGTGGCAAATTGTTCTACTAGAAGGTTGGCCGGACCCAGGCAACCATTTCCTTAGAAGGACAGCCATCTGGTGCATGACTCTATGTGGCTACCTTGACATGATAATCTCTTATTCTCAAGTTGTGTCTGTCTAGCCACATGAAGGTCTGGTCAAATGAAATGTAGATTGGATACTCCCAGGAAGTGAGGCAAAATGTCACTACTGATTTTCTGACGTGACTTTACCTGTACTTCTTTCCCATTGGACATTCCGGTCTGGAGTAGGGGGATGGCAACAGACCACATGGTTAAAGCACACAGTTTAATATCATCTTACCTGTTACATCCTAGCACTTACAGAAATGGTGTGTGTTACACAAATTCTAATTGGTGTTATTCTAAAAACCCAGAGCCAGATACTGGGAAAAGGTGAAATATCAGAGAGACAGAGGAACAAGCCTTAGCCTCTTCTTACCCTGCCGACTCCTCAGGCTGAAAGGGGGCCATCATATCTCTACAAATTCTCAGACTGAGTGCTTCTGAGTCCTCAGCCAACAGGGAAGATCCTGTCTCTTCCCAAACTTTTTATCCCTTTCTCTGCCCAGCCATATCACTTTCTGTTTCAAACTTCCTTGGCTGGGATTAAAGGTGTGTGTGCTTTGGAGGGAGGGAGGGAGGTCTTCTCAAGTGATAAAGGCTGGAACCTAAAGGGGTAAACTTTATAACAAGAATGCAAACCTTCTGATCCTTTGTCCTAAATTATCTCCATATTGTGAATCACAGCTTTCATCCTGGGGAGGAAAACCTCTTAGGTTTGAAAACAGGATAGAAATAGATCTTTCTTTTCAAAACTCTGAACAACATCCTGGGCCTCCATCCTAAGTGAAGTTACTCTTTTCTGCTGCCCCTGCTTCCTCTCAGTCATGGTATCGTTCAGGAGAAATAGTTTGAACTAGGTCATCCTTTCTACTATGATTGTGGGAAGGGGCTCAAGCAATATAAGCAGCACATTCCATATGCTGATGTACAGTAACCTGTGGCCTGAACTTGTTTTCACATTGCAGATATGTCAATGCAATTGCATGTAACACTTTATTTATAGACATGAAAAGGCATTTAAGGCCCAATTACATAGTTGGAAATTGCTTATATCTAAACAGATGTAGAATAATTAGTAAGAAATTCAATGATAATTTACAGAAACTCATGGAATTACTGAAAAGGCTTATTTCAACATTCCCCAAGCAGTTTCTTTGGCTGTGACACTAACCTGTGTTGGTCTGTGAGCCCATTACATACAGCCTAAAGGAGAATGCATATGTGATCTCTACATGTTTACTCTTCTTACTTCCTTATGGTCCTGATCATGTGGTTAGTGACAAATGTTTCTATTTTCTTTGACTGGGAATGAGTTGACAGATAAAATTCTTTTTTGGAAGTACTTCTTGAGCTGTTCTTCATTGGTGGGTAGATGTAAGAAGATTGTCCTTCACTGTGGATAACTGTGGCTTTACATGATTGTATTATCCAGACTGTAGCAATTTCTCATGTTACATGCTCAAAAGAACTGCATTAGAAATCACACTGACCCTGGGAAATAGTCAATCTCATATACTTGTGAGGAGCAGCATCTATAACAGAAATCCATCTCAGAGTTAATGCTCTTAATTACCCCCTCAGAGCTATCCTAAATATAAAGAAACCATTCATCAATATAGTAAGTTTCTAAGTATGTTTCTCTTTCACGATAGAATCATTACTATATCCTAAAAGCAAAGAGCCTACAGAGACCTAAAAATATTTTTTTAATGAGAATGTTTCACACAAAGAAAGATTCTTATTCTACTTTGCAGTTAAAAACAGCTACTTTGAGAACTCCTGGGCTTAATAAAAACAATTTCTTTGAAACTTATGCCTTTAACCTTGATGTTTTATTAATGTGATTTTTAGTTCTCAATACACTTGTTACAACTAAAAACATTTTCAATAATAAAATTGCATGTATTGTTAAGTCCCAGCATGGATGAGAGGTTGAACATGCTGTGTAAACTGTGAATTTTTTATATTCAACTTTTTCTTCATAATGTAAATAATCATCCTAGCGTTTTAAAAGTTGCCAAGAGTTTACACATGTTTGGAAGCACTTCTTGATTGGCATATCTTTTACCTTTTTATAATCTTCAATAACCTCAAAAGAATTTAGAAATGTTGTCATAGATAAGAAGGGGAATATTGAGTCACTATGACTTGGCCTACCTGTTCTTCCACCCAACTCTGCCGCATTAAAAAATACCACATTTTTTGATTTTTTTTTTTTTTTTTTTTTTTTTTAGTTTTTGAGCCACTCATTCCAATGAATTCTGTCCAAAGGCACATAGGTGTGTGGTCATCTACTGGGGCAGGACAACCTGCTAGTGGCTATTTTTTCAGAGAAAAGCTGTTCTTCCTCCACTCCAGCAAAGTCTCAGCTGTGGGTAGAACCTCAGTATTCCTTACCCATCCTTACAGGAATTTTCAACTGTCTTCATCTTTTGAGCATTTTTTATAGGCGACCATAATCATTGTAGGCTCACATGTGTAGCAACCATGCCATGTTCAGAAATGAGCATTTCATGACAATCTTCTCTATCATCCAGCTCTGACATTCTGCCTCCATTTCTGTGTTGTCCCAAGTCTTGGTGGTGGTGATGGTAATGGTGGATGGTGGTGGTGGTGTATTCAGCCACATTGTTTTTAAGCTTTTGTTTGCTTGTTTGTGTTTTTTTAGTCTCTCCTCTGCCTCCCTCCCTCCCTCTCTCCCTCCCTCCCTTCCCCCCCCTCTCATCTATTTAATGGATGTTCAGTTACATCTTACAGTGGCTGAAAGGCATATGGTCCTTAAATCTGTTGTTAGTATTAGGATTTCCAGCACTTACAGAATTCATGTGCTTGTCAGCAATCATACTGCATACAGGGCCAGCCCAGTTGCTGGAATTTCCTGGGTCCTGTACCTGCAGCAGTCAGGCAAAATGCCTGGTCACTTCAGCCTTATATCCTGAGCATGTGTGCTGTGGCACACACATTATCCATATGCACGATCAAGGGTGGCCACATAAGCCCCTGAATGCATGAGTAGAGCTATCCTTAATAAGCAGATTCTACTCCGTTCCCATTGTATTTCAGTAAATCCTCTTCTGATGGGCCCATTTCACTGATCCTTGGCCTTTATACCTTAATAAACTCTAAAAAATTGGTTGTAGTGTTGTTTTGTGATCAGTGCTCAAACACTGGTAACAATAGTTAGGAAGGGGCAGAGTTCAGAGATCACCTGTGTCTGTCATGGAGCTATCAAAGGAGATGTTTCAAGAAAGTTGCTTAAGAGAGAGCACACTACTGACAGATCCTTTTGCCTTCATTGGAATTTCTATTGCCATGAAGCGACAGTATGATCATGGCAACTCTTAGAAAAACATTTAATTGGGGCTGGCTTAGACTTCAGAAGTGAATCCATTGTTACCCTGTTGGGAAACATGGTGGCATGCAGGCAGACATGGTGGCAGAAAGGTGGCTGAGAGTCCAACATCTGGGAGAGTTCTACAGCGGGAAGAGTGTGCCACACTGGAGAATACCACACAGCTTCTGAGTCCTCAAAGCCTACCACCAGTGACACACTTCTCCAATAACCCCACACCTACTCTCATAAGAACACACCTCCTAATAGTGTCAGTCCCTGTGAATGAATCTATGAGGCCACTTTTATTCAACTACTATGCCTTTCCTTCTTCTGAACTTTTGGATTCTTTTTGTCCAACGTGGCCTCTATTTCAGCTCCTGCTTTCCGTCCATATTCCTGTCATTGCCTACTTTTCTTCACTTCCTGTTCCATGCCCTGCCAGCATGGCCTGCAGAACTCCCCCCCCCCCTGCAGTCTTTCTTGTGTTGGGACCTAGCCAGACTGTCACCAAATCTGTTCAGAAAGTTTTCTCATCATTCAAATCAAATCAAATCCAGAGCCTCTGTGGGTACCATGTGCATTTTTGTCCAAAACTTTGCATAGTTTTCTGAATTTTACTTCTTAACTCCAAGGTAGAGCACCCATTTTCTTTGATAAAAAAAAAATTCTCATTTTAAAAATTGTTAAATGAATGTGGTTTGTTAGTTCCTAGGATATAGAACTGTTCCAACCAAAAAGAAACCTCCACAATAACACAAGTGCCCTGTGTTATTTTTCTTATTAGCTGTGGGTTCTGCTGCTTTCATGCCTTCTGGTTTTGTCCCCTGGACTCCCCTGAGAGTTCAGACAGAATGTGAGAGAGAGGTCCTTTCAGCCATTAATATTTCTACCTCATCAGGCAAGAGAAGAGTTAGACATATCAGTGAGCTCTGGTGGATCTGGAGCTGACTCTAAACTAGCTCATGATGGGGAAGAGTTGGTCCAGCATATACTAGGCCCACTGATGCAGTCCAGTCACTTGTATTGATGGGAAACTATAAGGGGATTGTGTTGCTTCATTGTAAATAATTGTCCCACCCACTGGTTTAATAAAAAGCGCTGATTGGCCAAAGGCAGGCAGGAAGTGTGGGCGGGGCTACCAGACTAAGAAAACTCTGAGAACAGGAAGCACAGAGCAGAATGCCAGAGAGAAGCCAGAAGAAGCAGAGGATAACTATGCTGTTCTAAGAAAAGGTACCAAGCCCCATGGCTGAACAGGATAGAAGACATGGGTTAGATGAAGGGTAGAGAGCTAGCAAGTGATATGGCTGGGCCATCGGCTGATCTGCATAAAACTATTGAAAGCATCTGTGTGTCTCTGTGGCACTGTGGGACTGTGGGTCTGCAGGTCTGTGGTTCTAAACCTTGAGGCTAGGCCTGAAAGTCCAGCCAGAAACCTCTTACTACAGGAAACAATAGGTTCTCTTCTAAATCCGTCTTACTACGAAACTGAATTAAAATTTTCCCGTAACTTAGTGCTTAGAGGTTAAAACATCCTATAAACACATTATAAAGATAATTTATCTCATTTAGGATTAAGCATTGTGCACTTTATTTTTTGTTTATGAAAATGGTGATCAGATACTGTTGGGATTTTTACAAGTTGATATTTTGATACATCTGATTTTTTTTTCAACAAACTTATGCTTCATGAGTAACAAGTTCTGTAACAGTTTCTGTTACAAAGTGGTTTCTCGGTCCCAGGCAGCCAGAGGCCCAGACCCATAGACCAGCAGCCCCAGACCCCTTAGCTGCCCACAGCTGCTCAGGCCCCCAGAAATGACTCAGGCGCTTATATTAAGTTCATGCTGTTTGGCCTATGGCTCAGGCACATTGCTAGCTAGCTCTTACATCTTAACTCAACCCATTTCTATTAATCTTTCTGCCATGTAGCCCGTGGCTCACCTGTGTTCCTTACATGTTGCTCCTTTGGGCTTCTGGCTCAGTCTGGTCTGACTCTGCCCTGCTCCTCCTACCTATTCTGATTCCTCCTCCTACTTTTTCTATGGTGCCTGTCATGGCCCAAAACAGCTCCTTTATTTAAAGATTGCTATTCACAGCATACAGAAAGGCATTCCCACATCAAGTTTCCTATATGATTTTGTGTGTAATTTTAAATGTTATTTTTCTTGGTACTTATGATTGCTATGTGCTTCTTTCTTAGAAAGTGTGACTCATTATTAATTGAGGATTAGAGTAGATGAAGAATCAGGCATGTTATGAAATGGAAATTCTTTTGGACTGCTTCCTTTTTCTAAGAAATAATGGCTAGATGAATGGACATCAAGAAAATGTGTATGTACATTATTACCAGGAAGCCATTTTTGTGAGATGGAGTATAAGGTTCTTGGGAACTCTGTCATCATACCCAGATACATGCAGTCATGTACCTACCCTATAGTCTTGTATACTTGTCTTCAAATTAAACCATTATTGAATTCCATTTTAGATCAGAACGTCTATAATTGTCATCTCATTAAGTTTATCATCGCAACTCAAATGTCAATCTGTTCAATTCTTTTACAGCAGTTTTTGAAACTTTTTCTTCTGATGTGTGATGTTTTTCTTCTGTTCTCCTAAAAAGCACCTACTTTTAGTAAGGTAATAATCCTGTTGTATCATGTAAGGCTCAGTGTCAGTCCGGCTGACAAGTTTTTCTGTGTTGTCTTCTCCGTGGCTTATAGTTTTGTGTTTTAAGTAGAGCTGTGTGATCCTTTTTGAGATAATTTGTGTGCATGCCATAAGGTCTCTGTTCATTTTTAGTTTTCTAGCTGGCTTATTTGTTCTGTGTGATCTCTTGAAAAAATCCTTCCTCTATTGTCAGCTTTCCAAACACTAGACCACTTGTATATATGCATGGGTTTATTTCAAGGTTCTTTATTCTAATCCACCTTATTGTGCATCTATCTTTTTTTCTATTATGACTACTTGTTCTTACACGAAGTCTTGAGGGGGTTAAGTGATCAACTCAGGTCACTCATTTTCAGATAGGAGCTTGAACTTGAGTCCTCTAAAGTCATAGCCTGTGTGATTTATAGCACATTGATCAAGTTGGGGCATAGTTGTTCAAGAAAGTTCTTCTGATGAGTAGGCGATACATTGAACACTGTAAGAATCATTTACCTGTTCAGTCTGAGCCTGGGAATTGTCTAATTGGAGTTTGATTGCTTTATTGAAATATACACAGGTGCAGATTAAACCCCAAATCCCTCTAGACTCTCCAACAGAAGGTTTCTGGTAACAGGCACTTGTTGGATAATGATGTAGCTGCTCCTGGTGCAGCTGGGTAGTCTGGAGGCTGCTCATACTTTTGCTGTTTAAAGGGGGCTGGTTTTGCTGGGTGAAACATTTGCAGAGCCCTGGTTTTGCTCCTGTTCACATGTTTAAAGCATGAAATTTTATTTGAAGGGTGTGTGTGTGTTTATGATAAAACAATAACAGGCTGTTAGAAGATTAGCATATTCAATACAGTATTTTCTCATATAGTTATTCTTTTAAAAGTTTTCAATGTTTTAATTAAAATGGAATTGCATCATGTTCACTCTTTCTTTTCCTCCCTTCAGACCGTTCTTTTCTGTGCCCTCTCAAATTGATGTCCTCCTATTCTTTGATGATTATTATTTCATAAATAAGTAAGTTCATTCATATTTATTTCATAAATATGAATTCACAAATATGTAAATATAACCCACTGAGTACATTTTTGTGTGTGCGTTTGGTTTCAGGGTTGACTACTTTGTACTGAATAACGAATAAAAAGTCTCATCCCTTGGAGAGGCTAAGTCTCCCTCTTCTATCATTCGTACCTAGCCTTTAGTTCTTTGTCTGGAGGTGTAACCCTGTGATATTTCCCTCTTTCTGTATTAGTGTGTCTATTGATAATGACATTGTTCTGGTATTATTTATGCAGTCATTACGAGGAGAGGCATTCTAGTACTCTGGCTTCTACAATCTTCAGCTCCCTCTTCCTTGTTCTTCCCTGAGTTACAGGTAAAGGAGCTGTGGTGTAGGTGCATTCACTGAGTCTTGGCTCCCCACCATCTGTTAACCTCTGCTTTGTGCCCAATCATGGTATGTGTGTGTGTGTGTGTGTGTGTGTGTGTGTGTGTGTGTGTGTGTGTGTGTGTGTGTGTGTGTGTGTGTGTGTGTGTGTGATGGTCTATATTTACTATTAAAGAGGAGCTTGATGGATGAAAGGCAGTTACTACATTTATCTGTGGCTTCAAGGATACAGTTTTAAATGTAGTATGAAATTATAGTGGGCTAGGAAAGGTGTGGTTGTAGATTCTTTTCTAAGTTCCATGGCTTCACTAGCCCTGAGAAGTTGGCTAGGTTTTTAGTGCCAGGTATGAATTTCCTTCTACAGAGTGGGTTTTAAGTCTTATTAGACAGCTCTGTTCACCACCAACATATGAGTGCCACTCACTGTTCCTTTAGGGGTGTATTGCCTTACTGATCATTTCTGTGGTTTATAGGGGAAGGGAAGCACGTGGATGGATTTCCCTTCAAACCTGCGAGAGAAAGACAGGCTGGACAAAAGAGGCTAATGGATTTGCTTTCTTTGAGATGGAAGAACTTTGACCCTCAGTTTGGTCAACATGAAAGAAATTCAAGACAGAGCGCTCTTTATGAAACTTAAGTGAAGTCTTTGGTAGGACTATGTATAAAGAGTGATCTCTAAGACCTTAACATTATGTAGGTAGCAAGTTCTTCTACTCAAGTGTTGCAATGGTCTAGCCTTATGATGGGAAGAGGAAGATGAATAGGAATCTGATTAGGATCCATCCATATTCAGCTCATACATTGCAATTTTTACCTGAGAGTGAGTTCTAGATAATGTAGCGCCTGAGATACAGGCCATGCCCCTTGAAATTTAAGGTTTAAATATAATTCAGAAAAAATGTAGACATAGAATAGGGCATCCTGGGGATGCTTGGGATAAAAATCTATATTGTTATTATTAATACTAGGTGGATTCAAAGCTTAGAAAACAAGATGCTATTAAGCTATTTAGGTACAAGTATTGAAATAGATTGTATTTATTGGTATATGGTTATTGTCTGCTGTATTGGATTTCACAATGAGATTTCTCTAGTGTGTCACATATTTAATCACACTCAACCCTGCTGGTCTAATATTCAGGAGTGCGGACAAGCATTTCCGTTCCACATGGGGGGATCAAGGCATTAGCAACAAAGGATGGACCAAAGCAAGACCAAGCCCAGCAAGGCAACCATCAAGCCCTGAAGTATTTTGTCAGGCATTCTGATCAGCAATGCATAAGGGTTCTTTACCTTGTCATCTCCTCCACAATCCCTACGTCCTCTCTATAATGCCTTTGTTTTTCAGTGAGAGCTACTCTGGGTCAGATGAAGTTTATTAATGCTTTTTTAATTTCTCCAGAGTCAAAGGGTGTTAAACATTTTTTGTGTAAATTGACCATTTGTATTTACCTTTTGAGAACCGCTTGCTCAAAGAAGTGTTGGGATATTGGATATGTGATTTGAGTTTCTGATCTTTCTCTCAACATGCTTTTGACATGCAAAAATGTTGATGATGTTTGTATCTTGCTACTTCACTGAGAATGTCCCTTCTATGAGATTATATTCTCTGGTGATGATGATAATTTGATTTCTTTGTAAAGTTATAGCTTCTCCATTCATTTCTCCTATTGTTCTACTAAGACGTAAATGACTGTATGACAGAAAGGTGGAGAAACAGATGTTCTTGTCTTTTATCTCCAGTTTTACCTATACAGTGTTGACGATAGCTTTATCAACACAGCCTTCACTATGCTGAGCTCTGCTCCTTCTGGCTCTGCTCTTCAGGGTTTCACCACGAAAGTTGGGCTCCTGCTCCTCTTAAGATCTTGTAATTTCAGCCTGTTATTTTCATTTTTGACCTAGTTTTGGTGTCTATTGGCTTCATGCAAACTTGCTAAAAAATTTTCGTTTCTGAAAATGAAGTCATTTGATTTACATAGATGCCAATTTTCTGAAAACTTGGTATAGCTTGAAATATGTCTCAGTGCTAGAGTGCTTGCCTAGCTTTGTAAAGCTCCAAGTTCAATTCTCAGAAAACATTAAGGTCTGCATCTATCTGGGCCTAAATTTTTTTTAATAGAAGGGGAAATTTTAATTGGCATTTCTCTTTGCTTATTGTAAATTTTCCAATTGGTTAGAATATAGTTTTTTAAAAACACACCAAAGAATCTGATAATTCTTCTGTAACTTTTACCATTTCATCTCTAATTTTGTTCATTTGGATCCTGTCTTTCTCTGGATTAGCTTACTAAGTGCTTGTCAATCTTTTTTTTTATCATTGTAAAGAACCAGCTTTGTTTCATTGATTCTTCATGCTTTTCTTTGGTTTTTGTTTAATTACTTTTTGCGTTGTTCATTAATACTTCTTTCCTCTGCTGACTTTGAGCTTGGTTTTTTTTTTTCTTATCTTAACACCCAGAGATACACCCCTGAATCACTTGATACTTGTGTAATTTAAATGTAGGCTCTTATAACTGCAATGTTTCCTCTTAATATGGCTTCCATGTTACAGGTTATCCCATACTGTGTTTTCAGTTCTATGATTTTCATCCTTCCATAACTTAGCTGGTAAGATAGATGTACTTCAGGTATCCCTAGTTTATTATTCATAATGCAGCAGTCTTTGCATAGTAACTCATCAAGTCACCTGACATACCCTGAAAATGATGTTCTCTAATATGCACTATAAATTAAGATGAAAGGTCTCTTACTCAGATTGAGATTCTTCCTTGAGTGTGATTATACATATTCATTTAAAATAGATTTGCGTTTCTGTATTTCTATGCATGTGTAAAAGCCTACATGTCTGTATGTGTACCACATGCATATCTAGTGCCTGTGAGGCCAGAAGAAGACAAGGGATCCCCTTGGAACTACAACTATAAGCAGTTACGAGCTGCTATCTTAGTGATAAGAACCAAACCTGAGTCCGCTGAGAGCTGTCAGTGCTCTTAACTACTCACTGCCCATCTCTCTAGTCACTGATTCCTTTTCATATCTTTTAATCCTAACAGTTCTTTATTTTTCTTCAAAGGTGTGATTTTGCCATCAGAACATTGAAGGCTTTAGAATCTGAAACTTCCTCTAAGGCACCCAAATTCTTTGCAACATTTATATTTGAAATATAGTCTAAAAACTTAATCATATACATTAATTGTGTTAGTTTTAGACTTTGAGCTATATGGGAATGAATTCTTCTCTATTAAGAATAATATCTGAAAATAAAATAAAATTCTATAGAAAAGTAAACACATTTGGAGGATGCTTAAAAGTCCTTAGGATCAGTGTGTTACCTTTTAACTTATAACTGAATGAAAGAACGTAGGAATTGTTAGAGTTCCTAGAAAAGCATCATATGGCTTAAAGTTTATGTAGTCCGTATAAATACCATGTAAACCATGTTTGGAATCTTTTAGATTTCAACCAGATGTTTGGTTGAGATCTGGGAGGAGACTTAGAGTTTTGCATTCATGGAAAAACAAAACAAACAACCTAGAAAATATATTGAAAGCTGCTGATCAAAGATATGAACTTTGAGACATTTCTTCAGATGAAGTAAAACTTTGAAAGTAGTTAATTTGTATTTGTTTGCTTATTGTTTCTCCCTTTTGCACATGTGTGTGTATGTGTCTTTTATTTGCAGTATCATAATTAAGAAATGTAAACTTGTGAAAAATCGCTCATTGGCACTTCGTATTTTTCCTTGGCTCATATATTTCTTCTCCTCCAATGACATTTCATAAGAGATTAAACACTATCCCAGTTGTAGGAGAAGATAAAACAGATACACAAAGATAGTTATTACCAGACCTAACATCTTATACTCTTTTTAAACAAAGACCTTAGGTCTTACCACATTACACATAGGATTGTCTCACAGACAACCCAGAATTCAATAAGCCCTGTTTTTCATGATAACCTCATGATAGACTCACATGATATAGTAGTAATCACACTTGCTTTCTCCCATTTCAAAAATTTCTCTTGGAATAGCCCTAAGTGAATTGATGGAGAAACATTTGTCCTTTGGGATAACTCACTTCTTTTCAACTCCAGCATCCCCTCCCTCGGGGACCCAAGGCTCAATGTAGTCCAGGACATTCCTCAAAACTACTTGATATATTGAGAACACTGTAAACTTTAGCACTAAACTCTACTTCCTACCTATCAAAGAAGCTGCAGCTACACTTTGACAATAATACAGACTCTGTTACATCAGATCTAGTTTTATGTCTTGTACAATAATACAGGAGTTCACGATTTGTCTGAGGTTGTAGTCCCAAAAGACCATACAATGATACTTCCCAAAACAGAATGTGATTTTCCTGGGTGTTATCTAAACTGTGAAGTGAGAGGAAGAAGTTCATGATCAGAGGACACTCTGAGCTTCATAAAATTATACTATTGGCCTTGGTTTAGGACTATGCAGAGTCCTTAATTTGTTAAAATACTCTCTATGGAGGGAAATAATGGCCGATGTTTTATGCATCAAGCATCTGTGAGGCTGTGTTTCCATGGAGAGCAATTTGAGACACTCTACTCTAAAATCGGCAGGCATGGTTGTCATTGCAGCATTGACAAACAATTGAAGAGACCAATATCTACTTGGCGCCAAGTAGAAAGTGAGGTCCCTGTGTTTAATCACGGGTAAATAATGGAGCCAAGGCAACTCCATGTAATTTGCAAATGGGAGTGGAACACAAAGACCTTCCAAGACAGTTAGACTTGGACTTGACCATGAACTAACTGACTGAGTGAGATTAAAAAATTCATAAAATCAGAGCCTTTAATCTCTTTGTAAAACTGATAACAATAATTCCCCTTTAGTTAAGTCAGCTTTGCAAAGACATATAGCAATACTTGGAATACAATGGTTGGAAAGTGAAGCTTCATTTTCTTCCTTCCCCAGAGCATTTGTTTTTACAAGAGACAAATATGAAATATTGGGAAAATACAGTTTTTCATATATATAATAACTTCCTAGTTTATATAAGCCATCTTAATGAGGCTAATGAATATTTAACAAAGAAGTATCCAGTTGTCCTTATACATTATCTTGTCTGATTTTGAGTCAGGTACATAAGTTGAATTGTGTTATATAATTATAAATAGTGACTTAAAATTATTCTGCATTTTCACATTTTACTGAATGGTGTGAGGTCCCTTTTGAAGTATAACTTCCTATGTACCTGAAAATGGGGGGGGGGGAGATAGATAAAGGTCTAAAGAAACAACACAAACAAGCTGCCCCAGTTGCCAGCCCCAAAAGTGGAACTGAGAATTTAACTTGTCCATCCCCATGCTCCATAAAATACTCACTGCACTTATCACTTTTAAAGTGAAACATTTCTTGGGAATTTTCTTTTTAAATGAAGACCACAAGACTGGCTTTCAAACAATGACTGGTAGTCAGGTAGTAAGTAAGGAGGCTTGGTTTCTTAATGCTAATTATTACAGTGACAGATTAACCATATGATGGCCCTGAGGGGTACATTTTGGTAGGTTATAAGGCCTTGTGTATCATGCTGTCTAATCTCAAAAGAGAAGCAATACCCAGACTTCTTTTTGATAATAAGAACAATGTGATAGTACCTGGGAGTATTTAGAAGGTAAAATAGTGCTGTATAAGTTCCCAGTGTTTAATTATTTTCTCTAATGTGGGAAGCAATGATAATGTAAAAGCAATTAATAGTTGTACAAATTTGTAATGCATTTCTTGATTATCTCTGTTAGGCAAGAATAGTATCAGTCATTAGTAGTCTATTTTCCCTGTTGTTTACAAACCAGAGGTTGGAGAAGGAAATTGGATTCTGAACTCGTTAATCTAACTGACTACAAATAAACCCAAGTCGTCCGAAGATGGGTTATATAAACCTGTTTCCAAAATAAGAAGTGCATATAACAGAAAATCCCTCTTTGCTTAATCCGATTGCAATAATGTCCTTTTTCTGTTATGTTTCTGGGGATAGGGTCTGACTCTATATGAACTGAAATTACTTAGGTACCCAAGTTGACTGAAAACTTGGAATAAAACTCTTGCCTCAGCTTTCTAGATACTAGAATTTCAAATATAACTCAGTATAAACAGCTTGGAAAGATTTATTTAGCTAAAGCAACTGGGACATTACCATGTATTCTATTGTGCTCTTTCTCTATTCCTCACTAATTTTCAAAAATTATGCAAGTGTGTAAAGGATAGGTGTTCCCAAATGCAGGACGTGACTTAAGGGAAGGAAGGGTTTTTTTTTTAAAAAAAAATATCTATTTTAATTCTCACAAGATTTGCTTGTAAGTTTACTTTGTCAATTGAAGATATTCTTTGTTATTATCTAGAATTTGGATGAAAATGATAGAATTTATTGCTGGCAGAGATCTGGGTAACATTACAGAGATACAAGCTAGCAATCCCTATTTATATAACACATATTAAGTATTAGATTAAGGCTCCTTGTTAAGTGCTGAGAATATCATGGGAATAATGTTTGTTTTTCTGCTTCACATGTACAATAGATTTGGGCAAAAGGCATAAACCTTCATGAAGATGCTAAAATTGAGTTTCATACTTTGACAATGTTTCATAAACATTGACTCTATGAACTCCAATCACAAGACAGGCTCAGCCCTGAACCATCAAAGGTCTTTAAGATTTTTCAGCTTAAAGTGTGGCTTACAGTGTCTTTTCTCTTTTGAGTAATAGGCAATGCAAAATGATCTCTGAACAGAGTGCAGCTGTGTCCTTGGCTGCCTCAGGTAAAGCTGAACCAATGGATACTTCAAAGCAGGAAACACGTTAATAGAGCAATGAGTTCTAACAAAAGTGGTCTCTGAATTGATGGCTTTGACCCACTCTCATGGTCTAGTTATTTGAGCCCAGTAATATTTTTTGCTCAGAGTTCATTTTTTGTTGTTAGTGATCTGAATAATATAGATCATTGCTATTCTAATGAAATGTGAACTATAAAATTATTCATATCTAAAGACAAAGTAATTTCACTTTGATACAATTTATAAATATAGTCTTCACTCCCTGTAGATTCTGTACTCATAAATTGTCCCCATTAACATTTATTTTTAATACTCAAGGAGAAAGTCTCCATGCTGTCTGGCCATTTGTGGGTATATGACAAGGGTTGGGGGACCTTTCTCAAAAAATACATTCCTAGCTCAGTTTGTACAACTCTACCTTCTAACTTCAGCTGTCACATTATAAACAGATGCCCCGCTTGTGATCTCTGTGATAGATGCTTATCAATAAAAGAATATAATTTTAAACCTTACCTATAGTCATTCCACGTTGATATTATGGGAATATAATGCTTGGATCACTTAATGATAGGAGAATCATTTAGTTTGGGAACTAAAACCATCACCTATTTCTAGTAGAAGAAAGCTACAGTGACTTTTAAAAAGCAACATGGTGATCATGCTTGCTGAGTTGAAGAGAAATCTCAGAAAATCAACAATGCCTCCATCTAAACAGCACTCAGATGCATGAGGCCAGGGAGACAGATCCAGTAATAATGACAGAATTTTAGTGACTGTGAACTTTAAACATAAACTGTGCAGTCACTTAGAGGAGAATGTCTTAGATAAATACAATATATTTAGAAGATGGGAGATGGCCTGGCAGTGGGAATAAATGCCACACATCTGTTTATTCTCAAACCTTCTAAGTGCTCTAGTGATCTGAAGGACATGGGTGAGATAGAGAAGGAGGACGCTCACATTTAGTGAAACAATATTATATGAGATCACACACCGCATTTACACGTCTGTGTTAAGTTTATATACTTCTAAAAGAAGCATAGGACAATTTGTATGAAAATGACAGCCATACTGTGTGCTTGTTTTTACATGTGTCCACATGTTTCTTTGGTGGGAAAGATCAAGGCCCTCATCATGTCTTGTGAGTTTTTTTTCCTTTCTAAAGAATTTCTCTGTGGCTGATAAATGTCCAACTTTTTAGATTATGGGTGTGTAAAATAACAAAATAGGCATTGATTGCATTTGTCTAAATATTTCAGATATTTGACATCTTAAAAATAAACTCATTTGGAAAATTACCACTGTATATTCGAATTTTTGAAGTACCCAGTTTCCTTAGTTACTAAAAATTCCAAACTGGAGGTTGAAGCTGTGTTGCAGAAGGTGGATCTCCCTACATTTACCTCCAGAGCACAATGGCTATTACTCCATTTATTGTTTCCATTTTGTTCCTTTCTGACTTCATTTTTCTATTCTATTTTGGGCCAGTGTGAACATTTAAAGTATTTCTAAGAGGAAAAAAATCTTTAAGTTGTAAGTTTCAGGAGGGACATCTGATGCATTCAAGTCTGTTTACACATACACATTTCAGCTCTACTGTACATCTTATAAACCAGACTTACCCCTGTAAAACAAGTTGCAACTCATTTACAGGATTCTGGACGTCATTCGTGAGCATCCTCCTCCTCTATCTCACCCATGTCCTTCAGATCACTAGAGCATTTAGAAAATATGGAAATGAGTAATCTGCTGTCATCTATGTTACATTCCTGTTACCCTGAGAAACTGCATGATTAGACAAAACTTCACTGGGTGAGACATCTTTTTCTGGCGTTCATTGTGCTACTATTATAAGTCCAAAGAGACAATTTTTACAAAAAGAAACAAAAATCCCAGGTGGGTCTTAGACAGGAAGCTCTGTCTGTGAGCTGGGCTTCTCTTGCACTACAGAGAACACTACAAAGAATCACCAAAGACATTAACTTCCAGATAATTCTCTAATCTAATTGGCCTTCCTACGAGTACAAATTGTCTTTACTGTATTTTTCCTTTTTCTCCTAAGTTAGAGAGCTCTGCTCTCATTTTTTCAGAGAAAGCAATGCTATAAAGTAAGTAAGTGATACATATACAAAGCATTTTATAGGCATTTAGAAAGATGAACAAGGCTTAGATTAATGGACTCATCTAAACCACAACCCAAGCTTCTCAAAGTAACAGTATTTTACTAGGACATTTTTTTGAACAACTTGTTCATCTTTAAATTTACCTGTGGGTATATTTACATGAAATATAAAATGAAATAACTGATGGGAAAGGGAGAAGTGGGATAAATATGAATTCCAGTTCTATGTAGGTATTTCTCTCTTTTAAAGACTGCAATGGATTTTATATTCATAAGCCTGGGCAGAAGGAATACCATTCGTGTCTAGAATTGCAAGCAACCATTTACTTTTATTTTAAAGATTACTGTGAGAATCAGGGTTTTTAATCCTATGCTTAGGAGAGTGGTGGGTTCCAAGACCAGCTCCAAAGTTCACTTACTGTAGGACATGGAACATTTGCGAAGTGAGTTTTCATCTGAAGGCATCTGAAAACCTAATAATTATTTGCTGAATGAATAAATAAGTTATAGAAATGTCCAAGTTACTATAGAACACAGATAACTATAGAACAGCTAACATGGGTGTTGGATGATTCATACCATAGGGTAGAACACAGTATCATTCAGTCTACAAGGAACTACAACTATTTATCTAGAAATTTGCTCCCTGTTATCTAGTGAGAAGTTGAGAAAGTATAAGACTACCATTTGAGGTAAAGTCAAGACTGAACAAAACAAAAATGCAGGGCTAATGTGGAGGATGGATATTGACCTTGGATGAGCAAGTGCATGTTATCATAAATAGTCTACTTGGAAGTACAAGCTTTTAATACAACTAAAATGAAGTCTCAGTTTGCTTCCAGCTGTATGGACTTCACTTGTATACAGTAAATAAGTATTTAGTTTATTATTTTGTCTATTCATAGTTTAGGCAAACATTTATCTATCATCTATGACTTTAGTTCAATATTGAGCTCAACTGTATATCATATTTATATTCTGTGGCAATGCTCAGCTTCCTATGTCTGAATTCTCTACTGTTCAGGATGCCAGTTTAAGAAAATCTTTTTCAAAGCAACGGCAGAAAATATGGACAGTCAGTGTGTTTATGAAATAGCTACTCATTTAGATAAATCATTAGAATTAATACCATAAATAGGACAGATTTGCTGAACTGCCTGGCTTCCCCATAGAAAGAATTTCACACATGACTTCACCTAATTCTTTCATTTTCTGATCACTTTATAATGTTTCATAACATAGTTAAGCAAGAAAACCTTCCATAGCCTTTTCACAAATTCACCTTACAATGCCACAAAAATATCTACAAAAAAAATTAAACTAAACACTGCAGGTCACTCCAGTACTAATGATAAACATCTCAAATGGCACCTAATGATCTTGGGCATTTTGTCTAGAAACACAAGTTATTTGGATTTCTTAAAATTTATAGAAATTTAAGTTATAAATATTTTAAAAATTGTTTAAGTTACTACTATTCTAAATTCTTTTTGCTCAGTATGTGAACATTTATGTTATAAATATCTCTAGTGAAACCACATTTACTCAGTATGAATTTCCAGTTAACTATGGAGTCTCACATCATTTACTTTTTTAATGCCTTTCTTGATCTTATGTATCTTAATATTTTATAGCAGTGACATGTTTTCCTGTGTTGTATTTTGAAATGGTTATATCATTTTGTAATAAAATAATGTATTATTTTATTTTGCTTGTCAGTATGTTCTTTTCAAAAAAAAGATGACTCTGAATATTAAAATTACTGTTTTTTTGTTGTTTAAGGGTAAAAGTCTATCTTCTTTTCTTTTTTTTTTTTAACAATTTGATCATGTGACTCTGGGTTGAGCTCATTGGGAAGACTATGCTGGGTTTGAATTCACAGAGAACTATCTGCCTTGGCCTCTTGAATGCTGGGATTAAAAGTGGATACCACCATGCCTGGCTATCATTTTTAAAAATATATTGTTTTATTCCTTGAGAATTTATACTTTATACAGTGTATCTTGATTATACTCACCCATTTCTTTCTGACTTTACATGCCTCTGCCAGCGTAATCTTTTGATTTTGATATGACTCACTGCCCCCATTAGTGCTGTTTATATGTGTACAGATATTTATCCATATCTTAAACCGTTGTTTCTTATAGTTTCAGATCATTAGTACAAATCTGTGAATGGTTGTCCTTTTAGTATCTGCACGCCTCTTTATTTTTATTCCTATTCTTGATTAATCAGGTATGCTAATTTTTATTTTCCACTATAATTCTGAAGGTTGTCTATTTCCAAATCTTTTATTACTGATGAAAAGTTTATTTTTTTCTGATCTTACTGTGTCAATGATGCAGTTTTCCTCTCTGATGATAAAGGGAACACGCTGAGGGGAAAAGCAGAGAAATATGAATGAATAAAAGGACAGGGTGAGAAGGATGGATATTTCTCCCAATAACGAGAATGTCATAATCAAAATCAGATAAATATTGAAAAGGCCAATAAAAGTAAGAACATAAAGAATTCCAGAAATCAATGTGATCAAAAAATTAGCAAAGAGAGGGAGAAAACGGTGGAATATTAGGTCAAATATTACCCAACAAGGCAAGGAGTAAACAGTTAAATTTATGTAAGTGTGTTTGTGTATGTGTGTGTTTGTGTATCTGTATGTTTACAGTAGCAAGTTAAAAATACTACCAAAAGTTCAGTAAAAGATTAAACACCAGGGGCAAAAATAAGAAAAATAAAAAAGATACATTCTTTCCAGGAAGTTTGGGGAGTCCCTTTGTGGTTGCCTACAATCCCGGGGAAATCCTCTGCTTACTCTAACAGTATTGGAGTGGTTTCTGTTTAGAGTCTTTGAAAATTGGCAAGTAGGAAGAGGAGGGTGGGTCTGGTACAGTCAGAGTCTTTGCTGTGATTTATGTTGCTAAGGAGCCTCTGCAAGCCATTTCTTATCCATTCCCTACAGCTGTCTTAGCCTCCTGTCTGCATGGGAAGGGGCCTGGATTAGTCATTTCATTGTCCTAGAGTTTCTGTTTCTGTGACAAAACATTTGGGAAGGAATGGGTTTATTTGGGTTACACTTCTGCATTGCTCTTCATCACCAAAGGAAGGCAGGACAAGAACTGGAACAGGGTAGGATCCTGGAGGCAGAAGCTTAGGCAGAGGCCATGGAGGGATGCTGCTTACTGGCTTACTGCCTCTGGCTCCTCAGCCTATTTTCCTATAGAACCAAAGGCCACCAACCCAGGCATGGCAGCACTCACCATGGCCTGGGCCCTCCCCCATCAACTACTAATTGAGAAGATGCCCTTTAACTGGATTTCATGGAGGCATTTCCTCAACTGAGGCTCCTCCTTCTCTGATGACTCCAGTTGTGTTAAATTGACCCACAAACCAGCCAGGACAGCATTAATGAACCTGCTGGAAGTATGTAAATATAGATGTCACCTGGTCTTTAGTGCTTGGTTCTTGGGCTCTGTATTACTCAACTACTACGGAGCCCTGTGATAGGTAGGTAGCTCCAAGGTTTCACGCATCCCCAGTCCTCAGGTTTGTGGCTATCAAACTGCAGAGTAAGATGAGGTCTGTACCAAGGTACTAAGTGTACACATACTGTGAGAGGCTACCCACCCTTTCTGTGCTGAACTTCCCACAGCTTTACTTACTCAGTGTGTCAACATCAGCCTTCTTGCTCTTGGTTCTGTATCTCGCCCTTGTTCTTAGGAAACCAGCTGAGTTCTGTTTTTAAACAGTAGATTCCACACCAAGATGATGATGGAGCTGATGGAGGATTCTCTACAACCAAGCCAACTTGCCAGAGAAATCAGTCTCTATAGGACCTGTATCTGTGCTTGGCACCTTTGAGCCCCGTGAGTTGCTCTTGCACATAGGACACCATTCTTTGTGAATTATTGTCACTTCTGCCTTAGCTGCTTTTCTCCCTCTCTTGGCATCTTGGTTTCTTTTCCTGATGTTGCGATAAAGTGCCAAGACAAGAGGAACCTAAGGAAAATGGGGGTTTCTCTCAGTTCATGAGCAGGGTCACAGTCTGTCATGATGGGGGAGTCAAGACAGTAGGAGTTGGAAGCAGCTGCTCATACTGCATCTACACTCAGGAAGTTGGGGAAATGAATGCCTTTTGGCATTTTGGCTCTCTTTCTCATACATGCATAAGCCAGGGTCCCAGCAATGGTGTGTTGGTCTTCCCACTGTGGTTCATGCAGTCAAGATGATCACCCACAGCCACACCAGAGTTCAGTCTTTTAGGCAATTCTAGATCTCTCAGTTTGGCAATTAAAACTAATATCACTCCCCGCCAGGAAGCTGTATGAATTGGATTACATTTGACTTGGTTTTCATTATGGGGCTTTATTCTTCTTACTTTTCAGATGTCCTGTTACTTCTTTAGTGGGTTCCTTTCTTAGGGTTTTCTATTGCTGGAAGAGACACCATGACCACAACAACTCTTGTAAAGGAAAACATTTCATTGGTCGCTTTACCGTTCCAGAGGTTTAGTTTATTATCATCTTGGTGGGAAACATGGAGGCATGCAGTGTAACATCCTTGATCTATATGCAACAGGAAGTGAACTGAGACACTGAGCATGGCTTGAGCATACATGAGACCTGAAAGTCCACCAGCACAGTAACACCTTTTCTCTAACAAGGACACACCTTCATTCTCTACAAGCTTATGGGAGCCAACCTAACCTCTAACCCTTTCTTTTTGAAAGAGCATTGACATTTCCTTTCCTGGCCACACAAAGGTAGTGTGTAGATGCTATCTTACTAAGCCTTTTGTGCAGTGATTCTTGATTTTTACATTGAATATACATGTCTATCTTTTCCATTTATTGTCCTTGAGAATATATAAGAAATGCAATCCATTAGATTTAGATGTTTGCATAGTTAAATAATGATAAGTTTTTGCCACCCTATGTTGATAGTTATTTTGATATGCTATCTCTCAATGCCCTGCCTCTTTCAATCTAATTTTATTCTAACAAAATCCCCTTTATATTTTTAAGGCTCTTGGGTTTCTCCTAGTCAGCTTTGATAGCCGAGCTTAGATATGCAAAATGGAAATTTATTGTAGCTGAGGAATGTGGTTCTCACTGCATATATAAGCAGCAACTTTGGCTCCCATTGATTTATATAATCTCCATTGCATAGAGGAGCATTTTCCATTTTCTTTACTATAAAAGAGTAAAGCCAAACCTTGGGGCTCGATTACAGCCTGTTCAGCCATTGACAGTTTGAACCTACCAGGGAATGTTGCCTGTTTAATCTAGACATGTCTTTCTATGTATGGGTCTGTGCCTATGTCATTGTTCCTTGCACATTTATTGTACATATTGAATTGAAATGCTTGTATTTTATATATTGGAAGGTAACACACTAATGAAATAACTAAAGCTATACTACAACTCCAAAAACGTCAATTTATTTTGCTCATTGTGTAATAGTTTTAGAGTCTTTGAAAATATGGCATTACTAACCATGGTTCCAGTGTATATGTTTATGGCACACATTTTTAAGTCAGTTCCAATGTATTAACAGGAGTCCACTCATGTCATTTTAAACATAGTGTTTCCAAAATTATGAAAAATAACAGTATTCATAGCAAACATAATAAAGCTCTCAATGGTGTTTGATTTATATGTGAAAAAGCCAACAACTTAAAAATTATATCTAGACAACAAACACTCTTGAGAATTTAGGTGGCCATCATTAAAAATATACAGGGAAAGAACTGTTGATCATAAGATATTGAAATCAAGAATGCTAATTTTATCACTGAAATTTTATAGCATCTTATAATGATTTAGACTGGTTTAAAAACTAAAAATAACACTTATGCACAAAAGAAACAATTCTACATGAATGAATCTTAAACCACAGCAAACAGAGGTCCTTCTGACCTCTTGGATCCCCTAACCCCTGTTTCCCCTGACCCCTGGGGTCTCCTAACCTCTGGGGTCCTCTGACCTCTGGGGTCCCCTAACCTCTGGGGTCCTCTGACTCTGGGTTCCCCTGACCTCTGGGATCCCCTGACCTCTAGGTTTCTCTAATCCCTGGGTCCCCTAACCTCTGGGGTCCCCTGACCTCTGGGATCCCTTGGGCGGTCTCTTCATTTGGCACTCTGTCCAAGATAAATGTGCAATCTTAAACAGCATTTGCAGGGATTGTTGCTCTTATGTGGGAGATAACTACAGTTTGGGTTCCTGGTCTTGGCTTTGTGCAGTCTCACAAAGCTGTCAGCTGGGTCTTATATTTGAATAGATTCTTCAGAGAAACTTACTGAACTAGGGAGAGTTTAATATACTGCATTTTTCAGTGATGTAGGTGAATGAATATAAATATAGAAAGCATTCTAATAAAACTGTTTATCATTTAATACTCCAGTAATAAGCAAAAAAACATCAGTTACATAACAAAGTATCTAACATACAGCTTCTTAGGTTGTGAATTTATTTATCTCCTTAGTAAATATTTTAAAAATTATTTCTTGATATCATGACTACATTTTCTCATTCTCTTCCATACCTTTAGAACTCCCATGTAGCCTTCCTTGATCTGTTTCATATCCATGGTTCCTTTTTATTAGTTTTTATTATATGCATTTACATATGTGCATATATATATACACACATGTATATGCATATATACACACTTATATTTCTAAATACAAAAATAAGAGCTGCTCAGTCTGTACAATATTACTTCAATGCATGCTCTCAGGGCTGAAAGTTTGACATTGGGAAACCAACTGGTCTGTTCTTTCTCGGGGAAGTCCATACTATACATATAAAATATAATATGCTTTGAAAATAGTTTTAATTTTCAAAGAGATTGTTTCCATATTAAACTGTAATTTGTCTCTTAGGACATTCTGGGCCACAGAGAGTGAGTCAGGCCTGGTTATTTCTTGTCCAGCTTGACAACATCTTTGGTTTCTGATACTGTTCAGGTTTCACATGATGCTTGAGTCTCTAAATCTGCAAATTAGCCATGTGTGCTGTATTTCCGCTCATTCAGATTACTGGTAAAAAACCACTGAAGGTGATAAGGAAAAGCTCTGTAACAACAAAATACAGATTCCTTTCAAGATTCCATTAAACTTATATTTTCATTAATAAGTCCCCCACTCACCTATTTGCTAACTTCTAGATCCTTTAACTTTATGATATTTTCTTTGCTAGCTCAAGGATCTTAAAATTTCACAAGCTAAATCTGGAATGACTTGTGAACATGCAGACTATTGTCACCTCTTTTCCTTGTTAGGAACAGGCTGAGAGAAGCCGGAAGTGAGTCAGAGATGTTGGTGCTCCTAATCCCAGGACAGAACTGTAATGGAACCAGGTGTCAGGTTGTCATCAACTCTACTGAGGCAGCATGTGGCCTTTCCCTTTTCAGATAATGAGAGCATTTTCTACTTTCCCACCTAGACTTCTGATGGTATGAAATGTAGGTCTTCCTGGCCTGATAGCTCCCCTAGGAATGCAGCTGGGCTTCTACCCCCTTCCTTTGTGGAAGGTGTATGTGTCATCCAGCCATAAAGCTGAGAATCACAAGACACATTTATTTACTGATGTCATAGACTGAAGAAAAAGAGGTTTTATTTGTTTGTTTCTCTTGTGTAGTCTTCATCATTGACCCTTTGACAGCATATGTCAAAAGTAGTCAAATGTTTGGGTGGTGGTTAATGTTCTGAGTCCTGGATTGTGTTGTCTGCACTTGTGTGCACAACTGATGAATTACCTTCAATTTTCCTGTACTCTCCTAACATTATCTTTCTCATCCATTCAGGGGGAAAGATGAGGCTGATGATTGAGAAATTTTCTTTAAAATATTTAGAAGAGTTTATAGAATATCCCAAACTTGGCATTTTTTTCTAAAATAATTTTTTATTTTATTTTATGTGTATGAATTTTTTGCGTGTATATCTGTGTACCACATGTGTGATTGGTGCCACAGAGGTCAGAAGAAGGTACTGGACCATTTTTAAATGAAGTTACATACAGTTGTGAACCACTATGCAAATACTGATAATCAAACTCATTTGTTCTGGAAGAGGACTCTTAAATCCCATACCATTTCTCTAGCCCTCTAAATTGGTACTGTTTTAGTTGCATTGACAAGGGTATGTACTCTCTTGTTTGAAGAAATGCTGGGTAGTTGAAGGCTATAGTGTTAGTTAATTGATGTTATGTATGTACATTATAAAAATTACTTCCAGACATAGCTAGTTTATATTTTTTCAGAAAATTATAGAACTAGTAAAAATTATTAGGCAATAGAATCCTGCTTCAGTTGCTCAAACATGCCAGTAATGGCTTGTTTTTATAAAGCCTTTCTCTGTCTAAAAGCAAAAAGCACTCCCCAGCATTATCACATCAACAAGTTGCTAGGCTACCAGGACTATGTTATTGTTTTTGTTTTACAATGTGTTCCGGGTAACCTGCATGTGTTTACAGAGAAGGACAGCAGAGGAACAGGAAGAAATCCATTACACATGTCATTGAAATCCTACCTACATGTTCAGACCCACAAGTGATGAGCTTTATAGCAGTCCACATCACAAGCATTCTCTGTGAGTCTAAGTTAATTCAATTACAATAATTTTGCAATGTGAATTATAGTGATTAAATAGACACACATATATAATATATATATAACATATGTATACACACACACACACACACACACATAAGTTCAGTATATTTAGCCTTAGTTTGACTCAGCAAATCTAATAATCACTAGGCTCAAGCCCTAGAGTACTTGATTAGTGGGGGGAAAGAGGTGGGAAGCTATTTTAAAGTTTTAACTTCTTTTATTTTTATTTCTTATAATATATAATTTTTATATCAAGATGCCCTCAACAAAGGGCTACAGAGTACTAATTTCATCATGTTTTAGCTTCCAGTTCAAGCTGACAAATGCTACATACCAGGTGCTGTGACACACAACTAGAAGTAAAAGTGGCTCCCTGGAACTTATTGAAGGCAGATGTTTAAGTGGGAAATGAAGATGCCAGGGAGATGCTTAGTGAGTAAAGACAATTGGTACCAGGCCTGCCAATCTGAGTTCAATTCATGGGCCTAACATAATGGAAGGAGAGAACCATTCTTACAAAATATTCCTTGATCTTCACAGTCACCCTAAAATCCCTTTCAGAAAGTAATTGATAAAAATTAAAATATGGAATGCAAATGAAGATTGAGATCAGGATGATGATATGTATATACTGATTCATAAATATATAATATTATACAAATAAAATAAATCAAGTCATAAGTTGGGGAGCCATTGTTATTTTAATATAATATTTTTATTCGTTGAGATTTTTCTATGTACCCACAATATATTTTTATCACATTCACCCGTATTTTTGCTCATAATTCTACCTGAATCCACCCTCTATTCCTCACTCTTATGCCCATAATCCACCTTTTAAATAACTCAATGAGTTTAAATAGTGGCTTCCCATATATGCACGGAGGTAGGGCTATCCATTGAAGTACGGATGGCTTAACAGGGACCACAACTCTAGAGAGAACTGACTTTCCTTCCCTAGTAGATATCAACTGTCAATAGCTCCTCAGTAATAGGGATGGAGAGTTGCTCAGGAGCCTATCCCAATTTCATGTGAGAATATAGGCTGGCCTGATCTTGTGAAGGTTTTGTACAGGCAACCACAGCTGCCATAAGTTAATGAGTCCAGTGACCTTGTCATGTCTACATCATTGCCCCAGTATTTCCTGACCTCTGGCTCTTAAAAATGTTCTGATCCTTATTTACAATGTTCCCTGAGCTTGGAGAGGGGCTGATAGAGATGTTCTCATTTGTGGCTAAGCATTCTGCAGATATCTATTATGTGCACATTGGTTAGTTTTGAGTCTACATTAATAACCATCCATTCACTCCCAAGTAAACTTCTCTAATGAGGACTGAGAACTTTGTTAGTCTATGAATATAGATACATTTTTAGAAGGCAGTTTGATAAGAATATTTGCTGCAAGCTCATCTATAACAAGAATGTTTGTAATAGTTTACCTCTGGAACCTATGGGCTTCCAGCCATAAGCTCTTAGTCAGATTTATTGCAGAGGGCATGTATTTCAGGAGAAGTTATTTTTGACTGGGTTCTGGAAAAATCTTGGAGAGATGATATGAATGATATATCAAGCAAAATTGTTGCTTGGCAAAATGAAAATAAACATTATAGGTCAGACAGAAGGGGCTGTGCAAATTATGGTGGGTAGAAAGTGAACGGACAGTTATGCCTTTCCTCTTTCTGGTTTATGCAAGCAAACAACCAAATTCTCCTTAATCTATTAGGGACAATATAAAAAGAGAGAATAGTTCAATGTTTTTCATACTTCTTTCATAGAATCTATATAAATCACACACAACACACACACAGCTGCATATTAGTTCATTTGATGGCTTATTTTAGAAGCTAAAGCTGTGTGACATTTCTTTATTTTCTTCTCTAATTAACAATATGGTTAACAGTGGGCTTTGTATTCATCTTCTCACTAATGAGATGTTGGAATTCTACTGAATTCCACTAATTGCAGCCCAGTGGTGCATCCATAGCCAGGATAGAGTGTGTACGTATGTAATCACTTATCCAAGTATGTTCAGTTCATTTTCTTGTTACCTGAATTAGGAAGGAATGGTAACAGATCCATTGCATAACCATAGCTTTTCAAAAGGTATGTAAATTATTTTCAAGTACTCCAAAATTGAAAAGATTTATGCTAACTGATTCAGTCTATATATTATTTTCCAAAATAAGTCTAGGTTCTCCTAAAAGAAACAGTAGTAGTTACATCTGAGGGTTCAGCTATGAGATATCTTCAAATTAAGCACACTAGCAATGCCTTTTCAAAAAAGACAGTATAGATATAATTGGCTAGCCATATGCAGGGGAAGAAAAATATACAGGTAAATCATGTGTTACATGATACACTGGAAGTAAATCCACACAGAGAATTTAATTGTAGGAGTAGAAAACTTTAAGAATAATCAACAGAAAAATCTTTATGATCCTGGGCCAGGAAATAAGTTTTCAGGTAAGATGTCAACATTCAATGAGTTTGTAAAGAAGGAAGTGTTGGACTTTGTCAAATGTGAAAATTCACACATTTCAGGTTTAAGGATCTTGCTCTGGAAACCACAATTTCCTCTTTTTTGGTGCTTGGATGGGCCAACTGAACTACAGAGAAAAGCCAAAGCCACTAATATTGGTTCAATGAAGTTTCATATTGTTGATCAGAAGATTTTAGATTTACAAGTTTTTATACAAAAGTTTTGACTGTGAGAGGTGTGCATGAACATTTGGAGGTGTTGGAAATGTTCTGTCTCTTGACTGAGGCTTTGGCTACATTACTCAAGCATTTTCAAAACTTATACTCAAGTTTGTTTAAAGGGTAAATTTTACTATGTATACATTATTACTATTCTTCATTTGGAAAATATTTGCTGCAGTCAGGCTAAGAACATGATGGTTGTGAAGGATTTCTCCCAGGTCTTTTTGGATATAATTTGACTTTAAAAACACACAGAAATCTTCTAATATTTCATTACATCAATGTTTGAACAGCCTGTGAATTTAACCAGAGGAGCCTAACTCTTTCTAATATTTTGGGCAATATTGTGTATGTATGTTTATATAAGTGTGTAGTAGGAGGTTTCTGGCCTGGACTTCGGGCCTAACCTCAAGGTTTAGGCCCGCAGATCCACAGTCCCACAGTCCCACAGTCCCACAGACCCGCAGACCCACAGTCTCACAGAGACACACAGAGGCTTTCATTAGTTTTCAGCTGATCAGCCTCAGGCCCAGGCATATTACTTGATAGCTCTCTACCCTTCACCTAATCATGATTCTAACTGTTCAGCCATGCGGCTCCGTACCTTTCTTTAGAGCTTCATGGTTGTTCTTTGCTTCCTGCAGCTTCTCTCTGGTGCTCTGCACTGGCGTTCTGTTCTTAGAGATTTTCTTAGTCTGGTAGTCCCGCCCTCACTTCCTGCCTGCCTTTGGCCAATCAGCGCTTTTTATTAAACCAGTGAGTGGAACAATTATTTACCATAAAACAACACAATACCTCTACATAAGTGTGCTTACAAGTATGTCTGTGTTTGTGTGTGTATGTGGGGGGATAGGATATCCATCCATCCTCTAATAGTTTATCTCTCTCTCTCTCTCTCTCTCTCTCTCTCTCTCTATATATATATATATATATATATATATATATATATGCATGTATATATATGTATATACTATATGTAAATATTATACATATATACTTTTAAATGTATTTTTATATTCATTGTGGTTTTGTCTCCATGTATGCTTTTGTGAGGATGCCAGATTCCCTGGAACTGGAGTTCTAGACAGTTGTCAACTGTCAAGTGGGTGCTGGGAATTGAACCTTGGGTCCTTTGGAGTGGACAATGCTCTTAACTGCTGAGCCATCACTTCTGAAAGATGGCTCAGCTATTAAAGGCTAGGCTCACAGCTAAAAAATATAAGCATTCTCATTGTATTTTAAAAGCAGTGAAGTTAAGGGGAAATGAAAGATTGAGTTGACTCTGACCCACCCTGGCCTGGACTTTACTGACAGTTTTTGCAATGCAAATGTAGACATTTATCCATGATTTGAATGTTAGATGTTGAGGACTCTCTCCCAGCTCATTGAAATGTCAGGCAGTGCCTAGCTTGCTCTCTATCTCCAGGGATGCATTAATTAGTGTTAGAGCCATGGCTGCTGCTCTGGGAGCCAAGAACTTCTTTCTTGCCAAGAGGGATCAATGAAAGGAGGAAACATGGCTGATAGAAACAATAAATTTCAGAGAGGACTGGACCAGAAGAAATGTAGGAAATGTGGCTGTACAGCTGTGGTTTGTCTCTTTCCTTGTGTGGCTCTGTGTCCCTGTCCTGTTTGATGACTTTTTAAGTCTGACAACATGATTAGCAGACAGGAACCAGAAGAGTGGCATTTGTTCTCATGATCCCTACAACAAATACTCTAAGCATGTACTTGGTTCTAAAATGTAAATATTCAATTCACATTTTGCTTTGCTTCTTTTAGGCTTAACTCATATTTTGATGACATGGACTAGAACTCCTTTTCATTAATTTAAAATGTAATGGAAGGAATTATAATTTAAAGGGACCTCTTTGTTGCTGAGTCCATAGAAAAATATTTTAATAAATATATTTACTCTTCACATTGACGTTGACATTCAATTGATTGAGTTTCAGATTCACAAATGTGTCTTGGAATCCTACCCCTAGGCCTAACACAGTAAGACAATGAAATACGAAAGAAGCATTACAAGATAGTGGGTAAAAGAAGATCCTAGGTAAACGGGTAGTTCAGTTACTGTTAGTTACACCCTTTAACATATGGATATGTGATATTTGGCTCAGTTAATTAGCTTAATTGTTGTGTGTATTTCAGCATTTTACCTGTTTTCCAAAATACCCCATGACACATTTAAGTAGCCATTTGTTTTTTCATGTCTCATATGACAAACAAATTTAACACAGTGGAATTCAAACCATCACAGACGAGGAATCAAACCCTAGCAAGATCGTGGGTTTTTCCCAAGACCCCTAAGATAAGTGCGAGACCTACATCTTTTGACTCTTAGGCTGGTGCTCCTTTTGAAATATGGTGCCACTTTCCATTTAAGTCTCCTCTGCGGACAAGAAAGCCAGCTGAAGCTGGAAACCAAGCCAATCAAAGTCAGCTCTTGAGAGTCAAGGACACCAGAAGCTCACCAGGGAAAGAGAAAAGCACACTGAAGGGGAACAGGCAAGTCCTTCGATTGAGATAAACAGGTTGGTTTGTGAGTCACAGGATTTGAAGGGGTTTTTTGGTTGATACACTTTGACTGTGTTTCCTACTTTTGCTTAATGATCTGCTGATCACTGGGATTATTTTTGCTTGCTTAGATAGCCTTTGCTTACTGGGAAGGAGATGAGCTCATGGTAGATCCTGAACTCTGCTCAAAAAAAAAAAAAAAAAAAAAAAAAAGACTGATAAAACTGGATTTGGAATAAATTATGATTTTTTTTCAAATATTGCATGAATTATTTTGGTATATAACGAAAACTTTGAGCCAGATATTGGGGAAAAATTGGAATACCAAAGAGATAAATAAACCACAGCCATGTCTCACCAGCCAACTCCTCAGGCCTGTCTCCAGGAAATCCTCTTATACCAAACCTCTCTCTCCTCAGCCCACCAAGGAAGTATCTGGGAAAGCTGAAAAGCCCTCTTTTCTCTCTCACTATGCTTGAGGTCCTCTCTCCTTGTACGGTCTCTGTCCCTCCTCCTCTACATTCTTTACTCCTGTAATCCTTTTTATTGTTCTTTGTATCCTTCCCCAAACCATACTCATGCCTGAGAAGAGTGAGTTCATGTCCTTCCTTAGCAGTCTCTAACATGCTGGCACTTTTCATCCTTTGAAAGTGTGGGCATTCCTTACTATGCTTAGGAACTGCAGTTTCCTACAGACCCCTGAGGGCACTTGCCAAGCTGTTCTGCTTATTTCGGAGTTTAATTTGTGGCGGGGTCAGGCATAACTAAAAACATCTAGAGATTGATTATTTTTCAACCGGTTTTCCAGACCTTGTATAAAGGGAGTATCTAAGAACCAGGGCAGAAATGCACTTACCTCAGCAGAAGAACTTTACACTCTTCACCTTCCGCCCTGCACATCTGTCTGTATCTGAGAATGTGGACCAAGATTCAGTCCTTTTATAGTCATGGTGAGTTAGCCAAAGATAGATGTCTATATCCAAATAAAACCCTCCAAATAGGGGGCAGGGCTCCTTTTATCTGGTTTGTGTTATATTGCAAGCTTTAAAAAAAATGAATTCCATGAGAAAACATTCAAGCCACAGCAGTTGTATCTCTTGGGAGAGCTTAGAGGTTTAGTGATTTAAAAGCTGTGAATAAAACTATGCCTAATATTGCCAAAAGCACGTGGGATAAGGATCATGGAGTTAGGGTAGGGCCCAAGTCAACTTTACAGGTGTTGAGAACTAGCAGAGTCCTAAAGGAAATGAACAAAAGGTTTGGTGTTATAAATCTTCATAATCCCTGAAATACCTAGCTTGTCATCATCTGCTTAGTAGATTCTGCATGTGTGTGCTTATATTTAAGTCTGCATGTTGTAGACTAAATGACTGCAGAACATTCATGTTTTGAAATGTGAATCCTTCTTGTCATGATATGTATTTATGTTACCAAGACCAGTGCACATTTTACAAGGACAGGGCACCAAGTGGTTTCTGAACTTTCCGTCATAAAGAGTTTTTTGCCTACAGCAAAATACCACCTGGGTTGCTAAGAGACAAGCTTATTTCGTGGACTAT
Organism: Phyllotis vaccarum; assembly: GCA_033318265.1. NCBI lineage: Eukaryota > Metazoa > Chordata > Mammalia > Rodentia > Cricetidae > Phyllotis > Phyllotis vaccarum. The sequence goes on along the minus strand of JARWLC010000005.1, from coordinate 48,215,625 downwards.
GCATTTCTGCTTAGCTCTTCATCTCTGGGACATCTTATATATTCTTTCTCAACAGCTAAGAAAAAATGGGTCTCTTGATCATTTCAGTCCTTTATGAATGTCAGGCTTCTCAAGAAACCACTGGCTTAAATTCAATTTAAAATTTAAAAAATCTCTAGCATGAAAATCTATGTCTCTACTAAAGATAGCTTAAGGAAGAATTGGTCTGTAGTGGCAGAAAGAAAGAGCGTATGTATGCACAGATTGGGTATATTCTACTCTCATGAGAACTTTCCAAATATTGTCTTCTTGATTTCCCTTGAAACAAAGAATAATTTCTTGCTTATCAGGACTGTATTGAAATTCTGGGCCAAATAAAACTTTATTCTATCTTATAAATAAGTATTTCTTTATATGTATTTGTAGATTGAAAATTTGCTCATAGAAATGCAAAAATCATTCATAGTTTGAAGCCCAGGTACTAGTGAGATCTGCTAGCTGCAGTGAGGGTCTGTCCCAGTGAGTCAGGATGAGCCTCCATCTCTTGACACATCACCGGTGTATACTCCACTCAGCATACCAGTGTTTACATATTCTTGGTGGATCACATACCTCCAGTACCAATCTGAGTCAGTCCTGGTTACGGTAATGACAACTGCCTCTCTTGGTCCTCTAATTAGTCTGTTAGTTTTGCAGTTTACTCTGCCTATTTCCAGAATTTAGACAATCTCTAAGCTTTCTCTAAAACTAATTTATATAGTTTTAAGTGTTTCCATTTATTATTTTCTAATCAATTGAAAAAAGCTGAACTAGTTGAACATAAGTCATGTCTTATAGCACATGTTGTTAATAAGCTCTCCATGTGAGTGCACAATAAGTCTCAGAGATAATAGATTTTAAATGAGTGTTAAAGAAATAGCATATTTGTTTAAGCTGCCCAGTTCATGGTAATTTATATAGCATTCATGACTCAGATGCTACATGTATGTGAATTCTCTGAGGAAGTACCTGGTTAGGGAAATTGTAGTTCCACATAACTTCAGCTTTTTACATATATATTTACATATTGATGAGCAAGAAAATAAAAGTTTCTCATCCATAAACCACAGCAAGTGATGAGAAATGCTTAGATATCTTTCTTTCTGTGATATGCTTCTGATTAGGCATTAATTGTGTAATAACATGAATATCTAGTAGAGATGGCGTGATTATACCTTAGTATAGATATTTAGTATAGATTACTGCTAATGGTTTTGTTTAATTTTTATGCTTATAATGTTAGCAGAATTTTGGTTTGAAATTGGGCTCAGGTATCACTGGCAAAATACGTTTCTCAATAGACCAATTAAAGAGACAAGAAATACATTCGTGAAAAAAAAATAGAGAAAGGAAATTTAGTCAACATGATTACATTTGGAAGATGAGAAAATAGAGGTCAATTTTGAGGGAAACAACATGGTGGCAAGAGGAATCTATGACAGAGCAGTTCTTGTTAGTATGCGGACCCATCCATGATTGACACATCATTACATTGGCTCCTGGTTCCAGGTATGTTCTACACATTGTTTTTTTGACTGGATTTATCCTTAAAGCATGTAGTAGAATGTCTTTCTGGAAGACCAGATCTCTCTCTGGATAGCATCGTGGCTCAAGCATCTCCCTTCCTCAGCATGCATGAATCTCTTGTGACAGTTGCAATTCCCTGGGATCCATTTTCTCCATAGTGTGATACCTGAAGGGACAAAGAAATGGCTTTTCAGAAAGATGTTCATTTTTGAGGACAACTACACTAGTATTCAACCTAAGAGCATAATTTTCTGGTGTTTTAGAACCTTAAATATTGAGGAATATCTTGAAGTTTCAAGATAAGATATTAGATTTTCCAAATCTATAATACTGTCTGTGTGAGTTATCTTTTTGTCATCATTGTGAGCATAAGGCTATAGGAAGGCATGCATAGTGTTGAACCAACCTACAATCTTGACTTCAATGTTGTGTTTTTGTCACAATGATTCACTGTTTCCATTGATGATAAAATTATTGAATTTTGCAAATTTTGAACTTATAACCTCATACAAAGAAGGCAGCCATAGATATAGCTTAGATATTAGGGCTTGAAGTCTTAGGTTAAGATTTAATTTAAAATTCTGCTATCATATATCTGCACATTGTTAATTCAGAAGGTCAGTGTTTTGCATAGATACTAGTTTTGGTCTACATGGTTTTTCACATAGATACAACTCATATAAGCTTATAACTGACAAACTTTAAGACTGGGTGTAAAATACTGAAGAACCAGATAGCATCCAATGATACCTACAGTCCCACTGAGACAAAGATAGATGCATAGGCATTGCTTGCCCACTGAGGCAGGTGATTTAAAAAATGGGGGGGGAGTACCACTTTTTTCAGAGCCACCATTAAAAGGTTAAAATTCCTGGTGCTTGGAGAGTATGAAATAGAAGTAGTGAGGAGATACTGATAGCTTGAAAATGTTTTCTGTGAGTTGTAATGATGGTTTCCAGAAAATTTGCTCCAGCAATATCCCCGATGAAGACGCAAGTCATATTCTCTGAACACATTGTTGTATAGGTGGAATATGTTAAACTACGATTCAACACTTGCTCTATCCATGTAACAAGGGCCTCACCATTCAGAAGATACTTTGATTTGATGTCTGCTTTTGCCCATCTATTGAATTCTTTTCTGCTCAAATTCCTAATGCATTTCCTAGATGAGATCTCCATCCCCTTTCTCTCATTAAGATGTCTAGGTTACAGACTGGTAAAAGCATCATGAACAGAACACAGGACAGAAAACAGAACACAGTGTTCCTTCAGAATACCTCTTGGCTTTCTTATGAGTCATAAGCAATATCTCACCCTTATACATTAATAGCGTGCTTCCATCTTAAAAAAACAAAACAAAACAAAAATCCCACAAAAACTTTAGGTCTCTTGTTCAGTTAAAAGTGACTAAGAGTTACAAAGTGTATAGTTCACCACTGGAGAAGCAAGTGAGTCTGATAGCTAGAATGAGTCAGTTGAGAGCATGTTTGTAGCATTTAGATGTTTGTGATGAAGTTACTCACTGGAAGTTTCTGCAAAACCTCTTTAAGAATTATATTTTGATGGCCAAGTAATTTGTAGGTACTGGCTTGGAATGAAGAAGCCCAGCTCAGTAAGTGAGGCTGCATATTTTCCTAGAAATGAAGGGAAGAGTGAGACCAGAAATCTCTACCCAGTTTGCATCTTATGGAGATGGCATATTTGGTTTGTTTTGCCTCGTTTTCACTGCCTTTATGATTATTGGTCAGTTGCCTGTCTCTGTGAGCAAGTTTTATCATGTTCAAAAGGGCATTTATTAAATGCACTTTAGAGAGCTCAGGAATTGCTGGGAGAGCTAGAGAAATATTCCCTAAGTTAGGCTTTCAAAATCAGCAGTTAACATTGTGCGTCAGAAGTGGCCTCATGTGGATGCTACAGCTGTTGTACCTACCTGTCTGTGGTTAACACTTCATTAACTAGACTCTTCCAGTGCTCTCCATGCTTACAACACAATACTTCTTATTCACATCTAGTAGAAATCTCCTGTGGGTATATCTGGTTGGAAGCAAGGATGGAGACATAGAAAATTATAATGATGTGAGAAGAATGTTCATTGCATAAAGGCAAGTCATGTTCACATGCTGTTTTGTAAGCTACCAAGACTGCTAAATGAGTTGTGTTGGGAAGAATCATCCACAGTGGAAGGATGATTTGGTTTTTATTCTATTTCTTGTGCAAACTTTTAAAACATCACTATGCAGGACTTTGAGAGTTGTGCTATAAATTTGTCCTGTGTATTACAACAATTGGTATGACTTCACATCTTTGCCTTAAAGTTAGAAGGGGAAACAAATCTCTGCTTCATTTAAACTCTTCTATAGTGCTGGCCTTGGCAAGGCACTCAAGCTCTTTACTATAAGGATTGGAGTGTAAGACATTAGGCTGCATTTTTTTTCTTGGTTCTAGGCAAGTAATCAGCCCTAAATAGAAATGGGAAAGGGGGGCTGATTCCAAAGTTTTGGAAAGCAAATCTCAATATAGTAGTGAGTACAGCTCAGTAGAACTGAATGCTGTGTCCCTCCACAAATTGCCCATTCAAGGACCTGGAAGTGTTGACCTTGAGTTGGGTGAGCCAGCTCCTTTACATACATATGCATATCTTACACTTTGCTAGTACCTAGGAAATGTTCTTGGCATTAGGAAAGTGAGAAAAGGAATTTATTTTCTTCCTTTTTGGGGTGGTAGTGGTGGTGAATCTTTGGAAGAGTAACATCTGGATGTGCTAGTGCTAAGCTGCATCCCTGGGATCCAAGACTAAAGAACAGTGTTCCTAAAAGATAGGTTATCAGTGTCATCATGTCAGGGTTAGGAATGAGAGCCATCCCTGAGAAGGATGAGGGCTACGAAAACAGAAAAGAGGAATTCATAGAAAATGGGGGGGGGGGGGGGTGGTCAGGAAAGTCTAGGATGAGCTCCCTAAAGAGCAAAAAGGGAGACAAGAATGTTTCCTAGCTACCACTCTGATAGTGTCTGTCTTAAATAAGTAGCAGTTTTCCATTGAGACTTTTGAACTCAGAAAAGTCATAGACTGGTTTTGACATGACTGCTAAAGAGTCTACATATTAGACAAAAATGTGATATTTATCTTCCAAGCCCTGACATTTCCCTGATCATGATGATCTTCACTTTTCCTAAAAATTAAAATTGAAGTTATTTATCCCTTACAGCTAAATAACTTATTTTTTGTGCAAGGTGTAAAGCTTTGTTTAAAAAGATGATAATGTAAAAGGAGACACGTGGAAGATAAAAGCCATAGGACAAATTTATAAATGATGAGTTGTAAACACTTAATAATCATTTGGACAGAAACCTTACCCTGATTTTGCAATCAGGGAAGAAGGGTTCAGGCAATTCTTTTGACATGTGTGATGGATAACTGGTTATAAAGTCAAAGACATGGACTATTAGATAATATAGAAAAATATTTAACAACTTGAGTGACACAAACTGCCTGCCTAAGAGCATCTTAGGGGAACAGATACTTAGGCAAAATCTCCCAGTAATTTCATTGACCAGATCCCCTTAGTCGTGGATGTTATACTTAGAAGATCTGGCTACTATTCTCTGAAGACACAGGAAGATGCCATTGACAAGAAGGCTTACATGACTCCCACAGCAATGAAATGAAACCAAGTTGTAATGGGAAGTGTATCTTTCTAACTCTAGATATCTGGGTAATACTGTATAAGAAAGGGACAGGTCTGAGACAGGGGAAAACAGCTTACTGTGTCCTTCCTTTGGTTCTGTGCACACAATGTACATGGGATGAGGAAGCAGCAACAGAGGAAGAAGGCCCATGGACCTGACTTCCTGTTTCTAGGGCAGCAGCAGAATGATTGGTCATGCCATCACTAGAGGCACCAATAAACTCAAAATAACCAAGAAAATTTGATACCTCATAACCAATTTCTAGCGCACCTGTATCATAGGATCTATGGTAGCAGGTGCTCTCTCTTTTTTTCAGAGCAAAAGAGCCAGTTGCTCAATGTAAACTCAGATGTTCCATGTTTTCAGATGTTTGCACTTCTGCAAATGGTGCTTAGTTCAGTTCTCTGCCAATGCCTTTGGGCAATGTAGACAGCAAGGAGCTGTACCTAGCCATGGATCCTGCTGAAAAAGCTGGATTCTTTCAAGAGGCACCTGCAAACTTCCCAAAACTCTAGAATCCACTTGCAGTGCCCAAGTTGAGGTTTGAGTAACAGTATGGGATGGAGAAAGTAGGTCTGGGTGTCTTCAGGTAACACCTGAAAAATGATTGCACTCAATAGGAAAGGTTCTAGTGTTCATCTGGGAGCATCTCTGGGAATTAAACTGGGACCCAAAGTGTTAGACACTGACTCTGGTCATCTCTGAAGTTTTCATTGCTCCTCCTTGTTTGAGTGGGGCTTTGTTTTCTCTGATCCTACCTGATCTACTGACAGTAGTTGGTACTGGGAAGTCAGGGAGCTAATGTCTCCAGTGCCTTTAATGGGCCAGATATGAGCTAAAATGTTTAGAAGGAAGATGCTCTTAGACTGAGTTTACCTGGAATTCCATTTTACTCTCTCATAACACTCTTGTGGTTTTTAAGAGCTGTGATTGTACAGCATGTATACAGTATGTAGTTTAATGAGGAAATGACCAAACAAAGCCAAATAACTTTTAGCAATTAAGTGTACCAACAGTGTCAGCTTGTATGTTACAGACTTGCAAAGTGTTTATAAGTTGAGTATTTGTAGAAGCCTTGGACCCAGAAGACTATAAACACACAAAGATAATGCAATAATGGGCTTCAGAGTTCCCTGGAGGACCTTGTACATTGAATTAGCCTTTACTTGGGGAAGAAAATTTAGAATCTTTGAAGTTGTATACTTCTTAAGAGTTAGAGAACAGTATCAATAACCATAAACAGACTTAATAAATAGTATACAAATGTATCTCATACAGATAATAGCTTTAAGCTTCACAACAGTAATTTACAGATTCCAATCCAAAGTAGTAATTAAATGAATCTTACTGACATGGGATGTCTTTCTATATGTTGTGAATTATCATTGAATAATAAAGGAAATGTTTTGGCCTATGGCAAGGCATCTTAGAAGCAGGCAAGAAATCTGAGCATAGATAAAGAGGAAGAAGGATGGAATCAGGCAGAGATGTGATCCAGCTGCCCAAGAAGCAAGATGTAAAAGAAACACAGGTGAGCCACAGGCCATGTGGAAATGGGTTGAGTTAAGATGTAAGAGCTAGTAGCAATATGCCTGGGCCATAGATCAAGCAGCATGTAATTAATATAAGCATTTGTGTGATTATTTGGGTCTAAGCAGCAGTAGGGCTGTGGGTTCAGACCTCAGAGCTAGGCTGGACCAGAAGCTACTTACTACACTTTATTAATAGATATCCAATTTCATGAAAAACAGTTATTTTGATATATTAAATCTTTGTAATTTATAGTCTTTTAAAAAATTCTTCTGTCATGTACCATGACTACAGTTATTCTTCTCTTTTCTCTTCCCAGCCCCAACTCCACTATCTGTCCTCTCCCCGACACACCCCTCTTCTTTGTTTCTCTTCAAAAAAGGGCAGCACTTCAGAGATATCAATAAAACATGGCATATTGAGTTGTAATAAAATTAAGCACCTCATATTAAGGCTGGATGAGGCAGCCTAGTAGGAGGAAGAGTCCCAAAGCAGGTGAAAGAGTCAGAGACAGCAGCTGGTCCAGCTGTGAAAAGTCCCACAAGAGGACCAAGTTACACAACTATAGTATATATATATGCAGAGGGTCTAGGTCAGACCCGTGCAGGTTCCCTGATGAAACTGAAAAGCTTCTGTAAGGCAGAGGACACTGTCAATAGGACAGAATACCAGCCTACAGATTTGGAAAAGATCCTCAACAAACCCACATTTCACAGAAGGCTACTTTCTAAAATATATAAAAACTAAAAAACAAAACAAAACAAAAAAAACCCCTAGACATTATCAAAACAAAACAAAACAAAAAAAAATCCAGTTAAAAATGGGGTGCATATCTAAACAGAGTTCTCAACAGAGAAATTTTAAAGGATCAAGAAACACTTATAGAAATGTCCAACCTCCTCCTTAGCTGCTCCACGGCTGGTGGGAGGCAAACTTGTACAGTCACTTTGGAATTAGCATGGCAGTTTCCCAGTCTTCAATACCCAGCTATACCTCTCTTGGACATATCCCAGTAGGACGGCTGATAAGATTCCAGTTTTTTAGAGGCCACAAGACAGGTAGTTACAAGTCAAATAGTTTTGCCTAAGTTCATCTATGTTCATAGCTGATTTATTAATAATAGGCAGAAACTGCAAACAACTTAGATGTCCCTCAAGCAAAGAATGGATAAGAAAATGTAGTACATATACACAATGGAGTATTACACAACTGTTTTAAAGAAGAGAGAGATTATGAAATGTGCAGGCAAATGGTTGTAACTAGAAAAAAAATGATGCTGAATGAGGTAATCCAGACCCAGAAAAACAAACATGGTATGTACTCATCATAAGTGGATTTTTGATGTAAAGTAAAGGATGACCATGCTACAATCTGAAGACCCAAAGAGGCTAAGAAACAAGGAGGGCTAAGGAGAGGGAGGGGCACATGTATCTCCCTGGGAAAGAAAAATAGACGGTATGTCTCAGGTGAACTGGGGCAGGATGGGGAAAGGAAGGAGGGATCAGGTGGGGTTAGGGAGGGAGAGAGGACTGAGAGACAGTTTGAACTGGGAAATTTTGGGGGTCCCAAACCTAGTGCAGCAGAAACTCAGTAATCTACAAGGGTGACCTTAGCTAAAGCTAGTCTTTATGTGAATTTTGTTAGAAAGGAGAACATTTTAAGAAATTCTACTTCTTTTAAACACAAAGAGGTAAGAAAATTCAAATCTTTGGATTATGGCTCAGTAAGTAAAAATCCCTTCTTATAAAATATATCCTTTACAAACCTCTTAAAACTATATAAAATTTCCATTACTTTTCTATTTTTGTAACAAAAGTATAATCCTTAGATTACTGTAAGAGAACATCCTTACAATCAGAAACTATATATAGATTACTAATACTATCTAAAATTTTCATTGTAGTCTATCACATCAAAAGCTATGTATTTGCTATAAAAATTACAAAATCATTGTATTATGAATACGAGTTTAAATTTCATCCAAAAATTTTAGTCTCCAGCAGTTCATATTATAATTTTATATTTTTACAGCATACATTCTGCATTCTTTTTTAATTAAATTAAAAAAAATTTTTTTTCACATGCTAACAACAATTTCCTCACCCTCCTCTCCTCCCATTCCTTCCCCATGTCCCTTCTATCCCTCCCCCCACCCACTCCTCAGAAAGGGTAAGACTTCCACAGGGTTAACAATGCATGGCATATCAAATTGAGACAGGGCTAAGCTCACGACGAAAACAGGTCATATATTCTTAAGAATAAATTCTCAAGATGCATAGGATAGCTGATAAAATTCTAGTTTTTTAAAGGCCACGAGACAGGTAGGTTGAAGTCAAATAGTTTTGCTCAAGCTCATCTGGTTCCCCTTTGGGTCCAGAGCCAAAGCCAAATGCTTCATCCTCAGAAGCCAGAGTTGTAACTAGCAAAGCTTATAAAACTTTTGAAAGTGTTATGGACAGACATATTGGAAAGCAAATGAGCTCTGAGAGTTTCCTTTTTTGAACTTCTTTGTGCTAACATGAAATGAGATTCAGTTTGATTATTTCCTTTCTAATTGTAAATGCCAGCGTCAGACATCTCTCACAATCTCAGTAACATTTAGGTTTGTTAAATCATGTGAATTTTCTCATTTAAATAACTGTCTTCAGCTTGGGGGCAGGTGCTTGTTAGTTGTGGGAAAAGTTAACATCTCTGAACTCCCAGAATTTTGTCCATCCTGACTTCTTAGCAGTTGAGCTGAAAACAGATGATGATGAGACCTAGACAACTCTGAATTTTGCTTGGTTGTTTTAAAGTTACAAACCCATTAAAAAGTTGATTTATAGAGAACTGGAAGATTTTGGTGTTTGCAATCTTCAGGTACTTCATATGTTCTCTGCATTGCTGGGGGAATTGTCCTTATTCATAAGTAGGATGGTATTCTTCAATCCTGAGTGTCCTCTACATCTCTGCAATAAACAGCCCAACATTACCTCCTTCAGCCTCTTCCTGCTCCCAACCTTGGCATACAAATTGTCCTTTATAGCATCTGCTTCTAATCTTCATGAAGTATAGGAAAGGTTAATACAGTCGATAAGCATTTTAGTCTGAGAAACTTCTCTTTGCAATGGGTAGTGGTTACTGCAGAGATGTCTAACTGGTCACAGTGCCCAGAATAAGAGCCGGTGGGATGCTCAGCTCTACAGGGGAGTTCTATATCATCCCTGTGAGTATCACTGAAGAGGCAGCAGACAGAAAGAGCCACAAGAAGGGGCAGAATGGTGAGGAACGTTGTCTTTTAGGCATAATATGTCAACTGCATTTTTGGTTTCTCAGCATCTGTGATTACCTATTGAGAATTGTCCTAGATTGGTTCTGTCAATATCTGGTTATGAAGTGGGAAGGCCTTGCCTCTCTCTGAAGACAGATAACGGTTACTGAGAGAAGCAGTGTTATAGCCACTAGGCAGTTGCTCCTGTAAATGACCCCTTAGCTATGCTTCTGCCAGTGACCCTAATTAACATCATTGATTTGTATGAACAAAATAAATATTAATATAAACAATGAGACCAATATACCTTTAAGTAATTTTGGCTCAAATATTAGACATACTCCTTTTATTATTTATTTTGATTGATATTTTCCTAGACCTGTTTACATTTGCTGATCTGATATTGTATATTTAACCCCTTTACTATATCCATTTTCTTAGTCTGAAGACTTTCTTCCATTATCTTTTATATGGCTAGCTTAGTGGTCACTAATTTCTTTAGTCTGTTTTTATTGTGGAAAGCTTTTATTTATTCGATTTCATTAAAAATCATTAGCTTTAAATGTATCGATGTTTTTGCCTTCGTGTGTGGACATGCACCATGTGTGTACAATGCCTTGTAGGGGCCAGAAGAAATGTTAGATAAGTAAGCTGAAGCTGGAATTAAAATGGATGTGAGCTCCTGGGTACCACTCTCAGATTATCTTTATGAGCAACCAATACTTTTAACCTCTGCACCCCCTATCTCCAGTTTTTCTTCTCCAAATTAGATAATTTCATACTATGGTAGTCTCTGTTGACAATTGCGGTCTTTGAGAACTTTAAATGTGTCTTTCCAGGCCCCTCTGGCTTTAAAAGTTCCTGTTAAGTAGCTGGATGTTATTCTGATTGGCCTCCCTTTGTAGGTGACTTGACATTTTTCTCTTGTGGCATTCCATACCCTTTCCTTAGCCCGTGTTTTATTGTTTGGACTAGAATATAAGCTACTTCGGAATTTCTTTTCTGCTCTTGTCTATTTGGTATTTCGTAGGCTCCGTGGGCATCTTGTACCTGGACTGGGATGTCATTGCTTGAGTTTGGGAAGTTTTCTTTTATGATTTTTATTGAAAACATTCCCTGTGCCTTTAGCATGGTATTCTTCCCTCCTTTTATAGTCCAGATCCAAAGTTTAGTTATCTCATAGTGCCAAAAAGCTCCCCGTGTTCCATTCATACATATTTTAAAAGTTCTTACTGATGCTTAATGAGTGTTCCAATTTCTGTCCTTTGTCCCCCAGTCCTGACACATGACCCATTCTCTTGGTAATGCTTTCCACTGAGGGTTGTCCTTGGCTTACTGAGTTTTTCATTTCCAGCATCATTTTAATTTCGGTTTTCTTCAGCAATCCTATCTCTTTATTGAAACTTATTTCCATGTCCTAGATTGATTTCCTCCTCTTATTCAACTTTTTTTTTATTCTCTTGGAATATGATCAAATTTTCATTGAGTGCCTGGGCCGTAGTTGAGTTCTTTCGAATTCTTTGTTCAGAAGGTTCTCCCATGTCATTCTCTTTGGAGCATGTTAGTATGACATTAATAAGTTCTGGAGGGCAAACGTTATCATGGCTTTTTGTATTGGTCTTATTTCTGTATAGGGACTTATATATCTGGAACACTTTTTGGTTGAACGAGCCTGCCTGCCTTCCTTCCTCTGTCCCTCCAGTGGGTGAACACTAGGGATAATTTCTGTCTTTCTGTACTTTGGGATCTGTTACTTAGTTTCTTAGGTGTCTATTCCCGTACTTCCAAGCCTCTAAAAAGCATTATTACACTTCATAGCCAATGCTATTTAACAACCATGAAACAGTAAATATAGTGACTATGTATTCTTTGCTTTTTCACTTATCACGGTGCCTTCCGTTCCATTCATTTTGCTGTAAATGTTAGAATATTCTTCCTAGCTAATAACATTCCCTCATGTATAGATGCTGCATTTTATTTACCCACTCACCCACTGATGGACACATATATTAAATTACATATCTTAGCTCTTATGAACACTCTATAAAAAGCATAGGCGATGCTGCTATCATTTGCTTTAGACACATACCAAGGAGTAAACTATAGGTGCCCATAGCACATACACTTTTATGATGTTTGAGGACCCAGAGAACAAGTGGCTTTGCTGGTTTACTTTCTCATCAGCAGTAGATACTGTTTCCTTTTCCTCTATGCTCTCAACAGCATTGTTCACAGTTTGTCTCTTCTTCAGTAACTAACTGGGCATAGGTGACACCTCACTGTATAGGGATTTCATTACCTAGGCTTAGGGGACACATCACTGTAGTTTAGAATTGCATTACCCTGACAGCTAAGGTGCTGAATGTATTTTTCATAATTATTTTGACTCTTGAACTTGCTTCTCTTGAGACATGCCTGTTTGGGTTCTCTGTCCATTTGAAGTTATATTATTCAAATTTCATCTACTGAACTTTTTGTATTCCTCAGATTGTGACTATTAATTCTTTGTCAGATGAATACTTTGCATTTTTTTCAATTACATTTTGAGGCTGTCTCTTCACCCTGTTGTTTTTGCTGTTGGGCAGAAGCATCTTAGCTTGATATCATCCTGTTCATCTTCTTTTGCCTCTGTTATGTTTAAACCCAGGCAGGGAGTCGGAGTGAAGGACTAAGACAGTCACAACCTGACTTGGCAGGTTGTATTTACTGGTCTCTGTGGTGGCTGACTCTGTCTGTGAGCTGTAGGGCCTGGGGACGGCTCAGCCTTGGTTACTGTGAGGAGCATCTGTAGTTCTCACAATCTGACTGGGTACTTAGCTTTGAGTGGTCAGCAGTACCCTCTACCAGTCTAGTACATTCAGTGAAATGTAGAGCCTTCCCTTCCCCATCCCCCTCTTTCCCATGCCCTTTCCGGTCTTCCCCATCTCCATCCCCTTCTTCCGTTTCCCTACCCCTTCCCCTTCTTCCCCTTCTCCTTCCATTTCTCTTTCCTGTCCTCTTTTTTCCCTTTTCCACCTTTCCTTCCCATTTCTTTTTTCTTTTCTGCTAAGTTTTCCTTGCCCTCTGATTCTTTAAGAGGTATGCTAAGCACATCCTTGTCATTTTTTCTCACGAGTCCTCATGAACTGCTTGCTTTCATGATGATGGGGTAATAGCCCTTCAGCCTCACCTGACTCTCTTTTCAGGCTGAACCTCCCCTAGGTTTTCCAGAACACAGCCATGTCAATTAACTGAGGGATCTGAGTGGTCCTCACCAGGTATGGTGCTAAAAGGAAGCGGCACTTTCACCCATGATCTGCCTGTCCACCTCTTCTCAATCCTTCCCCTTTTCCTGATCAGACACATGGCAGCAACTTTAAACTCTGAGATGCCTACAACTGAGCATCCTGTCCCGTCTAGTCATAAACAGCTATGTGTTTACTATGAGTCTAGTGAAGGTCAAAGCCAAGCCAATGTGCTTCTTAGTTCCCCAGCATGAGACTTGTACTTGCCTTGCTTCCTTTCTTGCATGCAGCTCCCCTGCCTGCCTCATGCTCATGCATACACATTAACTCCACAGTTCTAAGGACTAGACACCCACCTCCCACACAGTCAGTTTTCACTCATTGTTAGGCCATGATGGCTGCAGAGCTCTGGCAGGAGCTTCCAAACTTGGGGAAATGTTAGGTTAATGGTGACTCTTTCTTTCCAAGGGGTTGTTTGTGATTATGCATCTTTAGAGAATTCTTCTAAATTACAACATCAGTCAGATTACTTCTTTCGTAGATGAAATGAACTAAAAGAAAGCTCCAACAGAAACTCTGATTTTGATGTAGGAACAAAAAATGCTTGCAGGTCCAAGTTGGCAGCATCTTATTTTCGGCTTCTAGAGGGAAGTGTAACTCTGCAGAGGTGATGAGATGGCCCAGAGTCCCCTCCCATTTCCATTCCACTTTATCCTTCAAACAGGTTCGAAACATGTAGTAGTCAGGTCTGCCTGACAGAAAGTCACAGGCTTTCTCTTACAACAAAAACAGATGTACATTTTAGTGCAAAGGAAGTTCTTTCTCCACGTACACAGTAAAGCACATAAACAGGCCACTGAGTATGTGTATCTGGGTGTCCTTGGGAAGATTTCTATTGAGAGACCCTTGCCATTGATACAGTAAAATAGTTACGAACTTTGTACATAATTGAACTTAGAGGGAGATGACATACATGACGACTATATTTTCACACAATGTAAAAAATAATTCACTACCTCTGTATTTTCTTTAATTACAATTTTAATTACTTAAAAAATGTTTCTATGGAAAAGCACCTGCCTTCAGCAGCTTTGGTGAGGGAAGGTTTATTTTGGCTCACAGGTTCCTGGGGATTTTAGTCTATCGTGGAGAAGTCACGACACTGCTCATGGCCAGAGCAAGCATTAAAGTCCTGTGAGCCTGGACTAGAAAGCAGGTAGTGTGCAGACTGGTGTTTCCAGTGGTCCTACTTCTGCCAACTACACACTAGGTAGCCTTCCTGAACAGCACCACCAGCTGGAGACAGGCATTGAAACAGGTGAGTCAGTGGGGGACATTTCATACTTAAGTGATAAGAGATCAGAGTGTCTTTCTTTTTACATGTTAAATTTAGACTCAGCTAATCATGTGTGTGTGTGTGTGTGTGTGTGTGTGTGTGTGTGTGTGTGTGTTTGTGTTTATGTGTTGACTGAGTGATAAAGCCTAGAGCCTTGCGTAGTCTAGAGAATACATTACCCATTGAGATACACCCACAGTCAGGCCCCTTTGAAGTTATGGACTTTTTGAGAAGGAGCAGCTGAGAAGAATGTGTACGTTAATTAGTAAGCTATTTCTTGACCATCTGAATGAAGCTCTGAATTCTGTACCTGAAAAACTTTGCTTCTCTGTTGTACTTTAGGATTTTAGATGTGGATTAAATCTAAGATGGAAAAAAGTTGACTACACATTTCCTGGAAGTCATTTGAAAGCACTTAATACTGAAAGGCAAATAAAAATATTCCCCTGGAGCAATCTGAATATAAAATAACCATGTTAATGACTGTATCCTTTCTTCCTTCCTTTTTCAAAGCATTTTTCCAATATAATATAAACACATTGCTTATCAATTTACATAATCATGCTCTGTTTTGTTTTGTTTTAATCCCCTTTAATTTAACTCAATCATTAAAGATTTTTCTCAGCTCAAGAGCTGAAAAAACAGTTGGAAAAGTTGACATGTAAAAGAATCCTCTATCATGCTGGCCTTTTACAGCTTAACTTTCTGCTTGTTATATTTTGCCTGGGGTCAATAAATATTCTGAGATTGATCTGAAATTATTAGACTTGGCATCATCAAATGATTCTCATAACTCAGGAAAATGTTTTGTAAAAATATATTCTCAGTCATGTTGTCAAGATACATTTAAGACTTTTTCATGGGCTATGTCATGTTTTTCTTCATGAGAAGACTATTTTTAGTCAAGGTCTAATCAAAAGAGATGGTAGTATTGTACTTGAATCATGTCTAACAAAGAATTAGTGATTTCCTATTTTAGGTAGTCTGGTTTAATGGGTTTCCTCATTGATTAGTATTTACTTTCTATTAAATTAGGAATATAAATATAGAAAGATACCAATTCAAATATTAAGTCTGGTAGTTTCTTCACCAACCCACCTATGCTTGTTGAAGTCTATGACAGGTAGATATTTTCATTCTGAAATGCTGTAGCATTCAGGCATTGCCTATCTGTTCTATAATAAGAGTCTTTCAATGTGAATATGCTCAGACGACATTGTATCATCTCTATCTTTTAAGAAAGTTGCTAGGATACTACTCCCAGCTATACCATCTTGGCTATCCTGAGCACGAACTTCAGCACTGTTATTAATATGAAGACAGAAAGCGCTTATTTGGGAATTACTTTCATGGCATGCATTTCATATGAGAACTTCACTTTCTTTACAGTGAATTCCTTTTTTTTTTTTTTTTTAATATGCCATCACTGTTTCCCTTCTTCCTTTTCTGCCCCTTCTATAACTTCTCCATCTCTCCCCATGCCCTATCAACTCCTCAAAGGAGGTAAGGCCTCCCTCAAGTAGCCAACACAGGCTGGCATACCAAGTTGAAGTAGGACCAAGTCCCTCCTCTCTGTACAAGCCCTAGTAAGGCATCCCATCATAAGGACTGGGCTCTAAAAAGCCAGTTCATCTACCCTGGGATAATTCCTGGTCCCATTGCAAGGGGGCTCACCAATGGATTGAATTACAGAACTGTCACCCTCATTCAGCCTAGTTTATCTTATGCAGACTTGCCAGCTGTCAGACTTGAGTCTGTAAGCTCCCATCAGCTCAGGTCAGCTGTCTCTATGGATTTCTCCACTGTGCTCCTGACATGAACTCCAAAAGAAGAACTCCATTTTCTATATCCACTGTGGCCCTCAGTGCAAATACATGGCTGTTTTTTACTATATTTTGGGTTTGCTGTCATTTGCATCATCAAGTCAGATTTAGGAAACTTTTAATGCAATCTAAAAGTTCTGATAAAAATAGAAAATCTTTTTTTTAAACAATCCTTTTATGTAATAGAATTTTCTGCTCATCTCGGACACTAAGGAACCACTTTCTGATTGGTCCCTGCCTATCTTGACCAAAGAGCACACAGCTTGTGCTTTCCTGTGCCAGAGTCTACCCTGTCCATAACTCTGTTCATCCCTATTTTAGGTCGTCAATTGTTTCCCCGTCTGCTAATCCATATTGACCTCATACCTATTGCTGTTTTCTCATCAGGAATGGTGTCACTGACTTTGTGTCTGAAGCTGATGCAGCTGTAATGTTACAGTGTTCTTGTTATGAGTGATTCGAATGCTATCTATTTGATGCTGAAGATCTCTGCTTCCTGACCCTTCAAGGCCCACCAATTCCTCACTAAGTTCTTTCATGTCCCTGTTCCTGAGCATCACAATTTTCATCATATTCTCTTTTGAGGAAGTAGGTTCTCAGACATCTCCAGGCTAACCAGCCCTCCCACTCACCTTATCTGGCACATTATGCAAATGAATCCCTGACAAGTAGCATGTTAGGGGCAAACTTCAGTCTTTTTGTAAGTCAGCTTTATAAGCTAGTCAACTGGTTCATGTTTAGATGCAGAATGTGAGCAAATGCCACAAATCAGACATGTATCCCTCATTATGGTGGGTGTATGACTGGGTGAATTTCTATGCTTAATTTCCAAGAAGTGCTTTGTATGGAACACTTGAAGTTTGAGATATCTACTAGATTTTTAAGCAGAGCTACAGAGTGAAAAGTGAGATGTATTGGCAGGAGCTACAAATTCAGGAGTGATCAGTTGACACATTTGTTTCGGTTCACATACCTGAGCAAGATGGTGAGCGTGCACAGAATGCCCCTTTTCCAGTTTAGTGTAGGCTTGAGAGCAGCCATAATCAGTGGCAAAGACTCTAGGAGGCTGAAAGTGCAGAAGGTTGGCAATCCACTGGGAACTAGAGATAGAAACAGGAGGCCGATTGAAACTGCTGGAGGTGTAGTTTTAACCAAAAGAGTGAATTAAGGCACATCTGCTATGTGGTGGCGTTATGTTTCCCTGTGGGGCCAAGTTCTGACTTTTAGCCAATATAACAATGAAAAGCAGTTGCTGGTGATTTATAACTTGGCTGATGAAGGCTCAAAACCCCTGTGAATATACCTTGATTGACTTCTCATTGCTTACTGAAAACTAATAGCTTCATGGTTTGCCCGTAGTCTAACTAGTTTTATATTTAAGCTTAGCCACATGGACCATACTTATACGATAGGGCTTCAGGGACTCCACCTGGAAGTCAGAGCTCTATGGTTTTGCTTCTGAAATCTTTCACGACTATACCCTCATGTTTAGTAATGCCTTAGAAGAATATAGCATAATGAGTTTATGAGGCTGCCCAGTGCTTGCTATGGTGACAAATCTCATGGATGGGACCTGGTAGTGAAGATGGAAAGCAACGTAAGAATTAGAAATCAGTCAGTGTTCCAAGTTGCTTTACATAATCCAAACATCATGTGGACCATAACCTGAGATGCCTCCTGGATATCAGTGAGTTTTTCTACTCCTTAGGAAAAAGGGCGACAGAAAAAAAAACAAAAACAAAAACAAAACAAAAAAAAACTGAATGGCATCTTTGTATACCAGTACATGGTATGATCTTTGTATGCACTTAGCCAAGTGTTTATGAAATAATGTACCAATGGAGAGACATAGCTTTGCAGGCTGATTTTCCAATAGGCCTGAAACCCTAGAAGGCCCTTCATACCATAACAGTATTTTATGTCACTGATATGTCTATGTGCTTGAGCGTACTTATATCCAACACTTCCTCTTCAGGGTTCTCTTCCTAACTTCATCCGTTCTCAAACCAGAGCATCCTCATCCCAGGATTTTTTGATACTATTTCTCTTTTCCTAGATGCTCCATCTTTACCTTACTCTATGTGCATGTGTTGATGCTACTCCAGAATGTAAGTTCTGTCTGAGTAGATGTTTATTATTACTGTAATTTCTGGAGTCCAAACACATAGATTCTACTAGTTAGTCAAAACATAGTTATTGGTTCGTTCTGTTACTGGATGAAGCCTCTATGACAACAGTTAGGGTAGTCACCAATCTGGCTACTGGGGTAGGCCAGTTCAGGTACCCTCTTCACTACTGCTAGTAATCTAAGCTGGGGTCATCCTTGTGAATACCTGGTAGTTTCTTTAGCACCAGGTTTCTCCCTAACCCCATAATGTCATCCTCCATCAAGACATCTTTTTCATTGCTCTCCCACTCTGTCCCTGTTCCAGCTCTACCATCCCTTTCCCTTCTGCAGAGATCCACAGCCAAGCATCAGGCCAAGCTCCTAGAGACCTGTTGAAGAAAGGGAAAGGGGATTATATGAGCAAGGCGGGGTCAAGATCATGATGGGGAAACCTACAGAGACAACTGAACCAAGCTAGAGGGAACTCATGAACTTCAGACCAAAAGCTGTGGAGCTGGCATGGGACTGGTCTAGGCCCTCTGCATATGGGAGACAGATGTGTACCTTGGTCTGTTTATTAAGGGGGCCTGGGCAATGGGATCAGTATCTATCCCGAGTGCAGGAGCTGGCTTTTTAGAGCTCATTACCTATGGAGGGACACCTTGAATAGCCTTGATGTAGGGTAGGAGCTTGGACCTGCCTCAGAGTGAATGTATGAGGCTTTGATGACTCCCCATGAGAGGCCATACCTTTTAAAAAGTGGGGATGGGGAGTGTGTGGGGGTACAGACAATGAAGGAGCAGTAGGAGGAAGAGAGGAAAATCTGTATTTGGTATGTAAAATGAATTTTAAAAAATTCTTAAATAAAGAAAATAGCTCTTGGATGGATAAACTCTCATTCACATTGTAAGTCTTAGCTATTTGGTTGTTGAGCCATTTGTGACATCAACCATCCTGGATTTATCCAGCCCACTCTGGTTTGAGTGTTCCAGTTCAGCTTGTTTTATCTTTATCTATGTGTTGATTAGATATTCATTCAGTGCTGACCATATAGTAGGCCTTGACTTAGGGATTGGGAATATAGACATGAACTATTCAGACCAGACATCTGTTATCCCATAATGTTTCACAAGAGAAGCACTAGGTTAACTCATGTCCGTGGGTCTTAAGGCTAATGCTAGGCAGTGTGCCTAATGGTAGAGCCCCCCATAGGAGGTGTATGAAGATCACACACTCCCCATCTCCTCCTCTTAAAAGGAATGGCCTCTCATGGGGAGTCAGCAAAGCCTCATACACCCAAACATTTCGGGGAGAGATATAGACTTTGCTTAGGATTGGGTCTGTGCTCTAAAGTAAGGCCCAGTAACTTAGAGGAAGGAGCAGCCTGTTGTCCTTAAAACCTGAATCCAGTTAAGTCATATCAAAATCCATATCCAAAATGCTTTAACCAGATTTCATTGTTAACATCATTATGAGTTAAATGTTAAGAGATTAGAAACATTCATAGAGCTAGCCTAAGGCCAAGTTCTTGATTCCTTCCTGTGTGGTTTGAACAGGAATAGCCCATAGACTCAAATGTTTGAGTGCTTGGCCCATAGGGAGTGGCACTATTAGGAGGTGTGGCCTTGTTGGAGTAGGTGTGGTCTTGTTGGAGGAAGTGAGTCACTGTGGAGGTGGGCTTTCAGGTCTCATATATGCTCAAGCTACACCCAGTGGGACAAACTATTGCTTCTGCTTCCTGCAGATCTAGGGGCAGAACTCTGAGCTACCTCTCCAGCACCATGCCTTTCTGCACACAGCCATGCTCTCTGCCATGATGATAATGTACTAAACCTTTGAAATTAGAAGCCAGCCCAATTAAATGCTTTTCTTTATAAGAGTTTCTGTGGTCATGGTGTCCCTTCACAGCAATAGAAACCCCCAAATTAGATACTTCCTTAGCAAGTTCTGTGGTCAGGTTTTGAGACATTTAATGTGAAACCTGGCCAAACTGGGGTTCCACATTTTTTCCCCTGAAGTTTCTCTCTTCTCAGTATCAATTATAGTTTTATCCCTCAGTGTCTTGAGGTGAAAAAAAAAATCTTGTAAGTATGTGTATTTAGAGATAAATCATAAAACATCAGTACATTTGCAGGCATCTTGGGAGGAACCTAAAGATAATTTGGTTACGATGGTGTCTAATGTCCATTGTCTCATGTCTCCTATCACAGAGAGAGCATCAGGCTTAACTTGTACCATCTGGGGCCCCAAACATTAAAATTCCCCATCCTCACACGCCTTGCTTGACTGCGTGCCATCCTTTTACTGTCTTTGGGCCAGTTTCTCTGTGATAAACTTTTGATCTGATGAAATGTGTCACAGATGTTTTGAATATCAGCACCCAGCTTCCCCCATCTTAGCAATTTCTCTCATCTAGGGGGATGTGGGTAAGGATGGCATTTGAAGAGCACTTGGCTCAGTGAACACCTTTTCCCTCAGCATCCCTGTCAAGCAGTTTAATTATGCAAATGAGCACTCCTTAGCACGGGCTGGGGGAGGTGTGGCAGAGAGAGGAACAGTGCAGGATGTGCTAGACAGGAATTAGGCCAAGAATATCCACACTTCTTATACTGGGAAAGTTCCCAGGGACAGTTCTTTTTTTTCTTTCCCTCCAAGATGATAAATCATTTGAAAGTCTGCTCTTTTAACTTCCTTTACATATTCTCCTGTCCTACTTCATGTTCTATAAAAGATGGAGTTCTTTTTTAAATGCCAGTTTGTTTTGAGATTTTTTTTTTAACATCTCTATCTCCCTTAAAGAAGCTCTTATGGTAAAATAACAGCAATATTTTCCACATTGGTGTTAAATTTCATGGAGTGGGTCTTCCTTGATACTTCCTTAAGATCAGTCAGTTCTGGATAGGATGAGTAATCCAGTGGTGGGTGTTGGTGAACACAAGGAAGGAGAGAAACCTTCAGAGGACGGCTTCCTGTCTGAAGCTTCATTCATGCAGCAGCTGTGGAGCAGGGGTGGGCACAGTTACCCAGACTACTTGTAGCTTCCTTGGAGGGATGGAAAATGAAAGAGCTGGAAGACATCTCACGGAAGTATCCAGCTGGGGCTTAGAGAATAATGCAGTGTTTGAGTTTATTATTATTTTTTTTAACCTTTATGGATAGGTAATGAAACATTCTCAAAAATCCTTTAGGATTCCACTAGAGCTGAAATATAATATGATGACCTCAAAGTTTTGATGCTCAGGGAAAGCTATGTAAATTTTCAGAGGCTGCTTCTTCATATATAATTCAGTATTTTCCACCTTGACAAATGTTTGTAGAGGACTTGCTTAGAAATAGACTGGACCCTAGATGTTCAATATTGATCGAAACATACAAGCTCTTATAATAGCAGAGGAGGGCAGGAATGGTAGAGAACAAAAGAGACCAGGCCACGTAGAATATTGAATGCTGAAATGATAAAAACAAGCTAAGAAGGACTTAGGTCTCTGATGGGTCCATTGCAACCAAGTGGTTCATTTGCAGAGTGTTAGTAAGTAATGTAGCATCTTAGGAGGTAGGACTCCAATGAGAGGCTGAGTTCATTTCCTGTGGGAGATATTTATCAATTAATTCCTTCAGTAGTTCTTGAAAGAAGGTCATTATAAAAAAGCAAGCCTGGTCCAAATGTCAAATGTCTCCCCGACCCCACACATCACCCTTGTTCTGTTTGTGATATGGACTGCTCACCCACACATGCACTATTCTGTGACTATTCTATGTCATCATCTACTGACTTTGTACCAATAGGCTTGATTCTTAGTTGGTCCTGGAGTAAAATAGAGATGGGGAGAAGACAGTGGTATGTGGTTAAAAGGAACTCCAGAGAATAATACCCAGTTTAACGCCTGTAATCAGAGCAGGCTTATGCTTTGTACTGTGTACAGGAGGAAGAATTTTTTAAAAAATGATATAAATTTTTAAAAATAGGCAAAACTATCTAATTTTGAAAACAGGAGGTGAAGATTTTACTATTAGGGAAAAAAAAAGGAATTCTTGTTTAAAAATCATGGAATAAAATGAAGATAGGTGTTTTCTAACATCCAAGCCAAAGTAACAATTGCCCCATCAGTGACTGACTGAATTTGATGATGTGCTAGTCTATCATGCGGCCTAGAATATTAACATGCTTTAATTAGCTAGTCTCAATGAATTCTGTTCACAATAAATTCCAAACATCTTGTTTTCAACTGTATATGGAATATTCATGAAATAATTACATCGCAAAATGAGTTAAGTGATCAAGCAGAAAATATACAAATAATAGTTTCCAATCTCAATACTCTGAAGCACAAATGAATTTGACAAAGCCAAGAAAAATATTAAAATTCACTTAAAAGCTATGTATGTGAAGAAGAAAGAAAACCTAAGCAGAAGGTTTTAAAATAATTTTATTTGAAAAAAATGTTTGATCTGTATCTAAATTCAAATTTAACTATGACATAAAGAAAGACCTTAAGTGTAGGTTCTTGTGTTTCCCTCACACTACTCCCCCCCCCCCCGCCAGTCCTCTCCCTTTGTTCTCCTGTTTGCCACTATGCCACCTTTAGTATGTGTGCATGTATCTATATATTTTTGCACACATGTATGTATATATACACATAATAGATACTATGCAAATAGCATTGCATAATAGGTAATATACAAATATCATTGTTGTCTTTCATACATCGTTTTGAAATAGCCTCCTTTTGAGACCTAGATAATATCATAGACTTAAAGATTGTATACATGTTCACACACACACACACATATATATATATATATATACATATATATATATATATATATATATATATATATAACTATATCCTTATATGATGGCTTAATGAGAAATGCCCCCATAGGTTCAAGTATTTGAAAACTTAGTCCATAGTTGGTTTTGCTGTTTGGAGATGTTATGAAACCTTTAGGAGGTGCAGACTTGTTGGAGAAGTATGTCACTGGGGGCGGGCTTTGAAGGTCATAGCCTTACCTCACCTCTAGTTGGCTGCTTCTGCTTTGTGTTTGTGGTTGAAGATGGGATGTATCAGCTTCCTGCTATGGCTGCCTGCTGCCAATGCTCCCCCTACCTTTATGGACTCTTCCTCTGAAACCACAGGCTCAATTGCTTTGGTCATAATGTTCTATCACAGTTACAGAAGAAGAAGAGACTACCTTTGTTTTAGAAATTAAATTAGCTGTGTTGCTGTGTAAGACCCATTGCCTAGTTAGAGTTGAGTGACCATCAAAATTAGATATAACATAGCTTTTTCTTTAAAATACTTTGTACCTCCAGAGTCCCTCCTATCCTGTTTATTTCTCAACATGTCCTTCCTTCTTCTCATAACTTGCTAAGAGATTATCTGACTTCAAAATTTATTTTATGCTGTGGTTCTTTTTATTGTTTTTTAGAAATGTGGCTAAAATTTTACATTCTTGGGATGGAGTAGTTACCCATTGTGTGCCTGGTTGAATAGCTTCATCTGTATCCATGGCAAACACTAAAATTAGGATGCACAGCCGCTGTGTGAGACACTGGATGCCCTAGTGATGAATAGTTGTATACTTGCATCTGGCGTTTGCCCTCTTTCCTGACTAGCCTCTCACATAGCAACAAACTTGTCATGTCTATGATGCAGAATTAGCTAGAGCATCTTAAACACTTCACTGGCCACTCCCTAGCCACAGCTTAATGTCTGTGCTTCCCCAGGCGATGTGGGGTAGTTTATTTTTGTTTGTGATAACTTGTCTTTCTGTCCTGAGATAGAAATAGGCTTTCCTGCCACCCACCCATTGTCATCAGGCCTGAAGTGATGACTTGATTTGGCAGAGAAGCTGGGACTAGAGGTGTTACACTGAGTCAGTAGCTTTGTGGGCTGTATGTAGTTCTTCTTTATCTCTATTCTCTTCTAAGCAATGCCCTATATGGGAAGTGCTATTCCTCCTGGATCCTGGAGTGAAGAAGATGCCTTGAGCAGAGAGAGCTGCAGTGAACCCAGGGCTGCTGTGTGCCATAAGTAATGAGCATTTATTACTGCAAGCTAATGATACATGAAGGTTGTTTGCTACTTCATAATGACCTTATGAATCATAAAGCCCTTTAAAATCTATGCTTCCCCTACCATGCAGCTTTATTCTTTGCTACTTTATATTTGTGTGCTTTAAATTCTTCCAAATACAACACCTCCTGGAGTTGCCGCCTTTTTTTTTTTCCCTACTTAACACTGTGATGTTTCTCACCTTCATGACTTTGCATATTCCACCTCCTCTGAGTATCCCTTCTATCTGGTGTCCTCCTACTCCACTGTTGGCTCCTACAGGGAACTTTCCTTAGGCTTACTCCCAATCTGAAATGCTTCAGGAGTACATGGGTTTGTTCTCTCATCCTAAAAATGGTTGAATCTTTGCTAATTAACTAAGAGGGCTTTTTGTTAGTTTCTTAGTGTCTTCATTGTGGGAATTAAATCACACTCACATTTATATATTGGGCTTTAAAAATTGGCCGTCTTGAACTCTTTTCTTACTGATTTTTATTTTAAAATAAAAAAGATAGAATAGTTAAACAAGAAATAGGAAAAATTCTTACATTGCAATTAAGTATTCATTTGACATAGACCATGGAAAGACCTGGTAGTGATTTGGTAGAAAACCTTAGGTCCTAAGAGCAGTGAGGTTTGTCTGTCTGCTTACGTTGGTCCTCTTCCAGGTACCTTCCTGACCCTCGTACGGTTTCTTGGTACCCACTTTAAGCTCTGTGGATATCTAGATATGACATTCACCATATGCTGTGTCATAATTTTAGAGTATTGTCTCTCCCTGTACTATAAACACAGAGACAGAATAGCTCATTTGTTAAGACTTTTCACAAACAAAATGGATGTTAAATAAATGCTTGATAAATGAATAAGCATAATAATGTTGTCAGAGAACATTAGATGTTAATTTCTCCTGGTATTAGAATCCCAAATGGAGACGTATGTACAATTATTAAACATCTATAAACATTTAAATATTTATTTGATCTTAAGCCTTAAAACCCAGAACATCTTTTTTTCCCCAAAAACCTTATTGTGTCTCATAGACAGTCACTCAGTGCTTTGTTTATTTTTAATTTCTAAAGAGATTTTAGAGTCCAGTGTGTGGCTTCACACTGCAGCTCACTTCCTTTTTATCATCTGATTTTCAGAAACTTAGTCTGTCTTAGCTTCTAACCCTGTATAAAATAAAGTGAGGGTAACAGTAGAAACCATTTAATAGCATTTTAGAAAAGTTAATAAGATTCATGTAAAGTCCTTAGCTCACCTAGTAAATAAACTGAAAATGTTATTATGATGATCTTCTTTTGACAATGATGGTAATATGATATCTTTGTACAAGTTTGGGGATGAAAAATTGTCCTCAGAAAAGGAAAGACTCTCTATTGGGAGTGAATATGCTTAAAATGGCAGTGTCTAGAACCAATATTCTTTTGTTTAGTCAGTAATTGCTGAGAACTTAATGTGTGCTGGGTCCTGAGGATACCAATGTGGATGTTATGCAATCACCACCCTCAAAGCTGAAAAAATGGAGAGGTGGAAGATGCCTTCTGTGCTTGTGATGGGAGACAGGATGCAGGAGACTTATTGTGGGAACACAGAGGGCCAGAGCTGAACACCAGCTAGTGTCAAGGTAGGGCAGTTTCACAGATAATTTAACATCACGTAAAAGAAGTAGAAAAGGCTTAACCCATCAAGTTGAATAACAGCTACCTTAGGTTTTCTCAGGGACGAAGTCAGTGTGGAGAGCCCAGAGTGTCCATGCATGCAGTTCACATGGGAAGAAGGTAGAGGAGTGAGGAGATAGTTTAGTGGCCAGTGTTTGCTATTCAGGCATGAGGCCTTGGGTTTGTACTATCAGTACCCAAGTAAAGGCCACGCATGGCCAGGCAAGCTTGGTACCCAGCACCAGGGAAGGCAGAGACAGGAAGATTCTAGAAGCTTGCTGTTCGTCACCTTGCCTGGAATGAGAAATTCCAGGTTGAGTGAGGAATCCTGTCGTGATGTGAATGTGAAACGTCCTCCATTTTCATTGTGCTTTAACACTCAGTCCATAGCTGGAAGAGCTGTCTGGGAAGGTTGTGAAGATGTGCGAGTCGAAAGGTACTCTGGGAAAACCACAGGAGCTGAAAACAGAAAAGCTGGAAATGAATAAGAAGGGAAGGGAAAGAAGCCCCAGGAAGAACCAGAGGACGCAAAGGAGATACGATTTTTAAAAGGTGTGGGAACACATTCTATGTGTACCGTAGAGCTCCAGACGGAACAGACTAAGGCACTGTAATCAGAAATGTAGTTCATTCCTTTTTTATCAGGAGCAGTTCGTCTTGAGTGGTTTCTGCGGTAACAATTGTAGACTGCCGTTTCATAATTCTGGCTCTCCGGGGATGCCAGTTTGCTGCATAGAGATGGCAAATGTTTAGATGGTTTTATCTAATAAATAATTAGGAAAATCAAACGAAATACAAATCATTCTTTAGTAGAT
Source organism: Phyllotis vaccarum (assembly GCA_033318265.1). NCBI lineage: Eukaryota > Metazoa > Chordata > Mammalia > Rodentia > Cricetidae > Phyllotis > Phyllotis vaccarum. The sequence continues at coordinate 48,188,586 of JARWLC010000005.1, read as the reverse complement.
CATAGAAAAGCATTTTGCATATTTGTTGTGTCAAGAATTGTTTTTCCAGGTACTTCTTTGTATTCCAACTGAGGGTATAACTTCTAAATTTTCAAGAGATACTAAACTCTGTGGCTTACCTGTTTACCTCTAGAGGATGCATCTTCCAGATGGAAAATGTGTCTAATTAATAGTGATTATTAGTTCATGAAAACAGTGAGATAAAGAACTCTTAACATTTATCTCTATAGAAAAAATATGTTCCAATTGTTGTCATCAAAATTGGTGAAAACAAAACCAGGAAAAAAAATTAGATAATGTCTCTAGGTACTTATAGCAGACAAAGGGAGTCAGCATGCCTGAGATCTCACATCGCTAAGGTAAAAAATTCTAGGTTGCAAGTATATAGTAACCAAGAAAATGTCATTATTGTGCCCATGTTGAAAGAATTTACAATAACTAGAACATGTATGCGCATGGGGGCAGGGACAGGGGACATGAACATGAGTGTATATGTGAGAGGGCAAAAAGACGACCTCAGGGGTCAGTCGGAGGCTTCGTCCACCTTTTTTTGAGACATTTCTTTGGTCTTGAAATCACCAAATAGGCTTGGCAACTCACAATTCTGTATCCAATGAGAGTACTCCTATAATATAAATAAAAATAAAAAAAATTATCAGACAAACAGAGCAAGCTTCACTACTTCCACACATGTCTGAAAATAGAAAAGCAATTTTATAGATACTATAGAAACTACAGAGGGGATCTTAGGGGTGAAATGAAAGACCATCAGAGAGTAATTCAAATCTGTATAAAGTCCAGTATAGGAAATGTAACAACACCAGTAAAACAAAAATATAAACACTGTGTATTTGTTGTCTGATTTTAAAGAAATTGCAGCAATATTCTGTGTTCCTGCGCATATAATATACATAGCTTTAATATAAATGGAAAGAACATCACAAGGAGGGGAAAGGGAAGAGCCATATAGTTGTAAATGATCAGTAGTCCATAGTTAAATCAGCATCATGTTGATTTAATTTGAACTAAATATGTGATAACGGAGACATTGTCATCCTGAGTCATTAAGATCATTAGAAAGTATAAAGGGAAGGCATAAGAGAAATATAGAAGTACACCACATAATGCTCATTGAAAAATGTTTATTTTAAAATATTAGTTCTTTGAGAATTTTATACAACATTTATTTAATCATATTCCCAGATCCACTCTCTCTAACCACCCAACTTTGTGTCATTTTGTCACAAATAAGGACCCATTTGTGTTACTCAAATATTCTTAACTGTGTATCTGACCTTCTACTAGAGTGTTGTCAATTTCTCAGTGACTACACTCTTAGGGGAATCTGATTCTCCCTCTCCCTGCAGCCACCAGCTGCCAACGGATCCCCAGCTAGAGGTAGGATGTCATGTCCACCTACACTCTCCATTTTGGTGTTTGGTCTGACTTCATCTTGCTCAGATCTTGAAAATAACGTCACAACTGTGATGAGCTCATATGTGTGGCTTCTCTGCTATGTCAAGAAGACACAGTTTCCTGCAGTCACCCACAGCCATTGACTTTCAGTCCCCTTTTGTCCTCCTTCCCCAATGATCCCTGAGCCTTGAGAAGATGTGGATGTGGTATGAATGTTCTCTTTGGGGCATTCTTCCATTTATTATCCTCTTTATCTTAGTTAGTTGTGGGTCTTTGTGTTAATTACCATTTATTACAAAACAAAGCTTCTGTAATGAGAACCGAGAGGTACATTAATCTATGAGTATAATAAGTCTCTAGGAGTCAGTTTAATACTATGTCTATTTAACAGAGTAATGCTAATAGGTTCTTCTCTTTTGTCCATTTGTCTAGCTGTTGGTTCTTGGCCTGATAATGGTGGCAGGTGTGGGTTTCCCTTTTTAGATTGAGACTTAAGTCCACGAAGAAAGTGATTAGTTACATCTACGATGTCACTATTGCACCAGTGGGTAGGTGTTCTTTGGCCACTTATTATTGTAGCTTGCAGGGTTCCAAGCAGGGTTCTATTTCCTGCCTATGATAGTAGCTTACATAGTTCTTCTAGCACCATGAAAGCTAGCCTATAGGGAAGAGGTTTCTAGGTCAGTGCAGCTTAAATTCTCTATGTTCTGCAACTGAATGTGAAATCTTTAGCAATAGGTCCTCAACATCAAATTCTGGAAAGCAAGAGCAATGGTGATAACCTGTAATGTTTATGTGTCTTTGGGAAGTCACTGGCCAGCAACTCAAAAAGGGCTGATGTCTGGCCCAGGCTTTTATTTGTTAGGCTGTGTTGTCTACTATGGGCATTGCTATCTTGCAATGGGGTAATTCTATTTTAACTTTTTCATGTGCATGCATGTGTGCATGTATTTCAAGAAGTTTCTACAATAGTAGTTTTCACATGAACATTAAAAGCTCTTTAGTCTTTTAATATTTTTTTATTTACTTCTCTACCCTCTCTTCCCAGACCCAAACTTAACATTTTCTGTTCCATTATTTCGTTTTGACCCTATGTAACAAGGTATGGTACTACAGATTTTTAATCCTAGCACTTGGGAGGCAGAGACAGGCCAACATCTGTGAATTTGAAGCCAGTCTAGTCTACATAGTAAATTTTAGGCTAGCTAGGGACTACATAGTGAGACACTGTCTCAAAAAATTGAAAGAAATAATTGTTTATCAAATCCATGGACTGAGATGGCTCAACCATTACAGGCTATGCAATTAAAAAGACAAACTTTTCTATTCAAAAGGAAGTAGTATTGAAAGAATAAACAAATAACAAAGACAAAATGGATGACAGCAAATAGTAAAGTGTCAGTGTTAATCCTAGCATCTTAAGAGTTACCTTCTGTATAGATTACTCCTGTGCAAAGTATATGCTGACAGAAGGGATAAAGGAGCCACCATGTGCTATGTGGAGGAGAAGCACGTTAGAGTAAATTCACAAAATCAGAAACTAATAGGATGTTACCCTATGCAGATTATAACCAAAAGAAACTACATTAATTTCAAGAGAAACAGCTATTAAGACAAGCATGATAGTAGGAGCAAACAAAGGCACTTTAAAATAATAAGAATCTAGAACAGGGATGTAGCCAAATAGTAGATGTTTTACCAGCCTGGGTTTGATTTCCAATACCAGGGAAAAATAAAACAGGGAGAAATATAATTATATGTACACCTAACTAGTTGTAAAAGATGTGAAGCAAAAGTTATATGTATCAAAGGAAGATGCAGAAAAATGATTAATAACGGAGTGAACAGAGAACTTTATAAAAAAGATAAGTAAAGGACATAGAAGCCAGGAATAGTACTACCCACTGTCTGGAGCCAGCAGCCATGGATGGATGACTGCGTCCTTTGGTACAGGATGTTCTTCCTGTGAACAGTACTCAGGCTAGATCTCACAGGGAATCGTGAGGCCAACTTCAGAGACAGTCATACGAGAGAGTATCCTGGTAGGACTTCTTGCCATTGCTGAACGAAATTAAAAGGGAACAGCCAATTCACCACGAAGAAGTAAATTAGAAATTACTTTGATATATATGAAAATGAAAAGGTAATTTTCCTAACCTTATGGAATATGATCATAAAAGTGCTTAGGAATTTATAGTTTGTATGTTCATTTTTGCTGAAGAGAAAACATCTGTAATCAAACAAAATGACCTGTATCATAGGAATCTAGAACTCTAAGGAACTAAAGAACAGCAGTAAAGTCAAGAATTAACTGAAAAAATAAACTAAATTGGAAATACACAGAATGCAGAAAGACAATGAATTCAGAAAAACAGAAGTTGGAACAAGATATGGTGAGACATTGCTAATCACCTTACTGTGGATGAGTCAGGAGAATCCCAAGAATTAAGGATAGCCTTAACCACACCGTGAGACCCTGTACACTTCTCCACGCTGAAAGTAAAAGTCATTTGGGAAAAAAATGAACAAAATTGGCAAATTTTAATTTGGAATAACTCAGTGATCAATTGATCAATATAGATTCAAATTTTCTAAAAGAAGGATAAATGTGGATACTACTGCAACTGGCCTTACAGGACTACTGGTGATTACAGGATTATTAGTAACAATTGTGTGTCAATAACTTAGGCAACATAGATGAAATAGAAAATTTCCCAGTGACAAAAAAACCCTGAACTGGCTAAAAAGTAATTACAAAATTTGAACAGACATATTAAAATATTTTTTTTTGGTATTTGCAGCAGCTCCCACAAAGAAAATTTATCTTCATGGTTGGGCTAATCAGTTTTCCTCTGTGTTAAAGAATGGATACAAGTACTACATAGCTCTTCAAACACTGATAAAGAAAAGAGATTCCCATTCATTCAGTGAGTCCAGAAATTTCCTGATAGCAAAACCAAATACAACACTAGTGAAACAAAATAAACTAGACCTTTACCCTGATGAAAATGGTTACACTGGCCATAAACTGAACTAAAATCTAAGTCTGGGACATGTAAATATGATGGTTTATTGTAGGACTGCAAGGCTGATGATGGTTCAACATAAAGCAAAGCACCAACTCCCATAGTGGGGAACATTTTATTATGTGACTTGAGCCAAACAACACCCATGCAAGATGGCAGAAAATGGAGATGGCTAGGTAGGACCAGTGATTCAATTATGCCACATACATTCCATGTAACATATGACTTATAGCTAACCATATAGTATTGTATATTTACATTCGTCCAAACTGTAGCTTTTAGTGTTGGTGTCCTTACAAAGCACAGAAAACAAGGGGTAATAAATAGGTGAGGGAGCCATAAATGGAGTCAGGTTGACTGCCTTAGTGAAGGTGACTATGTAGTGTAGGTCTTCAAACCGACAACCTTATCTTCAAACTTGAGATGTTCATACTAAATGTGTTTACATTTTTATATATCCGTCATTTCTTAATGAAGTGATTTAGAAATACAGTAAAATATCATGGGAAAAACAAAATAGTATTCTGCATTTATAAAATATGTAGCAGAAACCACAGGGTCATTTTCAGTGACAAGCATTTTGGCAGAATCAATTTCTCTCATGATGAAAGCCAAGAAGAACAAAATAGCTTCATCCAGCTGACTAGAGATGCCTTTGAAAAAGCACATAACTATGAGAACACATACATATATACTTTAGAATTCTCATACATATGTATGTGCAATGCATTCCAGTCACAGTGTGTCCTAAATCTGTATATTTATACTAAAGGCTGCCCTTGCTCTCAGCTTTGCTCAGAGAAGCTGCTTTTTGCAGGAAACAAAAATTAGCACTAAGACTCACAGCTAGTCGGAACGCTGAGAATGTGACTGTGGGTGCTCAGTCCTTAATGGGACACCCAGAGAGAATGTATTTACTACTGACTCACTAAAATGTCTTCTCCAGTACCATGAACAAGACAGAGGTACTTCTCATGAATTCTATTCAGTATTATTAAAGGCTCTTGCTTGGATGAGGGAAAAAGGGGGAAGGATCCAAAGGGAAAGGCAAAAATGATCTTTTTGCAGGTGGAATGACCTTGTATGTGCAAAATCCTATAGATACCAGATAAAATGGTTTCATTAAATTGAGAAAGTGTAAGAAATAATACAAAATACACACACAAACATCAATTTTATGAATGAGAAATGAGTAACTCAAAAGTAGAACTTAGGCAACAATTCCATGCACATCCATGACGAAAAATGAGATGAACTTTATGTTACAATGTATCATTGAAGGAAGACAAAGGACATTTGAGCTTCCTAATGCTGTGACCCTTAGCACAGCTCCTCATGATGAGGTGATCCCCAACCATAGTAGTATTTTTGTTGCTACTTCATAACAGTAATTTTGCTAGTTATGAATTTTAAGTATCTGTATTTTCCAATGGTTTTATGTGACCCTGTGAAAGGGTCATTCAACTCTTAAAGGGGTTGGAACCCACAGGTTGAAAGGCGTTGTTCTAGAGATTTGTGTTCAGAAAGCATAATAGTCAGTATCCTGAAGGTGGGTTTGCTCCTCTAGGCTTTAGGATTAATCTGATACTTATCAGAACTCTCACAGGCTCTTTGCCTGTATACAGGGTACTAGACTCTACCAAATGTAAGGGATCTAGGATAGTTAAAAGCAATTGAGGAAAAATAGATCAAAAGTTGGAGAATTAAACTTTGCAGTTTCAAAAGTGCCTGTAGCAATCGGGATGGTGTGGTGCTGGTCCAACACAGACACATTGATCAAAATAAATAAATAAATAAATAAATAAATAAATAAATAAATAAATAAATAAATAAATAAATAAATAAATAAATAAATATCAATCAAACAAACAAACAAACTAGTAAGAGTTTAGAAGTAAACCATTTTATTGATAGTCAATTGATTCCATCCAAGTTGCCAAGGCTACTCAAGATGGAAGAAACAGGCTTGCTTCTGAGGTAACAGGATGTTCATATGCAAAGAAATGATTTTGAACCCGTTTCACACTTTTTATAAAACTTAATTCAAAAAGTACCTTACAACTTACAATTCTCAGGAGAAAACAGTAATTTGTGTTCTTGAATTAAGAAGTTGTTTTTAAAATATAAAATGTGACAGAGAAAGGGAAAGTTATATAACTTGCATTAAGGTCCAGACAGTCCGGGATTTCTTTCTCAAGCACAGGCCCTGATGGCGATGTGCCTACCTGACTACAAAGTGCTGCAAGCATGAGCTAATGCCTAGGAGGAATGTCCTTTGGTACAAATAAGACCATAACATTGGGGCTATACAGGAGATGAAACTTGGGGAAGGGACAAAGGGTCACAAAGACTGTTCACTCAAGCCTTGCCATCAGTGCATTTTTTTTCTACCCAGATAAATGCATTATAAACAGCTGTGGATAAACATAAATTGTTTAGCCCTGAAATAAAACCAGAGTCCTGTGCCTGTGCCTACCATTGTCCTCTTGTCAAGGTTGCTGTATCACCCACAACTATGCTGGCTGTGGAAAACCTGTACCCCAAGCATACAAAGTATCATATAGTAAGGGGACAACCTCCAGAGCATGGGAAAATTTGTAAAATCAAAAGTGGGCACATCATGAATGTATGATAATATATATAATATCCAGAAAATTAAACATACCTGGGAAACAATAAAAGCCAAAGAAATCCATCACAAAGGGAATTTTGACTTTCCTACTTTCTAAAAACTTTGTAGCATCAAAGGCAAAATTTAAGGTTCATCAGACTCCATGAGAACCTTTTTTATTTTCCAAATTCAAAGGAAGACTTCTAACTTAGTCAACAGTAAAATGCTTTAAATCCAATAATTCAAAAATATATTTAATTCAGCATTACATGTGGACCCTGAATTGTAGTTGGAATGGTGTTTCATTCAGCACGCCATCAGAAATGGACCCCCATTATCTTAACAGCAGTGGACATTAAAGAATTTATCTAAAATCATGAATCTAACCAGCAGTGGAATCAAGTTGGGATACTTGTTGTATTTGGGTCTTTGTAGAATAAGGTTTTTGGCCCAGACTAGTCCCACAGTTTGGACCTGTCTGCCACTGTTTATCTGGACCAGCAATTTCGAAGCCCTAAAGAAACACACAGGTGCGAATATTAATTTTAGGCTGTTTGACCTATGGCTTAGGCATATTGCTAGCTAGCTCTTTCATCTTAATTTAACCCATTTCTATTAATATGTTCTGCCATGTGGCCCGTGGCTTACCTCTGTTGCTTTTACATTGACTCTTGGGCAGCTGGAATGCATTTCTCTCTGATTCTGCCCTCCTTCCCCTATCAAGGCTCTGATTTCTCTACCTACTTTTAACATAGGCTCAAACAGTCCTTTATTTACAGCATAAAGACATCCCACATTACTTTTATGTTTAATTAAAAAGGAAGATTTTAATTTTAATATAGTAAAATTATTCAAAATAGTTATTAATTAATAATTAGAGTTATATTTAGTTTATGTGTATTTAATAGAATAAAAGACAATATTTTATTATTTATTTTATTTTTGTGAGTTTAAAGTTTTATATTTAATATACTTTTTAAAATAATTAAGGGAAATATAATTATAATTATTTAATTTTTAATTATATTAAAAACTATAGAAGAATATAATATTATTTGAGTAAACAGGAAGTGTAAGTAATTTTTAAAATTTATAAATGACAGAGATGACCTCTGTTTGGACAGTTATTTAAAGTTTTTTTTTAAATGTTGGGGCATTTAATTTCTAGTTTATAGGCTTAGAGCTTTTGGTATATGTTTTAGTGAAGTATGAAGTTTGAAGGACTATTTAGTATGTTTTGGTAAAGTTTGTTAGTTGTTTTTGTGTGTGTTTTGAAGGATGATTGCCAGATTTTATTGTAAAACAGGACCTTGAAGGACTATTTTGGCTTATTGTGTCAGAGTTTAGAGGTCATTTTTTATGGGTCTTGTATGTCTAGTTTATATATCATATTGTTAAGCAGTCAATATAAGAACAGGTTTTTTTGTCTAGTGGTTAACTTAACTGCAGTCACAATGTAAATTTTATATGGAGTTTTTTAAATGTTTGCTATTTTTTCAAATAGATTGGTGGTGTTAAGAGCAGACTTGTCTCACTGTTTAGAAGTTTTAAATATTTTAAATGTCATATTTTGTAGGTCTTTGAAGAGTTTGAAGATTACCTATTTAATTGAAATATATCTTTGTATATCTAAAAAATCTAACATGACTTTGGTTATCATAGATTACTATTAATTTGCATTTTTAATGATATATTACAATTTTAAATGAGTTATATAAACAGTATACCTTAAACACGAGTAGAAAAATACAGCATAACAAAATTGACCTTAAATCTGTAACATTAAGCCCAAATTTATATTAATGTAAAATATTTTGAGATTAGTAGTTGATTTTTGGATTAAAGTAAATTTAATAATTAATCTTTTAAAATTATTTATATATTCCTTCTAGAATGGCAGGTCTGCAGTTGAGCAAGTGAATAGAACTTGGTGCAGGAGAGGTCTGCCTTTCCAGTCAGTATTCTTCTAGAGAGGGTTCCATACCCAGGTGGGCAGGAAGCAAACACTGATGTCTCAACTCTTCCTACAAGTTCTTCAAAACCTTGGTAAAATGCTGACCCACTATGTTTTGTCACATATTTTTCACGCTACCATTAGCCTTCATTCCATTTATCCTCTAAGAAGTTTTTAAGTATGTGAGTTTAAAGTTATAGTTTAAGGAGGATCAATTCAAAGAGACGTTGATTAAAAAAATCAACAATTTATCTCTCAGTAGATGTGAGAGTCTAACAAGGAGATTATGCCTGTAGTTTACAAAGTTATTTTTTTTTTGGTTCTAAATGTTTTATATCCAATAGTTAGAAATTATGTATACTGGAGAATTATCAAGTTTGATTTTGAATGGTCTTTATTTGCAGCTGGAGTTTTGAGATCTGTAGATTTGGAAAGTACAAGTGTCTTGAGAGATACCATATAGCCTGCGGGATTATAATGGCACATTTTTCAGCATTTTATTGAAGAACAGTTTTTTTTTTTTTTTTTTATTCTTCACAGAAAACTTGAACCAGTGCTAGGAAGTGGGATTTGGGCTATAAGCACACACTTACTGTTTCAATTTGCTTTGAAATTCAGCTTCTACACTCAAAGAAATGTTCCGTTTCTCCTTTCCTTGACATTGAGCTTATTCTATCCGTAGGCGTGAGACTGGTTTCTCTGCCTGAGACCAGGCTAATAGTTCATCCCTGTTTTGTGATGCTGAGGCTCAAATCAAGGCCCTTAAAGATGTCAATCGAACAATGGTAACACTGAGTTCTATTTCCTGCTGTCGGCTTTTGAAATCTCTCTCTCTCTCTCTCTCTCTCTCTCTCTCTCTCTCTCTCTCTCTCTCTCTCTCTCTCTTCTCTCTGTGTGTGTGTGTGTGTGTGTGTTTAGCTTAGGTATGCCTTGGACTCCTGGTGTGTTGGAATAACAGACACTCATTTGTTTCTTTGGGAAGATGTAAAATTGATAAAAATTGAAGAGATGAGATGGAGCTTCAATAGAAAAGTGAAAATGGAGAAATACCATGGTCTGGACCAGAAGTCTAGGAGGTGCACACCACCTTATATTCCTCTTATATTCATACTCAAGCTCAGCTTTTGGGAAATAAATCCCATTGCTTGAGCAGCGTACTTACTATTAGAGCAGGTGTACATTTAAACATGTTAATAGTGTAAAGACAGACAGGGAAGGTGGAATGTGGTCTTCACATAAGTAATGTTGAATTTGACACCAGTATTCCAGGTCAGCTTCTCACACGTTCCACAAATAACTCCTCTTGGAACCTTAGTGATTGTATTTGTGAAAGAAGTAATTTAAAGTCAGTTTCTTGAATTCCTGTGGCAAAGCAGGCAGCTCATGCTGTCTCTCATGTTCCCTTCTCACTTCTGTTGAAAGATCCTTGTATCCAGGCGCTTACTATATTTCAGATATTTCTTTCATTCTTGCCTGCTTTTCCCGAAGTTACTTGGGCTTCCCTTCATTGTTCCATGCAGAAGCCCTGCCTACCATACAGGCCTATGCTCTTATATGTCTATAGGCTTTGTAAGCGACAGAAACATGTTTTATTTCATTTAAACAAAATCCAGCCAGGTCCCTTTGCAGTTTTGGAATTTGAATTGTCAGGACCTTGAGTGTGTGGGTCAAGGAGGCACCTCACCCTGAGTGGAGACCAGGCCTCCTACATAGCTCAGGAAGGCCTGGATCAGAGGACCAGGGTGTCATTACAGAAGAGATACATGACCAGGTTGTTTGAAAAGCGCTTCTCTCAACTCATTCCCAGAAAGTGGAGGCTGACTGACTAAACTTGTGCCCCATTCTTAGGCCTGGGAAGGGAAAAAGATGTTTAATTATAGTTCTATCAACATTGAAGGCAAGGTGGTGCTTATCCCTAGAGGAACTATGATGTTAATGTGAGACTGGGGCAGGCAGTGCTCTCTGCAGTGGTTCTAGGAGGGATGTGTGTGAGTGTGTGTGTGTGTGTGTGTGTGTGTGTGTGTGTGTGTGTGTGTGTGTTATCCATTCTTTTCTGTCATTGGGATTAGGCCAGGGATTCTGTGATATAGGGATGTGTTTCTAAATTGTGGTACATAGCGTATAATCCTCCGTGGAACACAGGAGCCAATGTACAACACGTCAGTCTTATTGGCCCATTTGTGCCTATGCAGTTTTACAGGTTAATGAACAATTTACTCTGCTGTTTTGATGCCTTATATTCCATTGGCATTTTTCACACACGAGAGGATCATCACGCTTCTATCAATAGGATAGTCAACTTAAAATCTCTTAAGACCTTGGATATGGCTTAATAAATTGTTCAAAGCCAAGTTATCTTTGTCTCAGCTTAATCAACTCATTTTTTTTTTTTTTACAATTCCTTATGTAAACTCACAGCATTTGCATCCTTGCTGCACAATTTCCTTCTGAAGGATTTAGAAGGAAATAAAGAATGTTTACTAATCTGCTTATATCCTCTCAGAGACAAGAAAGTTGTTGATAAGGCCATTTAACTTTTTAAGACAATTTGTATGAGAAAATTCATGAGCTGCGAAAGATGTAGCAATTACCCACATTTTAATGATGCTATAGAAAAATTATAAACATTTTGCCAGCATTGAAACAATAGCTATCTTATTAGTTCATTTCTTTGGCTCATCATTTCAGACATAAAATAGAAAGTACAGCATGATCTCCCCAGTAAAATCCATGGCCCAAGCATCTTGTCTCCCGTTTATGGCTCCTGTCAGGATTTGTCAGGCACAGAGCTCCGAGTCTCTGGAGCCTGTACATGAGAATAGTCCCCAAGAAGACCCCAGGCTCAGGAAAAGCATTTCTGAATAATGCTGATGTATTAAACTCACGCCTTCTTGCACATTTGATGATTAAACCCACAACTCTAATGCTGCTCCTCATCTCAAGACGGATGTATCAAAAGCTAGGAAATCACAGTGAACTCTGTTTTCATTCATAATTCTGGAGTTCAGAGAAACAGTCTTCTCTTGTTGGCTTGTGGAGAATAGAGTATAATTTTCTTTTTCCTGCTTAGAGGGCAATTACTTGGTGTTAAAATGAATTTTACCCATGGATGATATAGTATTAAAATAGACATTGTCTTTGTATACAGCTCTATTCATATTAATGACACCTTTAGAAGGTTTTATTATGCTGTACTTGATAGCATGGCTTCCATGTGTATAAACAGGACTTCATCCCAGGGAACATTTTCTCTGTAGGAGTGCTGTTACATGACTCCTGCTATTTCAAACAGAGCAGATATACTTAAAACCCCAGAAGCCACTTTACCAGATTGAAGACATCTCTATCCAGTAGCTATCCTGGGGTAGAAATGCTGAACCCATTGTTTGGAATAAGCCAAACCATAATGCCTGTGATTTGGTGACTTCCTGGCCCACCTCGGCCCACCTCACATGTGTGGAAGAACGCTGTGTCCTGGGCATGGCTGTCTGTAGCAGAAGAGAATCTGCATATATTGTCTGTCAATAGTAAAAGTGTGTCTGTAGCTGAAAGACTGCAGACATACCTGAGGTGATAATCATCTGATGGTGACGGCACTTACTATCTCTGGCTGTGGGGCCTAAATGATGACAACCATATCTGAACTCTGATGAATCAATTTTACAGTCCGGGAAAGTTGTGTGTGGATGGAACCATTTGGTCCCAAAACAGCTAAGCCTCCTTTGTCATTAGCATAGCCTACTGTCAGCTCTGTCACAGGCTTTTAAGATCCATGTCTGTGGCATTTCTCAGATAGTTTCCTGTCCCTTCTCATTTGTATACTAGAACTGATTTTCTTTCTTTCCATATGAAATGGTTTACTAATGTCATCTTTGGTTGGTTTGGCCTTGGCCATGAGGATGATGACTTTGCAAAAGGCTCTATAATGCCATTTGTCCACTACCTAAAGTCAGGGCTTATACAGGGTCACATATTTCAACATTTTATTAATAGAATGAGTTTGTAAAAATAAGTATATGTCATCGTGGAATAAATGGTAGTTATAATCATGTTCCTTGTGGGAAAAGATTGGCCAATCTCTGCTAAGATATCAGATAGGATAAATAAATTCTGGTGTTATGTTCCATCAGATACTTAGTAAATAAAATGAATAATACCCACATTGCTGCAAAAATCTGAGGAATATGTACGTAATCTAAATTTTTAGAATGAGAAACAGAATAGTTTATTTTTTGTCTGTGATCATTACTATTGCTTATTAATATCTATTAAATTTTGATTCAGATACCTATAACATAATTTCATAAACCAGGTAGTTTAAAAACAACAAAAATTTTCTTTTCACACCTTTAAAAGCCTGAATGAAGTTCAAGATCAAGACTGGGTGCCTGGTTACGTTCTGCCTCCTGGTTCTTTTTCTCTGTCCTTGGGAGAAGGGCTGAGAGCTCTTATCACAAGGTCTCCTAACACGGTCACTTTGGGGTTGGGGTTTCAGCATATAGACCCGAGGAGGAATACACAGACTTGAAGGCTAACATACCATTAGCTCACAATGCCCATGTGTGGTTGACTGGCATTATAGTGGTTCTTGTGAATTTTTTGTTTACCTTCAATAGTTACTTCAGTGACAACTCAGTACTATCTCATATAATGTTTTGGAAATGTATGCATGTCGTTTCATTGATCATTTTTCCTACTATAGCATTATTTACTCATATAATTTCCTGTGGATAGAACTGTGAGTATATTGAATGACTCAATTATGTAAGAAAAGCCATATTCCAATCTCACCATGGAAATAAGGCGTCTTTCTCTTGAGTGTTTAGGAGCAGAAATGTTAGGTTGTACTACATCATAGTGTTTAATGTTATAAGAAAAATGCCTTTCCCCCCAAATGATTGTGCTATTTACATTTCAACCATAAAAATAAGCATAAGATTTATCCTACATTATTTTCAAAGGTTTATATTGTCATTTATTTTTAAAGCAAATTTAAGATCTCTTAATTAGTAAAGTACATGCCATGTAAGCATGGGGACCCTAGGTGGGATATCTGGCACACATATAAAACCTGGGTACCGTAACATCTTTAACTCTAGCACAGAGGATAGGGTGGAGAAGAGAGATAGGCATTGCAGTAAATAGCATGTGTGTGCAGGTATCTCTGTGGTATGTTGACTTATAATCCCCTGTATACTCCCAAAAGTAGCATAGCTAGGTCACATGATCATTTTACCACTACTACACCCCCATCATAAAATCATAACTGATTTCCACAGTAACTGCACAGGTTTGTATCCCTACCAGAACCATATATGGGTTCCTTTCTTCCCATACCCTCAACCTGTACTGTCACCTGCTTTCATGGTGATGGCCATTCTAACTAAGATGAGATAGAATTTCAAATGAGTTTTAATTTGCATTTCCCAAGGGCCATGATATTGAACATTTTCCTAAGTAGTTATTGTCCATCTATGTTTCTCTTTTTAAGAACTGTCTATTCATTAGCGCATTTATTGATTAGAATATTTGCCTTTCTGGTATTTAAATTTTGTGGTTCTTCATATATATTCACTCCCTGACTCCTTTTCTTCCATTCTGACCTTTTCGTGGCTTTGCAGAGAATTTTAATTCTGTTTGCTAATCCTTGGTGTCCCTTCCTGTGCTACAAGAGTCTTTCTTATGTTCTCAGCTGTGTCTGTAGATATTTTTCCGATGTTTACCACCAACAGTTCCAAACTTTCAGGTCTTTGCTCCATTTTGAGTTGACTCTTGTGTAGAATGGGAAGGATGAATCTACTTTCATTTGGATATCCAGTTTTTTCAGAGGCATCTGTTAACAATCTGTTTCCTCCCTCCCTATGCATTTTGATACCTTTTACTGTCGAAAATTAGGTGGATGTAAGTGGATAGGTTTATTTCTGAGTTCTATTTTCTATTTTCTTGGCTTATGTGTCTATTTGGGTGGCAGTAGCATCCTGTCTGTTCTACTAATGTAGTGTAATTTATGGTCAGATGTCCTAGTATGTCTTTCTTTCAGTAGAGAGTCGTTTTAGCTATTTGTGAGTCTGATTTGTTTGAAAATGAATTTCAGGACTTTTTTCTAGTTCTGTAAGGAATGTTACTGGAATTTTGGTGAAAATTGCATAGAATCTACAGGCTGCCTTCAGTAACATAACTTCATCTACCATAATAATTCTGATGATCCATGATCATGGCAGATCTTTCTGGTGTCACATGAATTTCTTTCTTTAATGTCAGAGTTTTTATTGTAGAAATCCTTTTTCTCATTAGTTATGTTTGTTTCCTGATTTTTTTATTGTGCTATTATGAATAAAAATTATTCTAATTTCTTTCTCATCAAATTGTTCCTGGTATATGCTAAATAGACTACTATTTTCATATTATTATTATGTGCTGGTGTTTGATGAAAGTGTTTTTCAGCTCTAAAGCATTTTTTTTTTCTGCAGTCTTTGGGCTCTTTTAAGGATCATGTCATCTGTTTTTTTCTATTACTCTGATCTTTTAAAAAATGTTGTCTGACATTGTTTTTGTTCTCATTAAGACTCTGAGCACATTTTAACAAATTAGTGAAGTTGTGTGCCTTTATCTAATCCCAAAAGGCAGATCTAAATCTGTTTCCCCCCCAATACAATGTTTGCCATAGGTTTGTCACATGTGGCCTGTGTACTGAGGTATGTTCTTTATTTTTATGATTTGTTTTTCAGGTTCTATGAAGTTGAAACTTAATAAATGCCCTTTTCTGCACCTACCCTTCTCTTCTGTTCAGTCATATCGTATTACTTTATTGATGTGTGAATGTTAAATCAAACTTGCTTCCTGTGATGAAGCTAATTGATCATGATGCTTCATGATGTAAGACCCTCTTAATGTGTTCTTTAATTTGATTTACAAGTATTTAGTTGGGTGTTTTTGAGTCTATGTTCTTTAGAGAAACTTGTCTGTTACCTTGTTCTATTTGCATTTTATCTGATTTTTGGTATTTTGGTCATTTTACTTCTGTGGAGTGAATTTGATATTGTTTCTACTCTTCCTGTCTTAGAGAAGAATTTCATAGGTATGATAATCCTTTCCCTAAAAATCAGGTAGGATTCAGCAGCAAAGCTGCCATGCTCTTGACTTCAACGTTGAATCCTTCGTAAGTTTCAGGAAAAGGATTATCATGATTTTGTGGAGAAACTTACTTTGTTTCTCACTTTGGGTCTGTTTTCACTGTTTTATCTTCTTAATTTAATGCTTTAGTTCATAGATTTAGGAATTCACACATCTCTCATTTTTTCTACTTTTTCTCGGTACAAGCTTACAAATTTTTTCTAGTATCCTTAATTTTATTGGAGTCAATGGTAACATCTCACTCTCTCGCCCTCCCATCTTCCTCTCTCTTTTACCAATTTTCTTAACTTAAACCTTTCTTTTTGGTTAATGTCACTAGGTTTTCAGTCTTGTTTAGAGAGAACTGACTCAGGTTGACTATGTATTTTTTTTTTTTTTTTGCCTTCATTTTGTTAACATCTTCTCTAATACTAATTCTTTCTGTCTATTGCATTTAAATTTGGATTGCCCTTGTTTTATAAGACCTGTAGATGCTTTCTATGGCTACTTATTTGAAATTTTAAAAATTTTGAATTCAGGCCCTTCCAGCTATAAACTTTTCATTTGCGTTTATGTTCCCCATTCAGGGAGAAAATCTGACTGGTATGACAGATGCAGTAATTTTATAGCAATACCACTGTTAGTTGGCAATAGCAGACACTTGGGAACCTTACCATATCCCCAGTAAGGCTGATAGCCAGGACACTAAGGCTCCTCAGTGTTGACCTTCTCTGAAGTGCTGGTTTACTCATGCCCACAGGGGAAATTATTTAGCACATTTCTACCACACTGCACCACACATCTGCAGGAGTCTTGGCTGCTCTATCTATCTCGCCACTCATTGTGTATCCAAGACCAGGAATGGTGACCTATGCCTTTAATCCCATAACTGCAGAGACCGAGATCTTTCTGTGTTTCTGTGAGTTCAAGGCTAACTACCAAATAGTCTTAGGTCACACCTTTGATCTTAACCTGGATGTGAAACAACTGGGCAAAGAAGATATTTAAGGCAGGTGTAGGAAGACAGATTCAGTCAGTAGAAGCAATGAGGAGTGAGGCTGAGGAAGCTGGAAGACAGATGGGTGAGATTTAACTGTGGTCTGTTTCCTCTCTGATATTCCAGCCTTTCATAGATATCTGGCTCTGAGTTTCATTTAATCCAATCAGAATTCCTGTAACAGAGATCTATATCTGGTTCCACAGGCATCAGGAAGCCACTGGGACTTTCCTGGGCTTTTTATATGTCAAAGCCCACTTCCAGTGAGGAACTTCTTCCAGCAAAGCCACACTGACTGCAGCAAGGTCACACTTTCTAATCCTTCTCAAATAGTGTCACTTCCTGATGGCTAAACATTCAGGCATTCAAATATGTTAGCCTCCAGTAGGCCACTCTTATTCAAACCACAACATTGATGTAGATCATTTTTCACATTCTTGGACATTTGTATATCTTCTTTAGAGAAATACCTATAAAGATTCTTGCCCCCCTTTTCAGTTGCCTCATTTTTTTTCTTGATAGTGAGTTCCTAATATATTTTGTATGTTATCTTCTTATATGTGCACAGCTTACATATAGCTCCTTCCACTGCATACTTTATTTTTCACCATGTGGTTTACTTGACTTTATAGAAGCCTTTGCATTTACTATCCTGCTATTTTCTTATTTTTGGTCCTGTTGCTGGTAGTTCACCAAATCAATGTCCAGAAACAATTGTTTTCTTCTACCTGCTTCAAATTTTCAAGCCTTATGTTTAAGTCTGTAATATATATTGAATTGATTTTGAATGCATGTACAGAATTTTATTTTTCTTCATTTGTCTATTCAAGAGAGTTAGTTTCCTCATGGTGTGTTTTGGGAACCCTGGCCAAAATTCAATTAACCTCCCCTATGCTCCCAACTGTGTTCCACTGGATCATAAACTGTGGGTGAAGTTGCTGTACAGTGGCTCCAGAAAATGAATTCACTTATTTTGGCAATAGAAAAAGGTTTCTGAACACAAAACAACTACACATTAATTCAAAATCAAATATATGATGAATTTTGAGGTATTTTGTGCAATGACGTCTTTGCAATCTTGGATCTGAACACAGCAAGCACCCTTTGAACTGCTTATACGTCAGGCTGTGTGGTTCCAGTGAACACCGCTTGACATAACTCTGCTGGGATTTGAGATTATTTATGTTATCAACTGCAGTATTTTTACTGTACAACAAATTCGGTTCTCTTAGGAAACATAATAGTTTAATTATGCAAAACAGATACTTTCAGGATCTTTCTGTCATCCTTCCTCAGCATGCAAACTTCAACAATATATGAGTTGCTCACTGTGAGTTTCATTAAAACCATTGCATGAGTTTTGATTTGGGATTATGATTGAATTAACAACAATTTCTGAAATGGCCCTAAACCTTTTTTTGTTATATTCTGCATTATTAGGCATTGACTGCTATGAATCAAAAATCAATAAATTCTAAAAGATGTTGAAAAATGCAGTATTACATTATCAAAGTTTAAGCTAAAATTTAGTTTTTAAAAAACAAGCACACTCCTATCATTAATATTCACCTTACCTTAATAATAGATGGTAAAATTATACCAAAATTTATAATTATCTTGTTTATGATTTATGGTCAACACATGTTTGATTTGTATACCTATTTTATATACCTTTATACTCTGGATCATTTAAACAATTCTCAGGTGAGAAAGTATTATAACTGGAAAAAGTTTAATAAGCTCTAATATATATATACATATATGTAATCTATATCTATAAATAACTCTATAATTTTTCTTCCATGCCTGTTAAATTACTACAGCACTGAACTGTATTTGGAAGTCTGTTAATGTGAAATTTCAACTTTGATCTTTTTAGTCAAGATTGCTTTGTCCATTCAGGGGTTTTTGGGGCTCTGTCCACATTTTGATTTACATGTAATTATATGTTTAACTTATGCCAAAGCATGATATCTTAGAACACAGTTGAAGAATTAGTGGGATACAATCTAGAGCCCAGAATGTGTGTCTGTATTTTGTTTTTCCCTAAACAGTCTCATAAAGTTTATCTGGAGAGGCTAAGCTCCCTCCTCTTTCCTGAAAGCCTTTTAGAGATCTGATATTACATTTTTCTTTAAATATCTTGTAGACCTCACTATTGCTGCCTGTAGTACTGGCCTTTCTTTTATGATTCTGGTCATTCATTCACTCTGTTTGTTTACTGTTGCTCTGTTTCTGTTTTCTCCTTTCTTTGAAACAGTCTTAATAAATCATGAGGTTCTTGAAATTGACTAATTATTTCCAAGATAACTATTTTTTTTAACATTTAATTTTTCACACTATTTTCTTAAATTTATTTGCATTCACATAGTGTAATTTTTAGTTTCTCATTTCATTTATTTTATTCTTCCCTTATTTCTTCTTGTTTAGGTAAAATTTTTATTCAATTTTTCTTTAAAGAAAATCAATCTCATATTTTATATTATTTTTCCTTTGCCCAATTCCTCCTAAGTCCTTCCCACTCACCCACACAACATCATGTTTTTCTCTCTCTAATATATATATGTGTGTGTGTGTGTGTGTGTGTGTGTGTGTGTAAATTAAATCAATACAAACCAAACAAAAACTAAGATACAAAATCAAACTGAACCAGAAAAGATGGAGTCTATTTTGTGTTGGCCCACTACCCTTGGATATGGCTTTAGCCCTGGAGTATGGTTTGTATACACAGTCTATCTTCATTGGAGAACACTGATTTTCTATTTCCCCAATAGTAGGACATTATGTCCACTTCCCCTCTTCCATTCTTGGATTTTATCTGGTTTTAACTTGTGCAGGTCTTGTCTATATTGTCACAGTCTCTATGAGTTCATATGTGTATCATCCCTATTGTGTTCAGAAAACAGCATTTCTATTTTCTGGCGTCATTGGCATCATCCATCACCTGTACATTTTACAATCTTTCTACTTCCTCTTCTGTGGAGACCCCTGAGCAGTGAAGATTTGATGAAGATATTCCATTTAGGATCGAGTTCTCTATAGTCTTCACTTTCTACACATTGCCCAGTTGTGAGTGTCTGTGTTCATTAGCATCTACTGCAAGAAGAGGATAGTTTCTCTGATGCAAGTTGAGAAAGGCACTGATCTATAGCAGTGTGTCATTAGGCATCCTTTTATTGCTATGCTCCTTTAGTAGATTAGCATGGTAGGCTTTCCTCTAAGGTTCATGATCTATCTAATGTCATGTTATGGCCCCTTTGAACAGTGTCAGGTGTGGGTTCCATCTCATGTAGTAGACCTTAAATCTTAAGAAGTGGCTGTCTACTCGTGTTTTTGCTACTACTGCACCAGTATTTCTTGTAGGCAGGACTCTGTTGTAGATCTCAAGATTTTAAGCTATGTGACAATGGAAGATTGCTTTTCTTCTCTGAACCATGAGCTTCTAGTTGGAGGCCAGCCAATGTCTCCATGTTGGATGACATAAGTAAGTAGTGTCTTCAGAAATGGGGTTTGACTTTCAGATTGTGGAGAATAACCAATGGACTTGGCAATACAAAGTAATGTTTGGGGAGTACTTTGTTATCCCTTTGTTCCAATTTGTCTCAATAACATAGAACTCATTCTGGCCCTGGGGATTTCACTTGGCGGCATAAAATGTGTAGTTGGGGTATCATGGCCCCTATTGTATGGAAACTCCATTAGATCCCTTTTGTTGTATGTGTATATTTTAAGATGGAACTAGAAACAGTAATACTCAGTAAAGAGACACAGACACAGAAGGCAAACATTGCATGTCTTTTCTTATATGGGAATTCTAAAAATACATGAGTTTCAGTCTAAACAACCACAGAGGTTAGATACCTAATGAGGAACCAAGTGTAGAGATGGGATCTTCCAAGGAAAGAGACATCAAATATAGAATTCAGAGAAATAAGGAAAGAACTAGAGAAGGAGGATTAAATGGGGAGGGAAAGAAGTTTGGGGGAGGAAGGCTTATGAAAAGGGATAAGTTATCTTCCAGGCCTTTTGAAAAGCCGTATAGAGACCTACTACTGTAGATGACTATCTTTTTAAGGACTGCTTTTGCTAAAGCCTATAACTTCTGAAATGTTTTCATTTTGCTTCTCTAAGATACTTTAAAGTTTCTCCTTTGATCTCTTCTCAGACCTATTGGTGGTCCCGGGTTGTGTTGCTTCATTTCAGCACCTCCGTGAACATTCTAATTTTCTTTTTGCTGATTTTTTTTTTTCAGTTTCAGTACATTTTCATAAATGACACTAGTTATGACGTCAGTCCTCTTGGTTTCCCCAAGACTTCTTTGTCACCTAATGTCATCTGTATGGAAGACTGTTCTCTGTGTGTTTGAAGAATATTTTGCTGATTCTGTGGAGAAAATTATACATAAGGGATGGGAGAGAAAGGGCAAGAAACAGACTGACTGTGCTGTGTGAGGACTAGCAAAGGGTGTGGGGAGAGCGCAGACTAGGAAATGGTTACAGTTGAAAGTGTGTGATGTAGGATAAAGAGAAGGAGGGGGAAACAAGGGTCTTTTAAATGTCTAGGCACACTTAGGTTATCAATAACCATGTAAGGAGAACATGATAGATGAATAGGAAGAACATTTGAGCCACTGTGGACAGGAGCCAAACTGGCATCTTCCCTTGATAGCTCAGGCCTTGGCAACAAACTAATAGGATAACAAATTGGAATCTCTGGGTTTCCGGACTTGTAAACTACTCAAATAGGACTCAGAAAAGCTGTTAGGTTTGAATGTATATAAAGAGGAAAGACACAAGAGAGGGATTTAATGCTGAGGCCATAGTGAAGTACCTACCTATGGAAATCATAATTAAGGAAAAGATGCCAAATTAGAGTGGGGAGGTGAGTTACACAGGGCAGCTCAGGTCAGATGTGAAGTCTTAACAGATCCACTTACAAATCCTCTCTCTGTCTATGACTAAGCAAAAAATCTTGATGTTGTTTATATTTCAATTAGTGTCTTAATTTTCTGTCCTGAACTTCAAGGCAGATGCAATGCATATGTAATTTTGGCGAAAAGGTCAACCTTTACACTTCTTGGCTTCTAGGAGACTATACTCTGAGTCAGATTGAGGTGTTTTGCTAAATATTACAGAAGATATTGGACCTCTTCACATGAACATGATCCCATGTCTTAAAAATCAAATGAAAAGCAGAGGCAACAGTGGTGAGTCACTCTCTCTCAGTCAGGGTTCTAGCAGAAAGAAGACTTTAATGAGAGACTAACAACAGAGGTGTGAGCAAGATAGAGGGGAAAATGTTCCATCACTAGAGGAAAACAACCCCAGGACGCCATTACTAAGTCTGAGGCTGGAGAGGCAGGGAGAAGAAAGATGGCCAGGAGGCATTGCTTATAAAGAAACCCACAAAATAAAGCTGGGTAGAAGTGAAGGAAAAATGCTCTAAATCTTAGCTTTTCCCATCCTTTTATCACTGGGCAATAATTCTCTTTTGTGGAATTGAAGCAGAAACTGCAATGTTCATTCTCCTGGTGTCCATGGTGAGAATGAGCTTCATTGTGCAGAGAGGCTTTATCGATATAGGAAGCACACATGCAATTAGCCAGCAAGCTCATTCTTAGGACAGTGCGCGATGGAAGACTTACATGAACAAAGACCTTTCAAGTGTCTACTGGTAGAAGTCTCATTCTCATTTTTGAGTGCTTGAATCATGACAAGTTAGCCTCAGAGGAGGAACTAAGTCTACCAAGTAATTCACAAAGGGTTCCTGTAGTCTGCAGATGAGTCCGTTCTGCAAGAATCAACTGTTTTTACTTGTGACTCATTATCCATCTTCTACAAATGAAAGATGCAGCTCATTCCTGGGAATGTATCAAATGATTGTTCCTTACCCAAGTCTGTGTTCTCTGCACACAAACACCCTAACCTCCCTGCTTATCCCCTAATGGTTTCTCTTTGATTTTTTGTCAGCACATATTCCCTAGTATGATATGTTTATGGCAAGAGTGTGACTCTCTGGAACTCAGCAGACTGTTAGTCTTTATTTCTTCCATAAGTTATGAGTTCAAAAATATGAACAGGGGTTAGAATGTGACTATGTTTGCCTGATAGAAGGGCACATGAACATGCCTGTATTATGTCTCTGTGATCTTGAACATGTTGTGACTCTTCTGGTTTTCACCTTTAAAAGTTAATTAAGATTGCTTCTGAGACTTTTTGTTAAGTTCAAGTGCAAAATTTAAAAACCATTTATGAGCTTTTAGGCTCCTTTTAATATTGATATTAGATATCCGTAATTTTAAAAAAATAAATAAGGATGTATTTGTTGATTTATTTTGAGATGAGAAAGTTAGGATTGGATCTTCACGCAGTAACAAGGTGGCAAATAGCTGTCACACTGAAAGTGTTAGATGGTGCTTTTCTGAAACCCATCAAGATATGGTTACTATGAGAATGAAGCAATTCCCAAATTACCTTTGAGTGTTCAGAGCTGACACTGGTATTACTCATGTTAGACAATATCATCATACTTAACATTCACTTATAAAACCTAAGTTATTTAGCTCACTCTGATGTTCCTGTATAATATTAAGATATAGGGCTGGAAATAAGAGTATATGAGAAGTCCAGAGGGGTTAGAATCCAGAGTTAAATCAGAGTAGTTGGGACATCTTAGTCATTTAAAGAGTAAGATCCTGAAGTTGATAAGACCTGATGTAAGCCTACAAGAGACACAGACCTCTTGGGAGCTATATATTTGAGAGGAAACCACTTAGCTTCTATCTTGTTACTTGTAGTCTATAAATCAATTTTCAGAAATTCTATCAGTATTATGTTAGATATAAAATATAAAGGGAGCAGTAAAAAAAATTACAAATTACTACTGCAATTATTATGTGTACATGAGTTTCCAGACTCAAAAAATGACTAAAAAATACAAAAAACAAAAAACCATGAATCTTTGACTCTTTTTTATATAAGTAGCGTGCCCCAGACAGTGAGATGACTCACTGGGTACGGGTGCTTGGTGTACAAGCTGGGAGAGCTGACTTCAATCACTGGAACCTGCACAGAAATGGGAGGGGAGAATTGACTCCACCAAATTGTGATATGACCTCCACATGCATATCTACATGTGTGCATGCTGTTAAATACAACAGTAATGACCAGCATGCACTAGTGTTCATTGAATACATTACTAGAAGCTGTGTGCTCATGGTCTCTAGTGATGATAATGTTTTGTCTCAAAGGCTGAAATCCCAATGGTAAAGCACCACCACCAAGTGAACCACCGCATTTGATACCTTTCCAACTAATACAGCAGAGGAAGAGTCCCCAAAGGGAGCATGTACTGAAGCCATCATCCAGATCAAGGTTTTCTTTCTGAGGAATCGTTAATATATCAGTACAGATTTTTATTTATTATTTTGTTTCAAATTTTCAAATGTGTTTCCAGTTTTCTGTTATCATTAGAAACCAAATACCAATAACTTGATGAACTAATAAGTTAACCCAGCCGACATCTTTGGTTCTTATCAGTTATGGGTACTAATATGAAATTCCACCTCTGCAAGTATTCTGCTTTTAGTCACAAGCTAGTCAAGCAAAACCTGAATTATATTGCACCTTCACCAAAACCTACCTTGTTTTTTGTTTTGTTGGTTAGGACAGAGTTTTGTGTAAATCAGTGAAATAAAGGCTAAGAAAAAAAAAATTTCTTCAGGTATAATTAGCAAAAGGTCATTATGCAAGGAAAGCGATGGTAGCAGCTGCCGGCAAGATAACACCACCAGATGGACAGTACTTCTGTCCGTGGGATCTGTTCACATCAGCCATGGGGACCAGCACACATTCCTGCTTAGTCTAGTCCCTGCTCTCTAATGGAGGTAGACTGAAGTGTGGTTCCATAATACAAACAGATACTAACGACTGCTCTGTGTGGAGCAAGGGAAAAAATCATTTTCTTCAGGGAGCTGACTTTTTAACTGGAAGCAAACTATACATCAAATAAAATGAGACAAAGAAAAAAATGAAAAGAACCGAAATTTAGATCGTCTCTGCTATGTACCAGGAGTTATTCTATGTTTTGCAGATGGGGAAACCAGAGAAGAGAAATTAACTGACTCCAATCTGTTTAGTAGCAAATGTTCAGCCCAGCATTGATCCCTAGTGAGGACAGACCTCCCACTCACACCTTAAGGGCCACTTGAAGCAGGACAATGAAAAGGTGAAAGAATTGGGAGAATGGAGAAATTAGTTTCATTTTTTTTTCTCTCAAAGATATCTTGTGTAATAAAGGGAGAACCAGAGAGCTACTTCCTAGAACATATTAACCAAGAAAATGTCTTTAAGCATTAAACATATCAACTACTTCATAAAAAACATATTAAGCAAGAAAATGCATTTAAGCATTAAACATATTAACCTTTAAGCATTAAACATATTGACTACCTCATAAAAACATATTAACTAAGAAAATAGCTTTAAATGCCATCTTGATCTTATATTTATCCTCAAATCATGAGTGACTGCCCTCATATAGATAGGCTTACCCTAGCACAGGCATCTGTCTTCCCAGAACCCCCTAAACACCAAGTATGATGGGGTCCAGCTGGACATGTAGCATTTGGCAGGGCAGTAGACAGAACGTGCCCAGGTAAGCACTCTACAGGATTAACTGGTCCTGGCATGCCAATTCCAGCCTACTTTGGAAATAGGCTTTAGTCACCTGGGTCCAAATTATGGCTCCAGTGAACCTTAGAAGCCTTTTCCCTTTAAATTGAGAGAATTCCAGCAAGTTTAAAGATGCTGTTGAGACATTTATATTAATTTAGGTCATTGTGTTCATTTGTACTTTCAGATGAACAGCAACCAAAGAAGCCACCTTTTGTAAAGCTCTCAGAGCAAAGCAAAGATATAAATGAAAATGAATAGATGAATTTATTTTTCCTTGGGGAACAATTACCTCTAAATATAAAGTTAGATATCAGGTATCTAACTTCTTAAAACTTAAGATCCATCACTTTTTCAAAATGTATAATGTTTTCCCACTAAGACCCTGAAATTGTTAACTTGAGAAGGTGATCAAAGTTTTCTTGTGCTATTATATTAGAGAGTCAAAAAATGCAGCTTAGAGATTTAAAATAAAACTTTGTGGAGAAGAAGAAATTTTCAAAGTATGACATGAATGATTATTTTGAGAGCTCAAGAGGAAATTAAAATATTCTAACACAAAGACCTACTGGAAGAGAACAGATGTTTAAGAAAACCAAAAAATAAATATATAACATCACTGTAAACACTCCACCAGCTGGCGTTCCACAATTATCCAAAAGTATACCCCTTTCTCAAAGCGGCAATGTGATAGTCTGTTCACACCATGATCCCTACATCTGTAATTTACATTTACTGGTATTTTTAGTCACTTATTATCAAAGTAAAAATGCAAAATCAGCTTTCAGATCTAACAGTCTTTCCATGCATGTGCAGCATGGTGGTTGGAATGGGAAATGTCCCCCACAGGTTTAGATATTTGAACACTTGGTGTCTAGTTGGTGACATTGTTTTGGGAGATTTAAGAGGTGTAGCCCTCCAGGAGGTCTTTGGGACAGGCTTCAAGAGTATCTGACCTCACTTTATTCTACTTTACTCTTTTTTGCCTTGTGTTTTGTTTTTGGAGATGGGAACTTTCAGCTTCCGGCTCTTGCCACTTGCTGCCATGCCTCTGTGTTACGATAGGCTTATCCTTCTGAAACCATAGCCCTAATAGACTCGCCTTTAAATTGATTGCCTTGGATCATGGTATTTTATCACAGCAACAGAAAAGTAACTAACCCATACACCCCAAATTTCCTTCAAACTGCAAAATCTTACTAGGATTGGATTGTATATACCAAAATATTATTGTGCACTATTAATTAATTAAGACATATGTGTAACTTCAAGATTGGCATTGGTTACTCAAGTAGGATAAACAAAGAACCTTCCAGAAATGTCTGGATTCAAATCCCTGTAACTTGTAAATTTGTTAGTTTCCATCACAGAAGTACTTTGCAAATTCAAGTAAAATAAGTGTTTGATATGGGATGGGTTTCCCGGATTATATAGCTGGGCCCCATGTCATGAGAAAGGGTCCTACTAAAGGGAATCAGAAGGATCAGGAAGATGAGAGGGAATTTGGAAGTGTACACTTCTGGTGTTGCTTACAGAGGAGGGGCCATGGACCAATCCAGGTAGGTGGCCTCTAAAAGCTGGAAGAGGCAAGAAAATATAACCCAATCCCCAGCCTTTGGTGATGCTTTGATGTCACTGCAGTGAAGCCCATTAGACATGTAAGATAAATTTATGTCCTATTAAGTTGCAGTTATTTGCAGTATTTTGCTATGTTTAATAATCTCGAGAAGAGTAGAAGATGCCTAGTAGGTTTATTGACATAGGAGGATTTTATCTACTATCCACAATAGACATACGCTATTGCCATTGTTGAATATTTTTGAATAGTTCAAGTACAGCTCCAAGTCATGTGATCATGATCCTACGCTAAGGAGGGAAAAAGAGATATTTTTTTTTTATTTTAATTTGCTTGTTGCTATTTTTCTGTATATATGATGTAGTAGGGTGAGGGGAGAGGGGCACATGCATGTGCACATGCATCTGTGAGGAGAGCATTGGACAACCTTCCACAGTATTTGGGCTTTTGAGTTTGAGCTCAAGTAATCAAGGTTATACAATAAGCCTTTTTAACTGCTGTGCTATCTTCAAAGCACAGATACTATTTTCCATTGTTTGGGTTGGGTGTTTTGAGATGGAGTCTTATTATATGCCATTGTCTAGCCTGTTGCTTATTATGTAGCACATCAAGTAATGGCATTCCTGCTGCCTCAGCTTATCAAGTGCCAACAACATCTGGCTTAAAAGTGGAGCCAGAATGGCCTTGAACTTGAGTTTTTTTTTTTTTTTTTTTTTTTTTTTTTAACTCATACTCTTCTGTGGCTTGTCCGAAAGCTTCACCTTATTTAGAATCTTATATTATCCTCCATGGCTCTCAGAACATCCCCCTTTTCACTTGCAAAAGTAATAGTCTAATTAAAAGCAGGAATCTGGAGCTTGAAGTGTAAGAAGAAATTTAAAAGATGTCCACTCTTCAATGGACTTATCTGACAAAGAACTCTACTAGTCCCAGATAGGTGTGGATCCTACATCCACAATTGATTATTTCTCCTTCAAAATGGGGTTTTGTCAAGACTGCATTTTTCCTCTGTGCCTTAGGACTTAACTAAAATGCTGTACTGGAGACAATCTAGTATCTATGTCTTCTTGTCCTTAGGAAGGGATGAGTTAGCCTGTGCCATGATTAAATTTATATGTATTCTTTCCTGGTGCATGACTTTGAGTATATTGAATGGTAGTCATCAGACTGTAAATAAATCCATTCTCCTTAATCAGTGTCTCTCTAATATGGGGAACTGATATGATGGGCTTAGGGGTCTAAGTGCCTGTAAAAGTATGTGGAGAAGTCCAATCTATGATTCTGTTTTCATGTAAGGCTCATGTTTTGATGACATAGTAAATGTATATGATCTTGGGATCATAAACTTAGCTCCTCTTCTCAAAAATTATTTCTGATTATCTCTTATATTTGAGCCTTTGAGAACCTTTGAATAACATTTATGTGTATGGTATAAATAAAGAATCCAAGCTAACCTGTATATGGATATATAATTATCTCAGTATTGTCTACTGAAAGTATCCATTGTCCTAACAAATTGCTTTGAAACATTTGAAGAAAAATGACATTTGTTTCTGGATTCTTAGTATTAGCGTGTTGATCTATATAACCATTCTGATGCCATCAGAGTAATGTTTAAATTCCATAGCTGTATAATAAACTGTGAAATTAAAAATTAAAAGTATCCCAACTTTATTACTTTAAAAATAAGTGTTTTCTGTTCTGGGTCCATTATATTTCTACATGAATTTTTAATATCACAATGTATGTTAGCATTTTGATAGGTTTTAGTCGATGCAAGTTAGGGAGAATATATTTTTCTCTCTTAAACTTGACTTGCCCATGGTATAGAGAGGTGTAAATGCACCTAGTCATCTGTTAGTTCCTGGACCCTTGGGTATTGTTACTGGTAGGTTTGAGACACAAATCCTTCCTATGAAAGAGAGTTTCATCTGTCAGTTACTGACTTAGCATACTTCAATCGCACACCAACCCGGCAGCAGTAGTCATTCATTTTACCTTTTGCCTTTCCAGCTGGTTCCTTTCCCATGTCCACTCAGCATTGTTCAGTCATCTGATGGCTCCATTCCTACTCAGCCTGGCTCCCTCTTGGCCTCCAGCCCCATTCACTTCTGATTGTCCACTTCACCCTTTTCTCCCAAGAGACTGATGGCATTCCAAGACCTGGATTTCTTTCTTATAGTATGAGCATTTGTCTGAACCCAGTCCACTTCATAGGACAGAAGAGGCATTCTGGAAGAGTGAGGACAGATTTCAGAAGTCTTATTATTGCTGAACATGTTACATACAAATTGTGTAATGACAGTTTGTGCATCCTGTCCCCAAGCTCCTTATCCCCAGAATGGCTTGTTCATAAATCTCAACCTTCCATCAGCATTTGCCTGAAAATGGTTAGGTAATGAGTAAGAAACCTCATGCAAACCTGGGATAGACATTAATATAAGGCAGAATGTATTCATTTGGCAATAAAACACTCTAACACATCAGCCATGTTTAGTGGATATGCGGAGAAGGTGAATATTTCTAAACATAACTGAAAGTCTACTAGTTAGTTTGATAGTTGTAATAATAGAATGACTCTTTTGCCTATAATACTCTGAGATTCTCACTCCAAGGTCAAATAGCTTCATAAGGAAATTAATTTCACAGGTCCATGGAGGATATAAAATTAGACATAGAGAATCAGGAGGTGTTTTCATCTGCTAAGTTGTGAAATAATAATTTTTTAAAAATCACAAGCTAAGAACAAAGGGCTGCAGTGGTTTGAATAGGAAATGTCCTCCATGGTCTTGGGCATTTAAATACTTGGTCCCCTGGTGGTGGCACTATTTGCAGGGAGGTTTAGGTGGTATATCCTTGGTGGGGAAAGAACACCATTGTGGGTGACCTTTGAGATAAAAATCCCCAAGTCCCTTCTAGTGTCTCTGCTTCATGCTCACAGTTGAGATGCAGTCCTTCAGCTTCTCATTTCAGACACCACATCTGCTTGTTGCCTCGATTCCTTGTCACAATGCACCATGGTATTCCTCTTTGGAATTATGAGCCCAAATAACTCTTCATACTCTAATTTCCTTTTTTATCATATGGAAACAATAGAACAGTAATTGATACAAAGGTGAAGACCTAAGGAGGGTCTTAATAGTATGCTGAAAGCTGTAGAGAGGGCACTGGGAACATGCCAGGACTAATAACTAACTATATGGGAATGGTCATATTTAAAGAACATGGACCTACTATTCTGTATGAATGCTGATATGGGTCTTTATATTATGTTCTGAGTGGTTTTCTTGTTGCTATGGTGACAACTTGTCACCAGCTTTGCAGCTTTGCAAAGATTTAGTATCTTGTACTTCTAGAGGTTAAAAGTCTGCAGTGAGTTTTCCTGGGCTGACATCTGGAAAGTCAAGAGCAGAACCCAGGCTCCTGCCCTGCCAGCCTGGCTCA
The DNA here is from genome assembly GCA_033318265.1 of Phyllotis vaccarum. Lineage (NCBI taxonomy): Eukaryota > Metazoa > Chordata > Mammalia > Rodentia > Cricetidae > Phyllotis > Phyllotis vaccarum. The sequence goes on along the minus strand of JARWLC010000005.1, from coordinate 48,157,777 downwards.
CAGCCCTGCATCATTTCGGTCTTTGCTTCTGCTATGTTGACCCCTCTGACTCTGACCCTTCTGCTTCTTGCAAGTGGCAACTCTGGTCATTGCAACTGGGTAAACAAGGATAATATATACACCTCAAAGTACTTCACTGAATCATATCTTCTGTGTTGTATATTTTTTCTTGTGTAAGATTGGGATGCAGAGATTTTAACAGTGGTTCTCAATCTTCCCAATGCTGCAACTCCATAATACAGTTTTCATGTTGTGGTGACTCCATAGCTGTAAAATTATATTTATTGCTATTTCATAACTACAATTTTGCTAGTTATGAGTCATAATGTAAATGTCTGATATGTAGATGGTAACCCTTGTAAAAGGGTTATTCAATGTCCTAAAGGGATCATGACTGATGACATGATTGGGAACTGCTGGTTTAGGTCATTATTTGAGCTCCCACAGTGTGGATCATCCTGGTGTCTATCAAAATGCTCATATCTGTCACATGGAAAGAGGTGATGATTTGGGCCATACATAGGATGATGATGACACCAACAGATGACTGTTAGAGAATTCTAATAATTTGAAAAATATGAATGGCAAAACAATATACATTGTGAAGAGGTGCATTGAAAGTTTACTTGGCTCATACTCAATTAGGGAACAGAGGCTAGCTGAGGAGTCTCTAAGAACAGTGGACAGCAGTGAGGGGACCAAGAATTTTAATTTGCCTTAATTCTTTGCCTTAGAACTTCAAGTATCCAAAGGGTACATTTAACTATACAAAGGAAAGCATTCCCCAAGTGTGACACTATCCCTTCATAAAGACTCAGAGCTCAGCATGAAGGTCAGAGGGAAATTTTGTAGATTTCAGGGATTTAACTCAGGTTTTCAGGCTTGACAGCAAGTGTCTTTGCCTGATGAACTCTCTTTGAGACCTTTAAAATGCATGTTTACAGTCATTATCGTGAACATGTTCAGTAATTAGTTGGCATATTAGACAATCAAGTAAGCATTAAGTAACTGGTGCCTGCTGATCCAATTGGAAGTTTCTGAGACTCAAGGTCAAGGAAAGCTGGGTTCCTACTGCTTACATAAAAAGAAGTTCCTTTCTAATGAAGGTGAACAGATAGCAACCATGAGATAGGGATAAGAGAGAAGGGCTGTATGCCCCTGAAGGTTAAGACTGGCTGCCTTAGGTATGCGCTATGATGTGAACCCTCAGTAAACAGCATTTATAAACTTCTGTGTTTATGATGTAAAAGCTTCGGTCCTAGGAAGTAGACTAGTAGACTGGCATCCACCAATCACTTCCTTATTCTCAAAGCATATAACTTTCAGGAATTCAGTCATCCATCCTTTGAAGCAAAGACTTAAATTTTTGAGGTGTCTTGTTGCTCAAATAAGACAATTTATGGCTACAATTTATGACTCTGGGATGTTGAGTCACCGCAGAGTGATACATTCTGATTACAGCATACATTTCTTCACATCACTCCTCTCCTCTGGTGTCTTCTAAACTGACCCACTGCCTACGGATACATTCAAGCCAAACTTTTCTGGGAACCCAGATGAAACCATTAATCAGCTAATGGATTTTTCAGATAATTGAATTAAATTTCGTATTCTCCAACCCAGTTATGAAAAAAAAATCCTTCACATTTTTATTACAGGACCCTAGGTTTTACCTCAAAATCAAATGAACAGCCTGCAAACATGACATTTGCTCAAATTTATTCATTTTGGCCATTCAATTTCTTGATTTACTCGGAGATATATGAGAGTCTGAATTAGACATTAGTTTGCCTGGTAAGCAGGGAGGGATGAAAGCAAACAGAGAAGAGAGAAAGAGGAGGAGAGAAGGCATCTTATGTCTAGCCAAGTTCTTATTATTGAACTTGGTCTCTGCTCACAAAACAGCAGGTGGGGGACATGTAGCATCATCAGGTTGATCAAACATAACCAAAATAAAAAGTCCACAAACCTGTTTCAATCTCTTGCGAAACACACAATAATACCATTTTTTTTTTTCAAATAGCAATTTCACAAAAGGATAGGTTTTCCCTTAATGCCACTTACAGGAAAAATATTCAAATCAAATTCCTAGAAGCAGAGAGTAGAATGTGGTTGCCAAGGACTATAGGGCAGAGGGAAATGTGTCATGGGTACATAGTTTCAACTGTGTAAGAGGATTGGCTTCTAGATGCCTATAATACTACAGAATGCCTCCAATTACAATTTTGCCATGAGAACAGATTTTTATGTTCTTGCCACCTTAACAGTAATGTGAAAGAAGGTGGTGATGCATAGAATTTATGGAATGTTAAAACGCTTTCATAGGTTTGTATGTCCAGGATTACTAGGTTATGCACTCTAAATATTTATACCTTTGTACATATCAATTTTCACAAACTTTATTTGAATAAACACTGCTTAATTTTTAAACACAGATAGAATGTTTAGCAAAAGGAAGAACTGTCTCCTATAATAGTAAAACAGACAGCAGGGAAGGATTTGAGGGTTTCCTGAAGAAACCTGGAGTTGAAATGGGAGAAGAAAATAAGGAAGCCAGGTGGACCTTTCAAGTGCCCTGTGAGACCTCCCTAGGGTGGGTAGGACATGAGGGTTGTCAAAAAAAAAAATTCCATGTAGGAAGCACGCTGATCAGACTATGGATGGCGTTTGCTTTCTGATCTTCTTAGTTATTTCTGTTTTCTCAAAGAAAGACAAAGTACACCAACCAAACAAATTTGCTGTTGATACCACACTTAAACTTCCGGGAAAAAATGCTCAAATGTTTGCAAGGATTAAGGTCCAGTGATCCTAAATCCATATTCCAGCATCTCTCTTTACTGGGCTGGAAGAAACCAAATGGATGCCATTGTTTTCTCCTTTCCCGAGTCATCCCAACATTCCCTAAAAGAAGGTCAGGGTCCACCAGGCAGGACATGTGTACAAGAAAGTGTCATAATAGGAAATGGCTTAGCTTGAGTATTCAGACAGCGAATCTATTCCTGCCACTGCTACCCACTCTCAGAAGAAATGGAACATTGAGAGGACCCTAGGCAATGCACTATGCACTGACTCCATCCAGCTTCTCTCCAGAAAAGCACATGCCACTCTGTTTTCTATCATCATCCATTATTTTGGCCTGTGGGTAACTTCATAGGGATGGAGCTGTGCAATGGGTCACTCTGTGCTGTCTCTTGCTCAGTGTGTATTAGTGAAATCACCCATCACTCATGAGCAGCTCCTTCCCCATTACTGTGTATTTTGTATTATGTAAGTATGCCACTGTACATTTGCACCTACAACCTGGCTGTTTGCAGATTATGGCTACAGAGAATGCTATCATGTATATCAGATTAATTGAAAATTTGTACATATTTTTGAGAAATATCTGTGTACCTTCTGAAAATATAGTTACTAGGTGATTGGTAAAAAAAACTAAAACTTTTTTAGATATGTGTTTGTCATGGATAGGGTTCTGATTTGTACACTGGAAATATTTGCTGTTAGTTTTTAATTATAACCATCCTGGTTATATATATGATCTCTTATGGGTTGTCTTTTGTCTATTGAATGTAAAGAGGATGAGGGTCAGACCATTACATGTGGATGTCTATTTGTTTCAGATGAATTTGTTGAGATGTTTTTGTCTTTCCCTGCTGAGAAGCTTTGAAACATTTATTATACATCATTTGATAACTGGTTAAGCATGTTGGTTTAGTTCCAGAATGGCTGCTTTATTCTGTTGCTTACCTTGATGAATGTATTTTAAATGTTTAAATAGGAGCTGACATTATTCTCTATCATTTGAAAGCTTGTATTTGTTCTACTGTTGTTGCATTTTGTCTTATTATCTTATTTATTATTGTTACTTTAGAATCAGCTTATCAAAAAAGCAATGGCTTCTGGGATTTGGATCAGGACCCCGATGCTGTGGATCAATTTAAGGAGAAACTGACATTATTAGTACCATGTTCTCTGCACTCTAAGCCCCTCTTCCTTTATGTAGCCTTTATCTTAGTTTTATTAGGGCCTTTTTTTGTTATATTTTTTCTTAAGTATTTGGTGGGTGTAGATGTCATGAAACTGCCATTATTCATACATTGTCAAGGTTCTCTTTTTCTTTGCCCAGCTAAAGGAGTGACATTGGTTTTGCTTATTGACTTTGAGTCTTGAAATCTTTCCAAAATCATTTACCATGCTCCAATTCTCTCCTTCCCTCTTTTCTTCCCTCTCTCTCCCCCTCCCCATCTCTCCCTCTTTCTCCCCGTCCCCACCCATGTATGTGTGTTGGTATGTGTTGGGGTGCTCCGTGCAAGTCAGCCATGCTGTCTACAGCCAAGACAGTGTACATCTCCCCTCCTCCTCTTCCTGGCTTCCCCTGTGATCTGATGTTTCATATGAGTTAGAATATGCAGTGCAGTGGATGTCTAAAGTGGCTCATTTTATGTTTTAATGCTCTAATAAGAAGCTGCTCAGAAATTTATGGTTAAATATGGTGTTACCCATAGCTTTTCCAAAATGCTTTTTACCAAGATTGGCAAATTTTCCTTCTATTTCTGTTTTACCAAGTGTTAACATTTTTATTAGTCACAAGTAGATGTTGAGTTTTATAAATGCTTTGTTTTTCCCATTCATTAGATTTATGTTTCACCTGGTTAACATGTGAAATGAGCTAATTATTTTTTCAAAAATTTTGTATACTGAAGATAAACCCTATTTAATCATGACAAAATATCTTCACTCCCCATATCTAACCAACCTGCTCATAATTTGTTAAGAAATTTTGTATTTCTGTTCAGGAAGATATATGTCTGTAGTTTTCTCTTCTTAAACTACTTTGTCCAGGCTTGATGCCAGCATAAAGTTTAACTCATAAAATATATCAGAACACATTCTTGCACATTCAGATTCTTAGAATATATTGTGAATTTTACCTCTTAAGGAATTTGTCCATGTCTTCTAAATTGCTTGCCTTATTGGCTTAATACTATAGTAGATATAGTATTTAATATACTTCTGCATGCCTGGAGTCTCTAGGACAATATCCCATATACTCTTATCATCATTTTATTTTTTTATATTTTTGTGTTTATTTTAAAAAATAACCGTAACAGATTCTTAAACAAAAAGCTTTTTATTTTATTTATGATTACATTCACAGGTGTATGTCTGTGTGTGAATATGTGTTGAATGTAAGAGTGCTAGAAAGTTAGAAGCGGAAGTTGGATGCTCTGATACTGGAGTTGCAGGAAGTTGTGAGCTACCTCACATGGGTGCTAGGTTCCGGATTTAGGTCCTCTGCAGGACTACCAAGCACTCTAATTATAAAAATACCTTTGTGGCTCTTCTTTAAGTGTGTTTTTTTTTTTTTTTAAATTTTTCACTCTGCTTGCTTACACCTTTTCATGTGGATAATTGAGCGTTGTGATTTCTGTTATTCTGGTTTCCTCAGGCTCGTGTAGTCTATTAATACACCTGCTTCAGGATATTTATAGACCTTCATTTTCACCAAGTTCCCTTCCCCCTCTGGTAGTTTGGATGACACTTCCAAACCAGTTCGTTAATCAATTCTCGGAATCCTAATCTACTTAGAACAATGGCTGTCAGCTTACTAATGAGTATGTTTTTAATTTTAATATTCTGAAAATTTTTATGCAGCTATGTATCATTTCAATCACTTTTTGACCACATACTTCTCTCATGCCCCTGTCTTATTAATTTTGCAATTGCTTTGACAAAACACCACAGCAAAAACAACTTATAAAAGAAAGCAATTAATCTGTAATCTTGGACTTTATATCCTTATCCACAAATAGCAGACAAAAAGGTAGTTAAATAGGAATGGCGTAGGCATGATTCAAACTTGTCTTTCAAGAATTTTCAATCTAATAAGACTATTAGTCTAGAAACTGAAATGTGTTGAATTATGATCTGCCTCTACATGTTCTGATATTTGTGAGGCTAGAAGAGAATTAAATGAAAATTTGTGTAATTATGAATTTCTGAAGCATGTAAGCCAATAAATTTGCAATAGAACCAAAGCTTTGATTTTTAAAATAGGCATAATCTCTATTAATTGGTGCTTAGAAGATTTTCATTAAAATAACGAATTGACCTCTTTAGCAGTTTGAGTATTTTATCTGTATCTGATGAGACAACCAGGAGTTCTGTATGTATGTATGTGTTTATATGTGAATTATGCATTCATGTTTATATACGTGTGTGAGACAGCATGATTGTGTCTAGGTGCCTGTATGTGTGTTTATCTCTACATATGAATGAGTATTTTTATATGCTTTTATCTGTGTATGTATTATATTATGGCATTTAACTTACTGCGCTTGTTAGTGCATTGTGTATGTGTCTCTGTGTGTGAATGTGTATATGGCTGAACCATGTCACAATATGAAATTTCCCTTTAAAAAAACTCACTGGAAGAAAGTCTCATCAAAGTCTATTTTATGATCTCCACAGTGGGATTTTCAGTTTCCTCAGGTATCCTTGATATTCTGCTATGAAGAAGGGTACAAGAGAGTCCTATTATGCCCTAAACCACATCATTGCCCATGAGCCTGACTATACTTAAACTTCCTATGCTTGAGCACACCAAGTGCTTAGTAATGTGTTTCAATGAAGAGAAAGTTATAATTCTGGCAATTTGTCATTGTCTTCCCTCCCATCTCTGATAACTTTCATGTGAGACATCTGGATATGACAGTATAAATAAATGCAAATGCTTAAAAAAAAACAGGAATGACACAGATTTTGACACATGAATGGCCACCCCAGTAACACACACCTTTTAACAAGGACACAGGTCCTAATCCTTCCCAGAGTCTCAGAGAATGGGTACCAAGTATTCAAGCCTAGGCAGACCATTCTCATCCAAAACACCACACCTCCCACTTCCTGTCAGATTTATGACATTCTTTTCTTTAATTATTATTGTTGTATATGTATATACACACATGTATGTATAGATAACCCCTGCTTATTCCATTTAGTGGTGTTCTTTTGCGTATGTATGTTTTGGGTTGACCACTTGAGAATGGATAACATAGCAGGGGTTCATCCTTGCATAATATTGACTTTCCCTCCCTCCAAGTAAAGCATCCATTACTTGCCTATAACTCATCGTCTAGGGATAGGGTTTTTGATATTTTCCCCACTCACATTGGCATATTGTTATTGTGTGGGTCTTTTTAGGTGACCATATTTTTTTAGATTCCATGGATATAGCAAATCATAGACAGAAGATATTACTTCATTATCCTCTGTCTCCTACAATGTTTCTATCCCTTTTTGTTGTTGCTCCCTATGTCTTAAGTATAAAGATTTTGTTATACATGTTATCAGTTGGTACCTGGCCATCCAAGGTTATTTGTTCTCATATTTTGAATAGATGTGAAGATTTCTGTATTGGTCTCCACCTGCTGCAAAAATAAAAGTCTTTGATGAGGGATGAGAGCGATGTTTATCAGTGGGTATAAAATAAGGATTGGCAATGCAGTTGGAAATTATACTGGTTTAGGAAAATAGCAGTAGTAGGTCATCCTCCAGGGTCCACGAACTTACCAGTCATGGGTAGTTTGCTGGGTTTACAGTATCAGGCATAGATTCTCTCCTATTTAACAGGCCTTAAATCCAATGAGAAGGTGTTATTTTCTTCCAAGATCTAAGTGCTTCTTGTGGGGATTCAATAAGTTTCAGAAGTTCTGGAGATATCAGAGAGAATCTACCCACAGTCTATGTGGGGGGTTAGTAAAAGCTCCAGAAGTCCCAGAGCTCTAACCACAGTCAGTCTAGGAAAATCAGAGTGGTGATTCAAACCTTTAATCCCAGCACAGGGAGTATGCTGGGAGTGGTGACCTACACCCTTAATCCCAACTGAGTCAAGGTCACTTCACTTCGGATTATAGAAGAAATCCTAGGCTCCCAAGTGGGTATGGTGGGGCCATGCCTTAATTACTGAAAGAATACTTAAAGACAGGATTGAAACCCAGAGGAAAGCCATTCCAAGGGAATCGAGGCTGAGGAAGTTGGGAGACAGCTGGGTAAGATCTGACTGTGGTGTTTATTCCCTCTAGTATCTCCAACTTCTTCAGAGATCTATTGCTGAGTCTCATTCTTTCGTGCAACAGCTTCTATTACACCTCTGGGGGTATCTTGCTGTGCTGGTCTTTGTATTAGTTTACAGGTAGGTGGGACTGTTGATTGATGGGCAGATACTATGAGAGCTAGATATAGCTAGATCTTAGATCTTAGAGGCTTGTAGGTTACTTGACTCTCAATTCCTCCAAGTCCTGTGTCTAAAGTATGTGGTATCTTCACCAAGAAGCTATTATCTTCAAGTTCTTGGAGACAAATAAAGGTAAAGATAATAGACAATATTATATTGGGAGTCTCTTAGATTACCTTGACTAACAACTGTAAGGTAAATTTCCCATGCCTGGAACTGAGGTATTTTTGATAGCATATGGTTCTTGGAGGAATCATTATCACTAAAATTAATGTGTAGCTTCATTTAAATTACACATACACACATATGGTGCATTACCTATGTACATAATGTATTATGAATTTTAAATAAACACAAAATAATATTTTCTTAGGGATTTTTCAAATTCCTTAGTGTTATTTATCTCTCCTTCCTCCTTCTTCCTCTGTACTGTCCTCACTTCCCCTTCCTCTTAACCCCGAACCCCATTTTTTATTTTCCCATCATTGAACCTATATCCTACTATCCCCTCATTAGAACTCATTATCTCTTCTTCTCACAAATGCTCACAGGTAGTAGCACAAAGAGATGGAAGGAGTCTCCTACTGGGGAGTCTGGAGCCATGTGCTCTATGTGCCTGGTGCAAGGTTCCCAAGATCTCATTGATTCCCAAGATTTTTTTCCTTAATGGGAAATATCCTTTATTTTAAAATGCATATTTATTTCAATACAAGTTAATGTCCTGGTACTATACTAATAACTATTCAGTATTACCCATTTTCTTGCCCATGAGACATTTTCCTATAAATGATAGAGATGCTAGGAACTAGGATGTGCTGGGTAAGCACTCCATCACTCACTAAGCTGCATCCCCAGTACCTGTAGTGCTTCTTAGCTTTGTGTCATTTACATCTTTTCTCCCCTAATTTTATTGAAAACAGATTCTTTTCTCACAAATCCCAAATTATAGTTTCCCCTCCCTCTATGTCTCCCAGTTCTTCCCCACTGCTCTCTCCTCTAAATCCACTCCCTTTCTGTCTCTCATTAGAAAAGAACAGGCTTCTAAGAGATAATGACCAAACATAAAGCAGAAACCATTATGAAGTTGGACAAAGCAACTCAACAACAAAAAAATAAAAAATAAAAAATAAAATCCAAAGAGCATGCACAAGTGTCAGAGACCAGAGACCTACTCATTTTAGTTGATAGTAAATGCAATTGCTCTTAGTAGAAAGATGTTTAGTGATTTATTTTTTAAGCTGGTTCGACAAGAACACTGGATGAACACAGAGTCAAAGTAAAATACAGCTTTCATTTTGAGTGGCTAAATATTCTTCAAATTTATGGAAAGAAACTTTTCTTTCTTCACCCGGGGAAACTAAAACTGGACTAGAAACGAAATTCCTATTGATGTATTTTGATAACTAATACTGGCAACTTGAAAGGGGATAGCATAGGATGTTCTGCTTAGGACCAAGCATTATTTCTGAAGCCCTATCCCACAACTATCCCTGATATGGCTCAACTGGAAACTATAATGTTCTCTAACTCCCAGAAGTTTAATTCTGGGTGAGGGGCTAGGCAAAGAAAGTTACTACTATACTCATAGATCAAAGACAAATATATATATATACACATACATATATATATGATATATATCATACTTTAAAGATAGCAAGGAAATTTTCTTCCAGTTTTCCAGTAGGGTATTTATAGGTAATTCCAATCAAGTGATTGGTTCCCCATTTTGTTATTAGAGAGATTTGAAATTATTCAGTTGTGAAAAATAAGGAAATATTAGTACTTGTGTTCTTATCTCAAAAAGAGAGAAGCCAAAAGAGATTATATAGATGCTTTCTATTGCTTGCTATTGGCATATGTGTACTTTTAATGATGAGCTAACTGGTTAAATGACCTGCAGTGTAATAGCACCAATACTTTACCCAATGCCAGCTTTATCTTTCTTGTTGCCACTTGTAAGTCTACTGGAAAACTGTTGGACACTGGTAAGATGGTCACTAATGAAACAGAGGCAAAAGTGGTTCATGTGCTGCAGCCAGGCTGTAGCAAGACAGGATGTCTTATTTCATGTGATTTCAGCAGATTTTTATTATCCTGCCAATTGCAGGTGGAAAGGTTGGATGCATAGAAGGAGTCAAACACGGAAATTTTAAGCATCCTTTCATGTAAATCATGATTTGAGGGCAATAGTTGGAACATGTTCAGAAGTTCTTGGAACATAACAAGCACTTCATGAGTGAGTCTGAAACTCAATCAAACAATAAGTTACTACCCAGGCCCCTGACCTAGACCCCTATAATTTTGGCAAACTTAGGGGCAGTAAATGAAAATAAAAGGATATTACTTTTTAGGTGAAGTCAACTCCCCACACAAATATTTGAGTGTCCTAATTTTTGGCTTTTGTGATAGTATATTTTCATTAACTCCTCTGGGCATGTTAAATAATTTCTCTGCGGCTTTTTCATTTCCGATGCAATTGCTTTAATGTTATTGATGACAGTTGGCATTGAGAAGGTCAGGTGGGAGGATCTAGATGGAAGTGTATCACCAGGAGCTGGGCAGTGACAGAGGTCCTTAAGTGGGTTAAACATCTTGAATCTTATTGTGCTTTTCCAGAAAAAAAAAAAAGTCATACTTATGTGTTTTAGGTACAGTCCTCATTTAGTCACATATCTAATGAAGGATATTAGGAAGTGTGTTTTTAGCAAACAAAACAAAACAAAACAGAAAACCTTCATACCTTTTCTTTGCTGTGGTGAGTGAATTAGGTAGAAAAGGTGATCTCATTAAATCATACCTCTTCCAAAAGGTTTATTAAAAATAACATATGAGAAAATCTACCTTGAAACATTTGGAGATAGGTTACTAATGTGGATATATTTTTATCCCTAGCACTTTAAAAACTGTCTGGTTTAGAGTAGGAGCTAACTAATTGAAAATAATCTACATAAGATGTTTTAATATTTGGGTAGGGGCTTAATTGATAAAGATGCCCATCCTGGGACTGATGATATTGCACACACTCTCTCTTAATTACAGGGGGCGTTCCATTCATTCTCCAGATGCTGCCCAGAACAAGGACTTGTGGATCTCAAAACTTATGGGCTTCATTCCTCAGCCAAGTTTTTGGGGATCCTTTTCCCTCTTGAAGAAATCTCTTTCTTTATAAATAGAGGAGACATATAGACGTCTATGATACTGTTTGGTTCTCTTGATCTTTGTTTGCAAAACCAAAGAGGCAACATTCATAAACAGTTTTTAATCATTTGTGTTTAAATATTTTCAATCAAAGTTTATTAGGCTTTGGAGTTGGAATATTACTGTTCAAACAAGTTCACCCTTACTAACTGTGTATCCATGAGTAAAATGTTCAAGTCTCAGTTTGTTTCCTATGATAGTTTGAGTGAGAAATTACCCAGAGGCTCACACATGTGAATACTTAGTCCCAGTTGGCTGTTTAGGGGATGTTATGAGACCTTTAGGAGCTGGCACCTCAAGGAAGGAAGTATATTGCTGAGTGCAGGCTTTGAGCTTTTCTAGCTTTGTTCTTTATGGTTTTCCCTCTCTACTTCCTGTGTGGGAATGAAAATATGACCAGCTAGCTTCTTGTTCCTGTTGCCATTCTTTCCCTGCTATGATTGACTTTATCCTTTAGGATCCAGAAGTCATAATAAAGTTTTTTTTTATTCTGATAGTTTATCACAGCAACAGAAAAGTAATATAGAAATCAGTACCAGGAGTAGGGAAACTAATCCTTCTCCTTTTCTGTAAACCCTGTATTTGTTTTTACCACACTGAAATTGATGGAAAATTTAAAGACATTGCTTATTCTTTTGTTTTTTGTATTTTCTAACTTGGAAAGAGTAGGACCAAGGCATGGTAAAATGTGCTTTGTGATTCATCATCAAGCAAAGCTGAAAGGGACCACTTCTCAAATGACTCGATTAGATAAACACAGATTCATCACACTCAGCTGTCACAATCCATCTTTCTCTAAGAACTCATTACTGCTTATGCATTTTTTGTTTGTTTTCTTCTCCCCCAGAAGAAAATTAAAAATTCCTTTAACAAAGCAAAATTCTTACATCACCTATTACTTGGACCATTATAAAACCTAACTGGTCTTCTTGCCTCCCTCCTCCCCCCCCCCTCTGTGTGTGTGTGTGTGTGTGTGTGTGTGTGTGTGTGTTACATAGAAACATATAGATAACTTTTTGATTTAAATAAACATAGAAGCATAGATAGATTGCTTGATTTAAATTAACATAGAAATAATTTCTTGATTTAAATTAAGTCACTCTGCTCAACACTATTCAATGCCTCCCCAGATTTTTCTTGAAAGAGAAATTAAATGTCTTCCAATGTCCTCTTATTCCTTAAATTGTCAACATGCCCCGAATCATCCCTGTGTGCTTACATCCCTAACTCCTTTTCCCTTTCTGTCACTGCTCCTGCCTCATAGCCTCCTTCTTATACTTATGCATGCCATGCATCTCACCTTAGTGCTAATGCCCTCCAAGTTCCAAAATATGTTCTTCCTGAAGAGCAGTGTGAAAATCAGTTCACAGCTGCCTCTTTTCTCAGAAACCTACTGCTCCATGATACATCCCTAGGCCATCTTAGAGTTTCCTTGTCTACTGATAGTGAGGCTTTTCATACCATGTCCTTCATCTCTCATTCTGTACTCTCTAATCTAGTTGTAAGCTGTTTGCTTTAGTTTAGAATTGAATTTTGGCAAATGGAGGCAAGAATCATTGTCTTCTTGTTTACCATGCCTTAAGAGCATGTAAGAATAGACTGGCAGACATGGGTATCTACAAATATTAATTGTATGTAATAATAAACTTTGGTTTGTTTTTTTCTTACCACCTAACTCATGTTGGAATTTAGTCTTGGTACTTCACATAGTTTATCTAATTCAGTGTTGTTGCTTAGAAGAGTATAATGCCATAATTTATAATATCAAAACTATGCATCAGAGTGTTATTTCATTTCATTTCATAATAATAGAAGGACATTAATCTAAAGACAACTCATGCAATTAGCTGAGAAATCTAAGACAGGAAACAACTTCCAAGAAAAAAATTAGTTCATTTTAAACTTTAATGAATTTTTCTTTATAAAGAAAATAATTACAAGAAGCCTTCATGTCTAAGAATACTTGTGAATACACAGACATACCTCACAGGAGTTTTATACATTACTTTAATCTTTACTTTATTGCTACCATAATAATTCATATAGATAGCAGTCTGTCATAGGGGCAGAGAACTTGATTTTTTGATTAAAAAAAAATTAGCCAGAGATGATGGCACACATTTGCAATCCCAGAAGTTGGGAAGATAGCACAAGAGGGTTACAGTTTCAATGCCAGCTTGTGTTATAATGAAGATCTTGTCTCTAAATAAACAAACATGCAAACGAACATAAGAAAATTACCAAAAGGAAGATTTTTCTTTTAATAAACACTGTGTTTCAGACATGCTATTTTTCTTAATTTATTAGTAATGCTGGAATGGTGTAATGACTGCACATGTGAAAGTCTTTATAAAAAAACAAAACAAAACAAAGCCAACAACACCTCATTGAGTTTCCCTTTTATCCCATATGTATTTGTCAGACTTTGTCTGAATATATAGCTAGATCCTTTCAAGGATGAAGAACTAGTGATTTACTCAATTCTCCTGCAGTCTGTGGGTTTTTGCAGATTAATGGACAGTTCCTAACCTTTTAATATAAGGTTGAACTCTTGAAATTTTGTCTGAAGATGTCTTTTTCAATTTAAGCTTATAATTATTTTGTCTTTGTGTATAATTGGTGTGTGTGTGTGTGTGTGTGTGTGTGTGTGTGTGTGTGTGTGTGTGTGTATTTGGTGTAGTATATGATGATGCTTGGACCACAGACCCTGTATGGGAAGGTGGGTTCTTAATCACAGTAGTACAGTCCAAATCCTTAGCTTTTTGCATTTTGATTTTGAGATAAAGAATCACTAAGTTCTACAATGTGACTTTGAACTCCTTATTTAGCCCAGGGATGCCTTGAACTAGAGATTTGCCTTATGAGATAATATATAAGTCACCTGAATATTTAGGCTGAGTGGCATAAACCATTACACACTGAATTGGCATCAGATTTTCTTCAAAAGTACTTATATGTGACAGTAACAATTTTGCTAACAACTTTGAGTCTGTGTGTAATTCCTGACATTTTGAGAGATGTTGCTCATTTATTCAGTGGGTAACTATTGAGCATTGTTGCAAACACTCAGGCAAAGCAGTGGAGAAGGCAGAAAGACTGTTCTAATGAAATCGGCTCTTCAGCTGAAATCTTCCGAAGTTCTCAGCTTCACAGAAGAAATCTTCCCTTCAAGTAGACATGTAAAACCCACAGATTCTCAGCCATGGTACATTTTGTCCCTTAGGATAACTGATAACATCTGGAAATTGTTTTGACTGTCACCATCACTGAGAAGGGAGATGTGGCAATGGCATGTAAGTCTTAGTGGCCAAGAACGCTTCTGACTACCGTTCATGGAACAGGCAAGCTAGTTACAGCAAAGAAAGACTGGACTGTATATCCATAGTGCTGAGTCTTCAGTTCCTCCATACAGATAAGCTGCTTAGATTTCCCTCCAGGCGCACTGTATGAATTAAACTTGTAAAATTGTGTCGATGCTGATAACATGGTGGATAAAAAAAATAGTCCAAGTGAAGTTCAAAGGAAGAAAAAATTTCTCTACAAATTTGAAAATGTTTTTGAATGTATATGTGGACTCTTCTTATTTTTCCCCCATAACATGGAAAACACAAAAGCAAAAGCATAATTGACCTTTCTCCTTTTTTGTTATCTCCACCAGCCTTTACTTTCAAAAGATAAAGTGAGGAGGTTTGAGTTCTGCTGCACAAGATATGTTGTTAGATGCAAAAATAAGCCACGGGGACTAAAAGTACATGTTTCAGTCACTAGAAAACCCTGAGGTGTGGGAAGGATGACCACTACTCCCATTTCTTATTTGGTTCTCATCCACTGTCCCCTCCTCTCATTATTTACATCATTCTCACATTGATGAGTGTAAGATATTTATAGGTTATTAGTCATTTTCAGAAATGAAAATGCTCATGGTGAAATTCTTAGAACACAGGGCATCAGGACTGGGATGGTTACTCCTCTGTGGAAAGAATTTCAATCACATTTTTGAAACTTGGAAAATATTTGATTATGCTTATAATGGTCACAAGGTGATAATATTAATAATATTAGTTGGCTACCAGTGGATCAGAAAAAAATGCTGCGCTTTTACTTTTCTAAAATCCAAGCCAAATTGTTTTATATCATCTCCAGAGCAAATATATAAGCAAACTCATGTCCTTTCCTACAACTCTCTTGATTCTCACCCTTTACAAATGTACAAATACCTTATTCTGGCATCTATGATCTAACACAAGCTGTCTTGGTTACATTTTAATTTTTCTAATTTCTTTCTCGTTTCTTCAGGTTTCAAAGAGGTGTGAACATGTCTAGGCTGTTACAGCCTACATTCTAACAACTCACACACACCAGCTAATTGATCCTGATGTATATTGTTGGCCCCAAGGAAAGAGAATTGAAGCATAGAGAGTGTCCATTTTTCTTTCAAGTAATTTCAAGAAGTTTCAGGAAGGACTTGCTTTGGGAAATTGTTCCTTAGAGCATTAGTGTAAGTGTTTGTCTGTATGATTCTGAAGGTGTTGTCTAGTAGATGATACAGAATATTGAATCAGAAAGAAATACATGTCTGGAGGGATGGCTCAGTGGGTGGGCACTTGTCTTCATGCCTAACTAACCACATGAGTTTAATACCCAGAACCCATGATGGATGAAGAGAACCAATTGCCAAGTGTCCTCCAGGTTTCACACGTATGCCAGAACATGCACATGCACACACAAACAGTAAAAGTGCAAGAGCAACTTAAAAGCTTATGTGATGCCAGAACCACAAGGGAACTAAGAACATATGAAAGCACAGATTTTACAAAAGCAGGGTTTTGTAAATCAGTGATCCACAAAAATCTAAAAGAACAATACTTAAATTTCAGTTCATTTTGGAGATGAGATAAATAAATACTTCAAGATTATTTATAGTCATTTAGATGACTGTAATATGCATCTGTATCCTTACAAACATAATCATTCCTGTGTGTAGCATTTGGACTCTTCAGGTTATTTTGAAATTCATCATAAGCTGTTGTAGTTTGCAGTTACTCTACTGTGCTATAGAACACCAAAGTCAATTCCCATCGCATTTTTCTGAAGAACAGAATCATGAGGATGACTTTAAAAAAATCCACTTTTGAAGTCAAAAAGGGACTGGCCTAGAGCTGTCATTAGTTTCTACTATGCTTTCCCCAGGCAGGTGTGTCATCCCTCTATAGGGGGAATTCTCCAAGATCAACTAGTATAGAAAAGCCTGAACCTAGATGTGAACACACACACATACACACACACACACACACACACACACACACACACACACACACACACACACACACACACACACACACACACACACACACCTGTAGCTGGTGAAAAATCATCCTTTTTTAAAACATAATCCAAGAAAACATTTTATTTAATTTAAAAACTGTAAGTGGAAGAGAGAAACATTTTTTTTCAAACTTCAGAAGCTTCCCATGTCAGTCAGCAGTCTCCCAAGTTATGTTTGCATTTGCAGGCTTATTCTTACTTTTAATCTCCATGTAAAATGTAAAACTTGTTGCAAATCTAGGATTCAAGATTACGAGAAAAAAAAAAAAAAACATTTCCCCCTGTTGGCCCAAGTAAACTATTTTATTTTTGAGTAAAAAGTAATTTAAAGATCTTTACCTATATAACTTTTATTATTTGTGAATATATACTATGATATAAAATAAATACAATGATTTTAGTTAAGAAATTTAAACAACCAAAAAGTATTTGTTCTGCAGCTTATATTTATTAGAGTCTATGCTCAGTGCTCTGAACAATAAATTTAAACTATAAACATACTTTTTCCCCCTGAGGAGAGTATAGAATTTAGATCATAGCAAATCAGATAGGCCTTTAGTGTAAGCATATTAAGTTAGACTATTCATAAAGATCAGACTAAATGAAACATTTATCATTTTAATGCATATGTAACAGAAGATAAACTAAATTAATATATTCTGTTCTTCCAAAAATATGGAAAATTTAGCTGTATACTTTTAAAGGCTGCATTTAGATCTACTGTATAAATTAATCAACTCATTGATTAATCAGCTAAACCTGATTGCTGAAGGCTACACTTACATATATTACCGATATTAAAGATATCTGTTAGCTAATTAATTTTAATCAGTTGATTCTCAATGGTTTATTCTCAAAATTGTTGAAGTTCAAGTTTTTAGCTCAGTTCTCAGATTAAGTTTGATTTCCAGCTGGTCTTGTTTGAATAGAATCTCTCTCTCTCTTTTAAGCAATTAGCAATATCTCTCATTGTTTAAGATACCTCTGCTGTCTTCCAGTTAATTTTCCCAGAAATTAGGAACTTATTTGTAATATGTAGGAAAGACACAGATCAAAAGAAACACCCAATGCATCATATTACTGTGCAAAACACAATGTCATAGGAAGAACATATTTTTCAAAGCCCTTAACAAACATCCTGATACTTAGGCCAGTTAAGAAAAAATATAATTAGGTGGCCAGGAGACAGCTCAATGACTCATGAATATTTAACAGTACTTTCATTAAGCCTAACTGCATCAAGAAGTACTGTCATACTTTAGGAGTACCTGTAGAAATGGTCTGAAAGATCCAAATGTGAACTGTCAGCAAGCTTCCTGGTGTAAATCATGTATTAGAATGTAAAATCAGTAGATCTGGTAAGTGTAATCTTGCCCATGGTTTAAGTAGTCATGCTTCTAGGAATCAAATAATTGAATATAGGAAACTAAGAAATAGCATTTTTATATTATAATGTGGCTGTGGGAGCAACAGTTACAACCTCACTTGAACCTCTCCAAAGGCCTTAATATTGAGGCCAGATTATGGGAAAGAAAAGGAGTTAATTCTTTCACGTAGTTGCTTTTATAGTATGAGTGGGACCAGGACCTTGCCTTCATTTTCTCTTGACTTCTGCCTTAGTTAGGGTTTCTGTTGCTGTGAAGAGACTATGACCATGGCAACTCTTATTAAGGAAAAATATTTAATTGGAGTAGCTTACATTTTTAGAGGTTTAGTCCATTATTATCATAGTACAAAGCAAGGCGGCTTACATGCAAACATGGTGCTAAAAAAAGAGATGAGAGTTCATACATCCTGACTTGCAGGTGACAGGAAGTAGTCTGAGACACTGGGAAGTATTTTGAGACCTCAAAGTCTGCTTCCATAGTGACACACTTCCTCTTACAAGATCACACCTACTCAAACAAGGCTACACCTTCTAATAGTGCCACTTCCTTTGGGGGCTATTTTCTTTTAAATCACCACTGCTTTGTATGACTGATATCTGCCAGTGGTCTAAGTAGGGGGTAAAGAATGTTTAGCTTTCCCATTATGATTTTTCTTTCATTAATTATATTTCTATCTTGACTTCTGAAGCTACACATTAGCCAGACTTAGATTTCTAAGCTCTTTCAAGTTTTATTTTAAATATCTCCAGTAGACTGTCATTGTCATGTGTGGGAATCGAGGATGGTAAGGTTGGTGTAGGGCTTACATCCTGTTAGACATTCTTTGCCTGGTAAAACAATTTTTCCTTCATTCACTATTCCACAGAATCGCCTTTGAAACCAATTAGAGAAGATTATTTTCTCAAAGGAGAGGGCCGGGTTTTTTGATCATTTTGGTATATGAGGAAAACATATTGAGTGAGGAAATCAATTTAAAAATCAGAGAAATTATTACCTCAGTGATATCTGTATGTCCTCTTATGTCATGCTGAAATCTTTATTTTATATTTTCTGATACTCAGGTCCCACCACTGGATCCTATCATTGAATGTCTGATTTAAATTTAGTTGTTAGCAGAATTTGTATGTTTTACCTAATAATTAAAGCTTAAGGTCTTTGAGTAAACTTCAAAAGGCTCTGCAGCAATGCATACTAGCACTTAATAGTTAAAACAGCTAGGAAATAATATTATTAAAGTGTTTTTCTTTATAATATCGAGAACCTAATGGTTGTGAACGATAGGAGGGAGCTGGGAATTCACTCTGATTATTGCCATATTTTTAAAGTATCTCCTGCTTATCTCCTGCTTCTAGTTTGAACGATGTTGGTTGTGAAAGTTCGCAGGGCATCCCAAAGAAACTTTCTGAGAGTCACTGCTGACATAGTGTGGGGAACAGAGACATCTCATGAAGTACTAAGCTTAGAGCTCCTGCAGTATTCTCGGCTTCTGTGCTGTGTTTAGAAGACACGTTGCTTCCTAGTAGCAGTTTCTGTTCACAAATCTTAAATTCACGAGACAATTGTCCTGTCTCCCCTCTCTACTCTCTCTTTCTCCCTTTTTTTTTTTTTTTTACCTTTTACCATTTCCCCAGAGTTAGCACAATTACCAATGAGACAAGTGACTGAATCTTGTCTAAATAAACTGTAATGCAAGATACAAGTAAATATACGAAGGGAAATTAGCTATGTCCTAAGATGATGCCCTTTACAAGTATCCAGACTACAGACTGTTAAAATGGGCCCTATTTCATCTATTAAATAATAGCCTATAATGTTAAAGCACCTATCATGTGAACTAACTGGCATTTTAAGGTGGTTCATCTGGAATAAGGGTGCAGGAAATACCTTAGAAGAAACCAGAAGGAACTCTATGTGAAGCAGAACTATTATTTGTTCATTTAGAGTAGGCATTATGACGCCTTGTTCTGTTGTCTTAAAAGAAATTTATGAGTTAAAATCTCTTTGACATTCACTTTACTTTCCTAAGTATATTTGGGGTTTTTACATTATGTTATTAGCACATAATATAATAATGGTCTCACTATGACATTTTCATACATATATATAATATATTTGAACATGTTCACCCACCATGCCCTGCACTCCTGCTGAGCTCTTCCCTCTGTCACTTCTGCCTCCATATCTATTTCTTTGTGTACCATGAGTTCAATTAAGAGTTGCAGAGGACCATGAGTAAATTATTATTTAAAGGATGATGGGCACCTTACCATTGCCCACATCACAGAAGGAAATATCCCACCCCAAGCAGGTATTAATTGTCTGTAAGTCTTCATAGAGGGGTGAGGCCATGACAGGATGTTGGTAAGGCCAGTGTTGAAGGTCTTCTGCAGGTAATCATTAATTGGTGGCCATTTAATACACTTTTATTCTTTATAGCCCTTATGAGTCTCTGAAGTTAATGTTGACTACAACAAAAATAAATTGATCAAAGCTAATATCAGCACTAATCTATGAGCATAAACACAATTACCTAGAAGGTAATTTGATGTCCACATCATGTATATATGACATAACAATAGCAGTAGCTCCCCAGGTAGGACTCATGACCTCCCCAGCTCTTGGGAGAAGTAAATTATTTTGTGAACCAGGCCTCTGATCTAGTAAGAAACCAACCAGTTTGCCTTATAACACTACCAGTAGGCACATCCTCCCTGAGATCTACAATCATTCTACACCAGCAGCTTACATAACAGTGTAGTCAAAAGTTTCCCTGTACCACAGGTCTGGTCCCACAACCATTTAGTCTCAAATAATCATATACAAGCTTATATTAATTATAACTGTTTGGCCTGTGATCCAGGCTTATATAGCTCTTACTCTTGATCTAAGTCATGATTCTTTTCCATGTTTAGCCACATTACTTGGTACCTTTGCCTTGGTGCAGCCTTCTCATCTCCCTTCCTCTGTGTCTGGCTGGAGTCTCCTCTGCTCTTCCTCTTCCCAGTATTCTCCTAGTCTGGCTGCCCCGCCTGTACTTCTTGCCTGCTTTCTGGACAATCAGTGTTTTATTAAACAAATACAAGTGAAAAATATTTACAGCATTACTCCTATTTCCTCTATTTTTTTTTCTTTTTTAAAGCAAGAACCCCAAATCTAATCTCCTTTTGTATAATTTTTTTTCCTGGCCATTATTCATAACAACTAGTAACCAACACTCTAACAAAGACAAACATCCATAATCCATTTTTTGAAATGTGTACATAGTTCTCTAGATTACTGTTGATTGGGGGGGGGTGCAATGGTAACTTCAGGAGGACCCAAAGAAAATTTAGGATTATGGAGAAGTCTTGAGCAGAGTATTCTGTGAGGCTGGATCATCTCAGTCAACAGCCTTGAAGCTGTTCTGGATTCAGAGTTTAGAGGAAACTGCAACAGCAGTACTCTGAAATGTTTGATTATCTGGACCATTTGTTCCCATCTGAGGTTTATCAGGGGGTCTCCCTCAATCAAACCTTATTTTCTTGAACCTGGAATAAATCCACAGCCTCTCATTTTCTGTGGAAATCAAAGGAAAACATATTTTCTAAAGTAACGTATCTTTTGACTTCAATTTTGGAGTCAAGGCATTTGTAAAACGTAAAGGTTGGATTAATCTAGCAACACTTATAATCAAATGTCAGAAACTTATGCTAATTCCTTTGCAGTCAAAATATGACAAACCAACATACAGTATCCAGACTCTGTGATTTCCCTCTTTACATGACTTAATTTTTTTACTCTATTCCTTCTTTAAGGACTTTATCTTTCCTACCCTTTTCTTTTCTCTCCTAAGTTTTAAGCACACTGTAAGTCATTTAGAGAGGTTTTATGTTTTATTTGGTTTTGTTTTTTTGTCTGACTCTGTCTTTAATGTACATCACTCTTTTTCTGATGACATTCTTAATCTGCTACAGCATGGCTAAGATTAAAGACTAGGCTATGGCGGTTTGCCCACCTAGCTCCTTGGTCTTGGTCTATGAGACAATAGCTTCATGGCAAAGGTACTGGCAGGAACCACATATACCACCCCAATTCTGGGGATTTTAAAGTTCACAAGTGCCACCAAGTAGAGCACCACCACCTGCTGATGATAAGCCTCATTTAACTATTGTGCAGTGTGGCCCCTTATCCGAGCCTGGAGGGTTTTGCCACTAAAGCTGAGTCAGAATCTCTTAAAGGAGCTTCCCACCAGCAAACAGAACCCACTTGAGAAAATGCTGTTACCAAGAACCTGTCTTTGATTCTGTTTCTTTCCTTGCAAATTTATTGCCTCTTTTCTCATTAATGTCTATTAAATGGGAACACACACACACATATATATATATACACACACATGCGTGTATATATAAAATATATATGTATATACATATATTCAAAGTATATATGTATATATTTTAAAGTAACGAAATTTAACCTTCCTGGCTTTGAGTCTTTCCTTCCTTTAGTTCATTTTTTCTCAATTCTGCTTTGCTACCTGCCTTTCATTCTATTTTCTATTCTTTACATATATATTTTAATCCACCCTATTCAAATTTGTGTCTTTTTTTGAATGTCTTCATTTTACTTCTTGTTTTTTTCTGACTATAATTGGCACCCAATGTTGGCACAAACCCGTGAGGCTAAGATTAAGAGTCATCTAGTCATTGGCTTAGCTGGGTGAAACTAAACTCTTCCCACCCTTTTCTCTCTGCCCAGCTATCTCACTCCCTGGTTTAACTTTCCTAGCACTGGGATTAAAGGTGTGTGCTGCCACTGCCTGACTGTTGAGAACTGAACTCACAGATATCCAGGCAGATCTCAGCATCTCAACCTCTTGAGTTGTGGCATTAAAGGCATGGGTTACCCCTCTCTGATCTTCATGGCCTGGCCCTGTGGATGGTTTGTCCTCTGACATTTTAGACTATTTTTATTAAATATATAATAAATCACCACATAGCATCTATACACACACACATACTATGAAGTTTAGCTAGCAGAAAGGAGATATATATGTATGTGTGTGTACATATATGTATATTATGTATATGAACACACATATACATATATATATAAAATCATATATGTATATGAACACACACATATTTGAACTTAGGATCCACAAGAAGTACTATAAAATTGCATTCCTGGAATGACATAGTTGTTATATTATTGAACTCACAGAAGCTATGATTACATGCATGTGTAGTTTTGGTAGGCAACCAATAGTAAGGACAGTGCATGCACTGATTTGGGAACCTCTTGAGACTTCCAGATGAGCAACACATAGGGAATTAGCCAAACTCTGGGACTGTGTTTTCCTTATAATAACCTCCATCTTGTGGGGGGAGCTCTATCTACTCTTGTGGAGTACCTCCATCCATCAGACCTCTATTTTAGTTTTATTATCAATTATATTTTAATGGCATTTTCAAACATTCTTAGCTTTGATTAGCCTCCAGCATATGGGTTTAGCATTTTGTAAAATTTCAGATATCCCTGTTTTCACAGGCATGTATTTGGATCATCTGTTCTACTGGCCTACTGGTCTCCATGACTGTCTTGTTGCCAGTACTATGATGTTTTGCTTACTATGAATTTGTAGTATGACTTAGGGATACCTATAGTGTTGACTTTTTATTCATGATTGATTTGGTTATCCATGTGCATTTTAGGATCATTTCTATTTATGTAAAGAATGACATTAAAATTTTGATGTACATTGTACTGAATTTGGATGTTGCGTTTGGTAATTACAGCTAGCTCACCATATTAGCTCTTCTATGCTATCAGCACAAGATTGAATATAAGTTTTTCATACAACATATTCTGATAATGGTTTCCCTCCTATATCTCCTTCCAGATCCTCTGTACTTCCCTACTCATCCAATTCCAGGTCAATTTTTTCTCTCTCTTTTAAGAAAACAAACAGGCAAATTTTAAAAAATTAAATCAGAAGAGAGAAAGACAGAAAGAGAAAGAGAGGGGAAGGAAGGGAAGAAGAGTATTAGAAACTTGTACAAACACAGGAATCACATGCACAGGCATGTACACACACACACAGAGAGAGAGAGAGAGAGAGAGAGAGAGAGAGAGAGAGAGAGAGAGAGAGAGATAAAAATTTAAAAACATAAAAACACAAAAAACGAGAATATACTGTTTTCCTCAATTCTTTCCTCAGGGTTTTAAAGTTTACATTGTAAGAAATTGTTCAGTTCATTGGTTTGATTTATTCCAAAATCTGGAGGTATGTTGGTTTGTTTAAAGGCTACTATGCATTGAATTACTTCCTTGAATTTTATTTCTCAGCATGCTTGTTACTGGCAAATAAGAAAACTGATCATTTTTGTACATTAATTTTGTATCCTAATACTTTACTGAAGTGAGTCTGTTTTCTGTCAGAATACTGAGTTTCTTATATACAGAATCATAATATATGGAAGAGAACTTTGTCTTCTTTTTTTCACTTCCTTCTCTTCTCACACCCTAGATAAGACTTCCTATATTGGAAGGAGTGGACACAGTGAACAACTTTCATTATTATTCATCCTATAGAAAGGCCTCGAGTTTTCCCCCATTTGGCACATATAGACTTTCTTATATTGTGATATGTTCATTTTGCCCCAAGTATTTTCCCACATCTATTTAGATGATCCTGTGATTCCTTTTGTCCTTAAGTTCATTTATGCATTATCTTATGTTTGTTGATTTTTGTATGTTGAATCATGCTGATGTCACATAGAATAAAGTCAACTTGATCATGGTGAATAATTGTATCTTTTTGACGTATTATGTTTTTACTTTAAAGATTTTATTTTTAAATGTGTATGCATACATATGCACAATATGAGCAAGCATACACAAATGCATACATGAATGCAGATATCCACAGAAGCCAGGAAAAGAGTTAGACACCCTGGAACAGAAGTTATGGGCAGGAGTGAAACACCCTGCATGGACTCTGGAAATTAAATTCAGGGCCTTGGCAAGACTAGTGTGAATATTTAACTTCTGAGCTGTTTCTCTAGCCATTGATATGTTCTTGAATTCCATATGTGACTATTTTTTTTTAAGAAGTTTTGAATTTTCATCAAGGAGAATTTTTTTTTTGTTTTTTTGTTGATCTGGTTTTATTATCAAGGTATAGGTACTAGATATGAATAATGGCTGACTTGATTGCCAGATTTTATCAGGAGTCTCTTAGTGTTCCTTTACAGTCCTAGAATTCTCACTGATGACAATTCCTCTGTGAGTTAAGGTGGTTTTTTTATTATTATTATATGTGTATTGCAGGTAACACACTGCCACAATTACTTTTTTAAAGTGAGAATTTGGAGGTTTCTTGTCTCATAAACTTGTGTTGAGATCTTTATTCTTTTTAAATTTTATGTTCCATTTTGTGTGTAGATCCTGGCTTTGACTCTTAGGGTTTTTTCCTATATTTTAACTTAAATGACCCATAAGGGCCATGAAACTAGAAAGGGGTCACTTTGGAAGACAGCCTAATTATTAGGGAATAGACCATAAGTGAAATCGAAGTATGAAGAAGGGACTGGGAGAAAGGGATTATAGAGAAGAGTTTAGAGATGTGAGGAGGATGATAGAGCCAGTGGAGAGGGGTTAGTGAAAACAGAAGGAAGCCTATGAAACAGCCATATGGAAACCTATCTGCTAACCCAATTAAAGAAACTTAAAAATAAGACTTTAAAAGAAAGTACCCAGTATGGCTAGATTGTGCTGCTCCTAAAAGCAGCAAGATGTTAAACAAGGATCTTTGTGCCATATGTCAACTCATAGAGACTGTGGCAGCATGCATGGGTTCAACCCAGACAGAGTCTCAGTGCTGCAGTGGAGAAGTGGACGTGGGTACCCAGCCCTACAAAGAAGCTATCTGCAGTTAACAACCACTTGAAAAGGAAAATTTATCTAATAGAATCTTACTGGTATATAAGCCACATTTAAGGGTCTCTCCTATGTACATCAGTATATGGCCATCACAAATTTGCCAGGCTAGGTATGTCTATGTTGGAAGTGATAGCACAGATATAATATTGGTAACCAGCCACTCTATTGTATTTGACACCAGCTTCACAGAAGTGATCTGGTACCTAGTGATGTAAACTTGGCTTTAAAAACAAGACCTTGGAAGGACCTCAACTTTATTAAGGAAAATAAATACTACTGATGTTTAGTCAAATGAATAAAATGGCAATCTGCCTTTAAGATTTCTATGGCTATACCTTTATATAATGCTGCACTAAATTATCAGAGATGCTTCTGTTTCACAGGAATGTGGACTCTTAGCTGTCCAAGATGCTAATAATAAGTGACAGATGAGAATTCAGTCCTCAACCGCCCCTCTTAGGCTCAGGGGAACACTGAAAGCAGGAGTAGAGAAGAATGCAAAAGCCAGAAGACAGGGGGAGGGGATTAGAATTCTAGTCTCTAGAAAAGACACCATCAATATAAACTGGAACTTATAGTAATTGAACTTGCACTGAGCCTACTTAAGATAGGCCCCTCAACAGTTAGCCATGGGCTGCAGGGGGCTCTTGGCATCTTTTTCCTTATTGCTGATGGACTCTAGGAGGAAGGAGCTTCTTTGGATAATTCTAATCCCAAGGCTACAGTGGGCCCTACGCAAACTTGAAGGGATACACAAAAAAGAAGGGCCTGAATGAGGGACGACCTTAGTAGGAAAGGGAAGATGAAAAGAGAAGGAAGGGAAATAAGAGAGGATGGAGTCAAGAACAACCAGGATGCATTCCATACACCTCAGGATTTGTCAAACAACCAGCTTAACTTCTAAAAGACTTTATATAAATACAACCAGAAAACAAAGCAATTCCTTAAGATTTCCTGCGTCTTACCTGAAAATTCCTTGAACTCTGAGACAAGTTTAGTATTTAAGTTCTTTGCTTTAAGAGACGCCAGTGACAAGCAGCCTCAGTTCAGTCTTAATTCACAAATATCTGTATATGCATTTGTTTCTGGGTTGAGTGTCAGAATGCTGGGTCTCTAAGCTGAAGGTGACCACATGCATATTAGAACGAAACACTGCAATGTTTTAACTAATTCTGGCTGAGGCGATGACCTGTAGCCTGACAAGGAGATTCTTGAAATATTACCCCTTCTATCTATATACTGATATTTTTGGTACGTGATTTTTTTTTCCCCCTAATCACTTTGCTGACTTAATGGGAGAATGTCAAGTTCATACTGAAGTCATTCCTGCCTGACATAACTGTACTTAAGAGGAAAACAGAAATAGGCAGGGGAAAATTTCACTAGGTGTTAGACTGAGGAGTCTGCATTAGGACCTGTTCCAAGTTGACATATTGTAGGTAGACTCACTGAGATTTATTTGGTTCACTATATCTAGAAAGTCATACTTCCTTCCAAATGAGCACATACCATCCATGGATAATTGTATAACCCTAAATGGTTTGTGTTCCTACCTAGCTCTAGATTACCACGTCCATAAGTAAGAAAGCTGCATCTCAGAGACAGATGTCAAAGTTGTACAGAGACCAAGGTTGGTACCCAGCTAGTATTGCTCTGTGCCAGTGTAGGTCCAATATTTCAGCATGAATTTTATGTCCTTTATATTTTAAAAAGACTATTTTAACCACAAAAGAGTATGAAGATTAAATCTATACATATTCCATATGTAGAACTCAGGCTCTTATACGTTACAATCTATGAGTAGGCCAGTAGCATCACCCAGTATGGCTAGTGATACCTGAAACAGCTCAAAACCCCCAAAAGTAACAAATCTTACCTGGTGTTTTCCAAGGCTTTAAGTTATAAGACTCTTTTTGTAACTGAAATAAGTAACTGAATGCTCTGAAAACTGTGGTTTATTTTTAGTTACACCTTCTTTCATTTAAAAATGGCATGTTCACATTCCAAAATAAGCATTTAAGACAAGACATGGTTGTTAAGTGCATGTCATGATAGGAAGATGCTTTGTTTTCAAGAACTTTTTAAAGATGACTTACATACAACAAACTTACATTTTCGCAGCATCTGTATATATTTTTTAAATATAGCTCCATAGAAAGACTATGTAATATGTCTAGAAAGTAGCATTTAAATATATTTAAGTTACTTCTTAAAGTAATTTAAAGGCATATTCTTGCATGAACTGGCACCCTACACATGCTTCCGCATCAAAACTGTAGCGGTTAGTGCAAAACCGTTACCTAATTTTCCTCTTCACCGCCAAGAGGTACAAATCTATCTCCTTTACAGACATAGTGTAGTAGTGTTGTTGAAAGTAGACTTCAATGCTTGGAAATGCTGTTTTACATTTCTGAGCCTTTATTTCTTTCTTAATAATAATATAACCATCTATACCAGAGTTTTTTCAAAGTTAAATAAGTTAATGTGTGCTTAACACTTACAAATTATGATTATTAAACATTGTAGTTCCTATTGCTATTATTACCAGTATACTGTTCTGTAGTTACCATGGATGCTATCCCATTGTGTCCACTTTGAGTCCAGCACTGGCCAAGGGTCCCAGCTTATCAATTGTCATTCATGAAGATGTATTCAAGATTAGCTCAGGCTGATTAAAAATTCCATTTGAAAAATATTCTACATGTTTTCTTTTGAAGGGTTACAGATGATTAGGACTACTGTCAAGGGCTTGTCTTTTTGTAATGCTTTGTTGATCAGGAATGTGCATAGATGTATTAAGAAGTTTCTGGTCCAGAGTAGCCCTGAAGTCCAGACCAGTAGTCCCCAAATAACCACATAAAATCTTATATTAATTACATGCTATTTGGCCTATGTCTCAGGCTTTTTGCTATTTTGCTCTTACATCTTAACCCATTTCTATTAATCTGTGTTTTGCCAAATAGTTTGTGGCTTACCTGTGTTTCTTTACATTTTGATCTCCTGGTGGCTGCTTGCAGCATCTCCATCTGACTCCACTATCTTTCCCCTTTATCTATGCGTGGATTTCCTGCCTGCATATAAGCTGCCTTGTCATAGGCTTAAACGGTTCCTTTATTATCCAATGGTAATTTACAGCATACAGAAAGGTATCCCACATCACACAGACTCTTTGTTTAGGAAGCCTTCTTGAACATCTATTGTTGATAATTACCAAGGAAACTCCATAGGCTTTTTGTTTGAGCCCCTATATGCTGGTACACCCATGTTAAAAATATTCCTAAGAAATTTAAAGATAAAAAGAATACTGTTTATTTTTAAAGGCATGAAGCATGAGAACTTTTAGATATATCTCCACTTATAGACCCTGTAGACTGACCATATGTATACCACAATTTCCAGTCAATTATAGCTTCATTAGCTTCAAATACTGAACTCTTAAATACATTCTTTTCTTAGTTGGTTTAAAATCCATCTCCAGAGGAACGTATAGATGATAAAGAAATAATATTTGTGCTAAAGTTATATGATTAGTAAAGTCAGAATGTAGATTATAGATGAATAATTTGAGATCTAAATGTAAAGTGTTGTACCAATAGAATGTAGATTTTCCCTCTGATCTTATTAGTTATAGGTAGTAGTTTTAGAACTATACTTTGAAATTAAAATATAGTGTAATGTAAAACATATGTTTTTCAGTTTGGTACTTTGAAGTTTGTCAAGTCTGACACTCACTGCTCCTGTGGTCTTAAATTACGTTGCATAAAATCATTTTTAAAATTTATTAAAACCTCAGTATGAACTTATAGATAAAAGTATCACATGGCAACATTAACCAGACTAGAAGTTTCTAGATCTCAGCAATTTCTAAACTGTTAGGATAGATGTTCTGATGCTGTGCTGCTTCACACTGGGTCTTACATGTCCATTCCTTAAAACCTGTGTAGATGGGATAAGAGCTGCTTTTATTGCTTGGAATAGGGAGTAAATGAATTAAATCTGGTAGGGCTCATTGGGTGGTTGTATCACAAATGTTAGTTTCTGCCTGCAAAGTTATGTTTGGTTCCCTAGTTCTCAATCATGATGAGGGCGCCATTCAGCCTTAACAACAGGTAAATTTCAAACATAATTTATTTCTTTGATGAAACAATACTGGATAGGATATTCATTGGCTAATGGGTCTTACAAAGAATATTCTACCATATGGAAAATATCTTTTATTTTCCATCTGCTGTTATTTTAAAAATATGGATATATATGACAAATGTGGTGATAAAGCATGGCACATAATCCTAGGGAAAATGCATTTCAAAAAACAGTCATTGACACTTTTTATAAATATTCTTTGTTCCTTCTTAATTAAGGTTTTTACCTACCACCCATGTGAAACTTGGCTCCTAAGTCCTTCTCTGATTAATGAACAGTGACAATAATGGCATACTTGATCCCAAGGACAAATTGGAAGAGCAGCTGTAGATTCATTTCTCCTTTAATCTTCTACCATGAGACCCATCATATCCCAGATCATGACTCTCCACCAGCAGTCACATCAGGTAGGTGACAATCTGCAATATCTCTTGGCAATGGAGTGATAGGTATAAGGCACTAGGAAGAAACAAGTCTCTATACAGGGAGGTACAGGGATACCCAAGTCATTTGTTACTATAGTCCAGAGTTTTCCCTATTCTGTTGTAAAGCTTCCAAGTTAGACTTGTCTTGTGTCCTGTAAGGTACAGCAACTTGCATCACAGGACACTTCTCCAAACCTACCTATTCTAAAAGCCTACGTCTAAGCCCCTACAGTTTGGCACAGCATAGAGTTTGCAATGACCCACTAATGATTTTGTTACTTTTGTGTTAAAAGCTGAAAGAACAGATAAACTATGCAGTAAAGCTCCTATTTATCAAAAAATGCACACATAACAAGATCTTCCTATGATTAGGGTACTTCCTTCTACATCCCTCTGTTGTAATGAAGGACCATTATTTTAATATCACACATGGCTTGAATGCCATCAGCTAGGACTTGATTGTCTTACTGTCATTAACTATGGGGAATTAAGAAAATAACTTATTTTTAGATCTTCATTTTCCTCTTACATAAGAGAGTGTTATTCCTTTAACATCAGAATATAATTATTTTGAATAAACAAAAATTTATTATCTTATTAATTTCTATGTGGAAAGAAATTAATAAGATATAATATGCAAGTGTTAACTCTAATTTCTCTGGAATTTAGTTTCCCTGAGCATAGTTCTTCCATGTTTTCCAGAACAACCTATTTCCATTAAGCAGATGAGACTTCAGTGAGCAGAACATATAATAGATGTCCTCCCAGGAGCTCTTTGAGTTGTAGGGGGAACAGCCATAGCCAGCATATACCAAGAAGGCCCGGGAGTGAGTCTGAGTCTCATCATGTTAAGTAAACTAAATGATTTTTATAACTCCACATTTGATACTAGAAACTATTTCATTTAAAAAATACCAATGCACAGACATGAAAACATGGGCCAATAAGAAAAACACACATGCATTGATGTGGGAATGCCTTTCTGTATGCTTTGAATCTCAATCTTTAAATAAAGGAGCTGTTTTGGGCCACGACAGGCACCATAGAAGAAGTAGGAGGAGGAATCAGAATAGGTAGGAAAGGAAGGGTGGAGTCAGAGGCAGACTGAGCTGAAGCCCAAAGGAGCAACATGTAAGGAACACAGGTGAGCCATGGGCCACGTGGCATACAGATTAATAGAAATGGGTTGATTTAAGATGCAAGAGCTAGCTAGCAATGTGCCTGAGCCATAGGCCAAACAGCATGAAGCTAATATAAGCGTCTGAGTCATTTCTAAGTACCTGAGCAGTGGGCAGCTAAGGGGTCTGGCGCGACAGGGTCTGGGCCTCTGGCCACCCAGGACCAAGAAACTCCACTGCAACAATGCATTCACATACATGTGCACACACTCAAATTCATATACACGTGGTTCTGCATATATGCACAAATTTTTTTCATATATACATATGCACAGCAATACAAGATAGTCAGCTTCTTAAGGTTGAAAGACAGACAGAAAACCAGTTTGGGCTTCTCATTAGTTTATAGAAAGAATGAGAATAGAGATTGCTGAGGTAATTTTCTCATGATAGCAAACAAAAGATACATAAAGCCAAAAGGGTAGTTGAGCCTCTGAAGTGTTAAAATCAGGAATCTAATCTTCTAACACTTGAGCCATAGCATCTTTAAATGCCTATGAAGATAAATATTAAAAGCACTTTGACCTGAGTATCCTGAGGAAAGCTGGAGTTTGCAATACTTGAGGGATACAGTGGTATTGTTGGGGAACAGAAATACTTCCATTAAAGGAACCTATATACCTCAGATGGATCATGTGTCTGATAAATATAAGGCAGAACAGAGGGACAAACATTTCTTTCTCCTTGTGCAAACAAATTGTATGTGAAGCCTGGTCTTGTCTCTGCTAAACTTTCTATTTTACCCGTGGCCATGTGTCATACTTCAGTATTCACAACTGCAGTGCAAACCTTTGGTTGGCAGAGTCAGAAATGGGAGGATTTTCCCCTTTGTTAACTCTTGCAGAAAGCCATCAAAGCTCTGTCTCTCCCTTCTTCTCTCCCTTTATGCCTCTCCTTCTTTATTCTCCTCCTTCCCTCTTTCCATTCTCCTTACATCTCTCTCTGCCCTTTTCTCTCTGCTTCTCTGCACCTCATTTCTGGACCAAATCAGAGTGAGCTCCCACAGGTCACGTGACTGGCACTGTGCAACTCTGCATGGTATGGTACTGGTCAGCATGGCTTCTCTGCACTTACTGACCAGAAGAGTTGGGATATGGAGGATGAAGCTCCATCGATCCCAAACTATAGACTTTAGTGGGAGTTCAGAAGCCATTTGGATTTGCTATCTCTTTCTTTTATGCTGTGAGATATGACATAACTTACATGAATGACAGTCTTCAGGTGAATACTAGCAATACTCTAATTTCCTCAGAACCCCCACCCCCCAAAAATCTTCAAAACACACATATGCCTCTCAGTTTCCTTGGCATTGGAGACATTTAATTGAGGCAGTCTATCTTCTTCCTGGAGGTTTTTAGGCATGTTGATATGTGCAGTATATGAAGCAGCTAAAATATCTTCAAATACCTGAATCTTACAATACCTCTGGATCAAGGAGTTGAGTCAGTATATACTCTCCTTTATTGGGACCATTATCTCCGATAAATTTTAAAGTTACACACTTAAAAGTTTTCAACCAGAAGAAGAAAAAAATTACATTAAGATAAAACAAAAATCATCTTAATAAGATTTCTATCATCAATTTTTTTTCAAGCTTTATTCTCAAAGAATCTCCATGGCATACATGTTTCTTTTCATTGTAATGAATTAAAAACCTTTTTTTTTTTTTTTTTTTTTTTTTTTTTTTTTTTTTTTTTTTTAGTAAAAGTACATTTAGATTTAAAAGGGCTTTGAATTGTATAACAAAGGAGAATGGAAATGAACAGAGTAAACATGAATTTGGAACCGAATTTCTAAAACACAGAGCTCCAATCAACTATATTTTAATTTTCTTGTTTATATTTTTCAGCATTTGTAAGTACTGTTATTGTATAGAAATACTTGTCTGTTGTGTTCTTGACTTTATCTATTGCTTCCTTTTAAGAAACAGAACACGGAGAAAAATACCAATAATATTAAACCTTCCTATATGTATAATTTCAATGTCAGAATGCTCTTTACTTTAGCAAATGAATAAAATGAGCTTCAGTGCTTTTTATATTTTGTCACTGCCTCAGAGAGGCAGCTTCTATGGTAAACTGAGTCTGAATATTGTCAAGTTCATTAGTGTGTTTTTATGTTTCTATAGAAATCTACACACAACACACCAATGTGTTATGTAATCATTTTAATACATGTTCAATTATATATCCTTCTCTGTCCCCTGTCTTTTTAATGTAAAGTCATTCTTTAAAAATCTATATATTGGTACTCTACCATTCTCTTCGATGTGTATCTTCTTCTGTCATTGGAATATTCCACATTTCATGCATCTGTTTTGGTTGAAAGCCTAGCCTGTAACCACTGTCTGCATCTGTTTTCATCAGCACAATTATGTTGTTTCCAGTTCTTTGATTATGAGTAATGCTGTTTGAATACTCTTTCCTAGTGTGTGTGTGTGTGTGTGTGTGTGTGTGTGTGTGTGTGTGTGTGTGTGTGTGTGTGTGTGTGTGTGTGTGTGTGTGTGTGTAGTAAAATTTTTTTCAGGGAAAGCACCCAATAGTGGGAATGGTAAAGGATGGGGCATACATTTCTAGTTATATTAAGCACTGCTCCTGCATTTTCCCTATGGTTAACTTAGGTTCATACCCATGTATTGTTTCTGTTTCCCCATGGTCACTAGAAAATAACATACATTTTTTAAAAATTCAAATGAATTGAAGGTGCTATGATATGGTTTTCAGATTCTTGATTATACATTAAGCTGATTATCTGGGGGCTAGTTACTAGGCCTATCTTTTTTCCCTTCTGGATTTTTATATTACCAATGTGGAAGAAAATATACTCTAAGTATATTTTATAAGTGTATGTTATAGAATAAATTAATGATATGACAGACATTCCAGTAAGGCAAAAGGCTAAATTCTTTGGAAATGGAATATCTTTGTAAGCTTCTTATTTTGTTTGAAAAAATAAATAAGAAACAGAGAGACTGCTAACATGGAAGTATGCCTGGGCTTTGTGATGTCAGCGCTCACAGTGCCCTTTACTTTTTGTTCATGTGTGGCATCATCTCCCTGCCTATTTCTCTCATCAGTTAATGAGAATAAGCAGTGGGCTGTCTTGCGGATTTATACTGTTTACATTATCTGGAGTATTTCCTTTAAAGATTCTCAAAGTACAAAGTATGGTGATCTAAAATAGACTTATTTATTGTGTGAGTGTATGCTTATGCTTGTGAACACTTATGCTTATGCATGTGTGTATGTCAGAGGACAACTTGTGAGAATCAATTCTCTAACATGTCCAATCAGGCCATTAGGCTTGGCAGCAAGCTCCCTCACTCACTGAACCATTTCACTGGCCCCTAAATTAACTCTTCTTTATTGAACTGCAAATGGTTATGACCTTTATTTTGCCCCCTTTTCCCTGTATCCCCTATATTCTCATCCAGTGCAATTACATTAACATTTATATGTTACAGACTCCAAAATACTACTACTGTTGACTTCTCTATAAATTTTTTATGCTTATATACCCATTTGCTTTCACAATATACGGGTTCTTCGTTGGAAGATGAAGTGAATATTTGGGAACTCAGTAAATGTACTTATCTTCCCTTCCTCCTACTTTTCCATCTTACTGAAAGTCGCTACAATCCATTTTGCTGCTAAAACAAAAATTGTAAACAATGCTTCCCTGTTTTTGTCAGAGTACACATTCCTTCTCTTAGTTAGCCCCATGCCTTGCTTTCAGAATGGATTCTGGGTGTAACAAGTTAGTTATTGTCAATCAGGTTCATGCTTTGCTTCTATCTAATCTATATGGCATCCAGAATGATCTTTTCAAAGCACAAGCAATAATCCTTTACTCTACCACCTGAAACCTAATTATATCACCCCAGAAAGCATAAAATCAACCCCAAATTTCTTAATAAAACTTTTAAGATATTATAACCAAATCTTTCCAACACACACACACACACAAATACAATGCACTGAGTTTGCTTAGTGTTACTGTGTGCATATGATTTCCAGGTTGACCACTTGCTATTAGATAACAACTTATGGTGTTCATCCCTGGGAAAGACTCATTGTCTCTCACTTTCAATCACACTTATATGCCTGCAGGTCTTCATCTATAAGTGCAGTTCTATGAGGGTTTCCTTTCTGTCAGTATGTATATTAGCATTATTAGAATTCCAGGCTTATCTAGGCAACAATATTGATGAGGTACTGTGAGTATATCCTCCTTGTCATTTTTAGGGGACATAACCTACAGTATATTTCCTTGTCCTCTGACTCTTAAAACCTTTCTGTCCCTTCTTCTGTAATGTTTCTTCAACTCTGGATGCAGGAGCTATGTCGCAGGTGTATCCATTGGCACTGAAAACTCATGATCAGCTGATCTGTACATTTTGAGCAATTGTCGCTTTCCGCAACAGTCTGTATTTGCTGCAGAGGGAAACTTATTTCTTGTGGGGTGAGAGCTGCACTTACCTGTGGGTATAAGGACAGGGCTATAAAATGCTCTTAGGAATTAGGTTGATCTAGAAAAGTGGGGATAGAAGGTTCTCCACTAAGATCTACAACTTTTCTGCTCCTCAATGTTTGGCTAGGTTTTTCTTAAGTACAATTAGACAGCTGTTGGTTACTGCCAAAATGTGAGTGCCACAATTGCACCTTTAGGAATCTCTTTTCATGCTTGTCATTATTGTATTCATAGGCATCAGAGATGGTAGGACTATTGGTTACTTCCCTTCCTTAGCAGATTGTATAGCACCTTCTGGTGTTATGAAAGATAAACCTCCGGAGGTAGCCTTTCAGGTCCGATCCAGTTCAAGTCTTTCAAGTCCCATGCCTGAAATGTGTGGTATCTTTAGTAATAGGGGCCTCTAAACTAAAGACAATAGCAGCAGGCTGCATTGTTAGGGGAGACTGTTAGACTACCCTGATCTACAACTCTAAAGGATGTTTCTCTTGCCTGGTATATATTAAATAATCTGTGGCTCTTGTAGAGAGCATTGTTAATCCAAGTGGCATAATTTCATTTAAGATCTCTGTGTATATATGCTTAATATGCATTACATGTGATTTTAAGAAAGTCACTTAATTATATTGTTCCTTGGACTTTTAAAAATACACTTACTTATTCCTCCTCCCTCCTTTCTTTCTTGACCTCCTCCCAAATTTTCCTACTTCTCATTTTATTTTGACTCCACTTTGAAGGAAGAAACTTGATCACAGTATTTATGATTGTATTTCCAACACCCAAATCCTTGACATATTTAAGATTGTATACTGATTTAGAGAATTTAAAATATGACTCTAAAGTTTCTAATAGTACATTTGAGGGCACAGGCTCTATGGACCCTGTGCTTGAACATGGAATTATGGATATAGCAGAAGGAATGTTGTACCAATTTTTTACCCATGCATTCTGAAACTAGCGGTCTACATTTCTTGGCTTATAGTGTACAGAGAATATAGCCACCATTCCTTGATAAGATATCCCTAAGAATAAATCCTGACAGGATAAATTGTCCAGTCTCTCCATTGGCCCATCTGCAGTCCCAGTTAGTAGACAGTATTTTCCAAATGTGAATGTCAAGTGCCTCACCCCTCAATCACACTCATCCTTCGAGTTTTCTTAACTGATGCTGCATAAGGCAAGATGAATTGTCTTCTCCAAATGCTCCCCCAACTTATAGATTTGGGAGCAAAGAAAAATTATTGCACTTTGTTTTAAAATGGGCAATTTAATCTACAATGTTGAGGTTCTAGAAGGGACTTGGAGAGGGAAATTTATCATTGTGGGGAAGGATGATGGGAATATTATGGACGGCATAAGTATTTACCTCAGAATTTTGAAAGAATGCTGTCTACTTACTTTTCTATGTATGTTATTAAACACCATGACTGTAGCAACTTATAAAAGAGATAGCATTTAAGTAGACTTACGGTTTCAGAAGTCAGTGGTGGTGGAGTGAAGGCATGGTTTCAGAAATAGCTGAGAGCTCACTTCGTAAACTGTAATTAGGAGGAACACACACACACTGAGAGAGAGAGAGAGAGAGAGAGAGAGAGAGAGAGAGAGAGAGAGAGAGAGAGAGAGAGAGAGAGAGAAATAATAAATGAGAACACTGGAAATGGTGCCAGTCATTTGAAATCTTCAAGCCCACTCCAAGTGACAGACCTTCTCCAACAAGGCCACACCTCCTACTCTTTCAGAAATCGTTCCAATAACTGGGGACGAAGTATTCAAACATATTAGGAGCTGTTCTTTAGTTTAACTACCACAAAGGAGTATTGAGAGAGGGCTATGAGACTGGAGAAAGCAGCCATGTATGTAATAGAAGACAATATGCTCAACACAGAATTTTCATTGGTGCCTGCATCTGGAAAATGCAACACACACATGCAGATTCCTGAGTCTTTTTTCAAAAACATCAATGAATTCTGGGTAATTTTCAGAGATGACCAGTTTCACAAGTAGCTTCCCAGACTTTTTTTTTTTTTTTTTTTTTTTTGAGAACTAGCTAGAACAAGGCTTTCTTTAGACTGAGGAGCATTTGATTTACGAAAGTATAATATACTCAGTGTCAGGATTGGATAGAAGGCTCAGCAGTTAAGAGTGTATATTACTCTTGCAAAGGGCCCAAGATTGGTTCCCAACACCCAGTCTCACAATTGACTGTAACTCTGCTTTCAGAGGATCTGAGACCTATTTCTAGCTTATGTGGGTACTAAGATACACATGCCTATACACAGATACGCATGAATAAACATAATTTCAAAAATGTTGAAGAGTCTTATGATAATGTGTGAATAATAGAATTTACAAAGAATTCACTAATTTGGGGCTGCTGTGAGTGAGATACGGCAGAGTGCCTTTAAACTCACTGTAACGTGTCTCCTTTAGAAAGTTTATCATAGTGCACATTCTGCATGTTTTTAGACTTACATGAATTATAAGAAAAAATCAATTGTTTAATTTAAAAATATGAAAATTCTAACTTTTCTGCTACTAAATTACTTGTTTTATACAATAAATTTTGCCAAAAGACATAGTTTGACAATGATATTATCAAATAGAAGTAGGGATTAAGGAATAAAACTGCTTACTTTTAGTATATTTGATTTATTTTATGACTTACTGATCCGAGTATGCATGGAGTTACCTAACAAAAGTGCTGGCATTCTATGACCTCTCTCGTTTCTGGGGAAGGAGAGACAGAGAAGGGGAAAATTACAAACACAAGTCCATGTTGCTCGAAGCTGATTAGAAACCATCTTATCTAATATGAATGCTTATATGACTGCAAGTTTTAGGAGGATCATGTGAAAGCCTGAACTAAGCAGGTCAGCTTTGCCACCAGTACCTAATGTACTTACTCAATACTTCTAAAGAGTTTTGATGTCTCTGATATCTACATAAATGCATTTGATATCACTTACCAGTAGATAGAAACTAAAATGTAAAATGATCTGGGTAAGAAGGCAGTGCTTCTATGCCTCATCCAGAGCCCTAGTGTTAGAATGACATGCCTACCTGTGTTAAGTGCTACAGGCTGCTTCTCCCGGGAGCTCCTGGCTCAGTGTGTCTGGGAATTAGCTTCCTCCTCCGTTTTCATTAGTCCCTCTGTGATTCTTGTCCACACTGCCTAAATTTGTATTAAATACTGACTGTGTATGTTTGTTCTGGGAACTGGATGCTGCCAAGCACAATCTCGTGTCCAGATGTGATCACGGTCTATTGCCTCGTCAGACATGCTGGCACTGAGGAGCTGAGACGGTCCAGCAGGGGCTTTCCTTGGAGAGTTGATGATGCAGAGGCAAGTGGGAAATTGGAGTCTTAAGAGATTGAGAACATTGAAGGTGAACTTAGTGTTTTCTTTTTGCTAAATTTAAAAGCAGGCAGTTAAGGATGGGGGTGTAGCCTTTGAGGCGAAGTTAGCTCCAGCTAAGCAGTCTGCAGCAAGCAAATGGGAACACCAGTGCACATTCGCTAATCACCTGAGAAATGTAAATGTTCTTTTTAAAAATTGGGATACATAAGACTAAAGTTAAATTTAGCAGTAATTAATAAGAACTATGAAAAATTAAAGAAAAACTTACCAGATTATACCTAAGTATTTTGTACGTTTAACACTTGTTTTGATTTTGTGGATCTCTTATTTTAATCTATGAGGTGAAAATAATTTGTTTGGGCAACTATTTGTTTTTATTTTAATCCATCATAATGATGAAACAAAGCTCCAAACACAACTTAGAGAATCAATGAAAAATTAGGCACGGATAGGGCTAGCAATTCAGTGACTTTGTCCTAGGGATGTAACTCAATGATAGGAAACCAACTGAGCATGTGTGAGGCCCTTAATTCAAATGCCCACAGCAGGAATAACCAAGCAAAGAAAGATCCCTAAGGTTTAAGGAAGGAATTCATATCCTAACCTTTTCACTAGAAGCAACACGAACTTCCAGGTCACAATGTGTCTCATTTTCAGTCTCACAAAATTTCTCTGAGTACTTTGTATATGAAATGTCACCTCATGTATTAGAACCGTCCATCTTCAGCTGGGTACCACTGCTTTGGGAAATTGTGGAACCTTTTGGGCATAGGGGGCAGGTAGAAGAAGCAGAGCCATATGGGGATTTTATCTTCCTTTGCTTCCTGGTCTAAAATAAAACAAAAATGTTCCAAGCTTCAGACACCACAGATGGGACCTCAGTTACCATGCCTTTTTCCCCTTTAGGGCTGTATGCCCTAAAGCTTGGCCTAGAATAAATCCCTTGTCTCTCAAGTTGCTTCTGACAAGTATTTTGTCACATCACCCGAATACATAGCTAATGCAGGATATCTAACATAGGCTTTGTGTAGTTAAAAGAGAATCTGGGACACAAGGAAATTTAAAATTCTTTTCTTAGGTAAATAACAAGGCATTCTGTCTTCTAGCATTTGCTGCTCATTCACCAGATATCTATCCATGGCTTCTCTACCATAAGGCTTCACTGATTTTCATGTGATTGTTTTGATAGTGTGTCTAGGAAAAACAAGAAGGTAAAGTCCTTGGTGAGGTGCGAGACAAAAACTCACATAGGAAGAGTCCTAGTGTTAGTATGTAAGTGGCGGTTGGCAGTGATTAAAATCTACCCTCTTAAGAATTATGATGCCCTCTCAGTTACGGGCCAGGAGTAAAGAGGATCTTTGGATTGGTGATGGCTTTTGTTAATAAGCCACATACTCAGGAGAAGAAAGAGATCAGCAGATCAGTAGAATACCCATGAAGTCTGGACTAGGGGAGAGAGAACCAGAAGAGTAGTCTCCCAAAATATGGGGTAGCTCAGGAAGAAAGCTGGCCAACAGTAAAGGACTTGGCAGTCAGCTCTGGCATGACTCCTCCCTGTGGCCCTGGATACACGGAGCTGAGTACTTTTCACAGAAGATTTTTTTTTTCTATCTCAGCAAAAAGAGCAGAAGACTTAAAATTGACAGACAAATTAATGAGTTTGAGAGTGCTGCTTTACAGGGGCTCCCGGGTCTCATTTGGCCTGGTAGAAAGCTCCGCTTTAAGGCAGACATTAATGGAATCATACCAGCCAACAATTCCATTACTAACCATTACAAAGGTCAAGGCAGCAACAGCGAAGGTTCTGCAGAAGTAACTGAAGAGTTAAGAAAGGGCTTCTATAACCTATAAAGAAAGAGGTGGACCCTGCATTCTGTGGGGGAAATGAAAGCTGAGGCCTGTAGAGTTTCATGAAGGGCCAAGAGGCATATGAGCTTCATTTAAGCTCATACTGGTAGCTCTCTTTTTCCCTTGTCAGAGAAAGAACTTCTTTGAGCAACAACAGAGCCTGAGCCGGGCCTGATTGTGTGTGTTAAAGAAAATTAAACTGAAAACCACGCTTATGGAAGCCTAGGGCAGACAAAGCCATTATGGCTTCATAAATGACTTTAATTTTGACTTGCAAATCTGAACTTAGACTTTTTGCCTATATTAAAGAGACTTGCAAATCTGAACTTAGACTTTTTGCCTATATTAAAGAAAACAGGAATGAAACCTCTACCTGGGAAAGGCAGCCAACAGGCTTATAAATTCGTAACTAGAGACTTTCCAACAGAATAGAGAAAACAAAGCTAACTTTAACCTGGAACCCACCAGGAATTTTCTCTCTACAACTTCCACATTCTCTCTATAAAATCTGCCTGTGTTTCTTTAAGGGAGTGCTTGAACCCTTTTCAATTCTGAGCACTTTAATTCACAAGTTGCTTGCTCTAGTAAAGTGTACAATTCTAGTGATGTTCCTCAGCGTACCTAACACTTGAAATACACATATTTATTTTTTAAGGTCTTGAGGTACTCTCAGTAAGAAACTGAGACAGACGGTCTAAGGGAAGACCATAAAGCAGTGCTTGTCCTTTGATACATGGTCCTTCTCATTACTTGGCATGTTCTCCATTTAGAATTGAAATGTGTGCTGTCTTATCATCTACCAAGAGATCAAGCCCATTACATAGTAAGAATTAAATACTTATTACCTGGTTGAAATCCTTCCTTGAGAGCACAATGTAGAAAGCAATATTCCCCCATATAGCTGTACCACAGCATCTTCTCAGCTAAGTCCTCATCCATCACATTGCTCTGCTGTCCGGGCACTATCTGGTATCTTCCCCAAGGCTCTCCTGGTCAGTCAGAGCACCATTTTCCACTTAGACTTGGGCAACAAGCAGATGGACCTGAAGAACATGATTCACTACCATCACCAGAGCCAGGGACCTTTGTCTTTTCCCTTTTTAACTCCTCAAAGTGATGTGAAGGATTCAGGGTTCATGGACTGTAATTCACTAAAGTGGCTTGTTTCATTCTGATCTGTTTGGCTATCACTTCAGTTTACCACCATTTCTGTTCTAGCTGTCACCTTGATGTAGCAGAGCAAATGTGATTCTTCTTCCTTGAATTTTCTATCAGAGTCTCAGAGAGAAAGGCCACATAAGGATGTACCTGATTAGACTGAACATCACTTTCTCAGAAGGTCTAAGGGGGAAGAGGTTGTACTCCATCCTACCAGGATCTTAGCAACCTATGTACCCTCTGGGGTGGAGGTGGGAACCAGCATTGCAACTGTCCTTTCAAAGAAACCTATCCATATGCCTTCTACTCTAGCAAGTGTTTATGTAATTGATGTGGCTCAAAACTGAAGGAGATGGCATATGTGTTCATACAGATCTAGATTTGGAAATTCTAGGCCACTGCACTTCTATCTTGGTTAAAACTGACTTTAACATTCTGTTACATATGCACTAATAACAATGCAACATTGTCTGATATTCCTCACCATGTCTATAATAAGGACATTAGTGATAAAGATATGCACTATTAAAAGTGGTAAGAGCCCACCCTTGGGAGACATTTCTTTCTATGGTAATTATTAGGAAAAAAAACCCCTACTTTTTTTAAGCAGTCTGTTTAATTTTATCTTTATATTATAAGTCATATAGCTGATCATATTCTCTTTTCTGTGTAAAATTCAGTCAATTCTATACCTTGATAATAGCAAGTATACAGGATACCATACCTGCTAGCACTTCCTTTTAGTTCCTATCTTACTCTTTTTATCTGAGTTCTGAAAAGAAATATGATGTAATGAGAACAAAATATTTGCTGTAGACAGCATATGGTGGGTTTATATTCTACCCTTATCATTGCTTGGTGAACATCTCTCCAAAAAGCTTCATTTTCTTTATCTGAAAAACTATGGTAAAGATAGTGTTTACTTGGTCCTTTTAATTATAAAACCATAGACACACACACACACAGTGTATATGCATGCCCATAGACACACACACACACACACACACACACACACACACACACACACACACACACACACACACACACACACAGTGTATATGCATGCCACAATCAATAGCACAACAGTAGAGCATAGGAAACTTCCATTTTGTTCTGTTTATTTTATCTTTATACCTTTTTCTACACTTGTAAGTTGTCTCAATTTGTTTCTGATAGGAATGTGGTGCAAAGAGATAATCCCAAAAAGAACATCTTTGCATTTGCATAGCACTCAGTCATGCAGATGGCTTTAACATGTTATTTTCCCCCATCGACAGAAGAGATCATACCTCCTTTCAGTAGGCAGATGCTTGCTTGGGTTGTGTAGTTTATTAGGA
This sequence comes from Phyllotis vaccarum, assembly GCA_033318265.1. NCBI lineage: Eukaryota > Metazoa > Chordata > Mammalia > Rodentia > Cricetidae > Phyllotis > Phyllotis vaccarum. Next base: position 48,113,793 of record JARWLC010000005.1, on the reverse strand, counting down.
TCACACACCTTGTAAAGAAGCTGGGAGTCCAGATCTTTTGATTCCAAGCTGATGAGCATGTCCCCAGATCACGCAGTGTCAGAGTGACTCATGTTGCCTAGATCTTTTACTTCAAGACCTTTGCAACTGCATAAACCAGGCCATCTTAAAAACAACTTCTGTTTCTGGGTGCATGCACCACTATCAACTGCCAGCTGCTTTCCTTCGGTAAAGAATCAGAATCACAGAATATATTTTAATAGTCACACCTAGCAAACCTACCCTTCTCCTTTTAGGCAGGAAGCCTCAGTTAGCCAAGTCACATTTTGTCTGACAACAAGCCTTCCCTCTCTCTCCCTTCTACACCTTCATACCATGATTCTTGACCCTGCCTGGAGTCCTGGCCATTGTCTCTCATCCTGTATCTTTCTCCTGTTTCAGCCTGAAAATCCCAATTCAAGCTTCATGACTCTTTCACGAACTCTTCCCCACTATTATCTGGTTTTGCTCTCTGTGTTAGTCATCTTTTCTGATCCTGTGAAGAGACATCATGGCCAAGATAACTTATAGAAAAAAGAGTTTATTGGGATTATAGTTCCAGAGAGTCAGAGTCTATGACAAACACAGTAGGGAGCACCATGGCAGACAAGCATGACATTGGAGCCGTAGCTGAAAGCTTAAATTCTTATGTACAAGTTGGACAGTTCCACCACAGAGGACCAAGCCTTCAGATATATGAGCCCATGGATGCCATTCTCGTTCAAACACCATAGTCTTTCACTTCAAGCTTCCAAGGGTTTTGTAGTTTCCATGTCCTTCTTTATCCTATTGTTATATATGTGTTGCATAGTGAGATATGCATTTCAGACAAGATTTGAAGTCCTTTGTCTCAGCTCACTTTTCTGTCTTCTTTTATGCCTCCTCCTTGCCCCTAATGAATTTTCATCACAGTTGGGGCTGGAAAGATGGCTTACTTGCTAGTTTTCCATTAAATCTGAATGGGATTCTTAACCCATATTGGGCATCTCACAACTAACTGTCTACAACTCCAGCTGCAAAGAATCTGATCTCCACTTCTGGCTTTAGCAGGCACCTGTGCACAGATGGTTTACTTCACACACGCACACACACACACACACACACACACACACACACACACACACACACGTAGAAACAGACAGACAGATACGCGTGCTGCACAAACACACACACACAGAATCTTACAGATTTTATTCACAATGAAACATAGATACATGAAGATAATCAATAGCTAGTAGATATTTGCAATTCATCTGAACTTTTCTCTAGGAAGCCAAAACCTGACATTCTATTACCTACAAAATACAAATAACTGGTAGTTAGACAATATTACTGGTGATACATCTCTGAATGTTTGGTTTTGAATATGAATTATATTTTTAAAATATTGTCCAAAATGATTTTGAAATGAAAGAGTAATGATACGCTGTGGTGTAAGTACATTGAGAAAAGATGGTGTTGACACAGCCTTCTTATGGAATGGCCTTTGATTTAAATGGATAAAGTGTGCATTCTCCCGTGTGATAGAGAAATATAGGAATTATTTAACAGTTCACTGAATTTGGCCTCTGGGATCCACAGATGTAGGGACTGTTTTGCAAGCAATCAGTTTTTAAATAGCTCCTGAAGTCTTATGATTTCCAGGTGTTTGAGGAGAGTCGGTTATTTTAAATATTAGTTTCTTGATTCTATAGAGTTAGTTCTCTCCTGGGTTTAGAGGTTTGGGATGAGGGCGTATATAATCGTTTCATATACATACATGTTTTCTCTTTGAATTTCAGTTTCCTTCATTCTCCTAGAGTTTCATCTTGTCCTGTGACAAGAGAAGCTTATGGTTGAATCTAGGAACTGCCCTCTACCTGAGGGCCATCTTGGCTGGCTTAAAAAAATAGACTCTGTTGAAGAGTTTATGTCCACAAAAGGATATTGCTCTCCTTTTATGCCACCATATCTCCGATATGACATGTGACTGAGGACCTGAACTTGTACTCCCCACAAGCTCCTTTCACTACATTGTCTGTGGCCTACAACATGGTCCCTGGTGCTCCCCACCAGCTTTCACACAGTTAACAGTGTAAGTGTAGGCAGTACTTAGAGTAGTGGCAAGAAAACAGAAAATGGTGCCCATTTTTCCTTTCAGTAAGCTCAAGCCTCCATAAGTCATTTTCCCAATGCCTCCTCATTTCTTCTCCTTCTTGATACTCTAGTCACTGATTGCTTCACTAACAGTCTTCCCATCCCACACTGCCTCTCCTTCTCTAAGTGTTTCTCCATCTTGGTTTGCTGTGAATTAAAGGCAGACTTTCCTCTCCCACCAGCCAGCTTCCAAATAACCACACAGAATTATTGTTAATTATAAATGACTGGTCAGTAGCTTAGGTTTGATACTAATTAGCGCTTACACTTTAACCCATATTTCTTACCTATGTTTTACCACATGGTGATAGCTTATTTCAGCACTGCAAGTACATCTTGTTTTTTTCCGCATCTTCTTGCAATTATGCCCTTCTTTATCTTCACATTCTCTTTTTTCCCCAACCACAAGTCCCACCTAACCTCTTCATATCTAGCTATGGCCATTAGCTCTGTATTAAACCAGTGAGAGCAGCACATCTTCACAATGAAAAAGAAAAAAAAAATCTATTACATAACAGTTACTAGACTTCCATTGCTAAGGCAAACTGACCGGTCTCATTACTGCTTTTTTTCAGTTTGAGGTCTTAGCTGTAACAGGTGTTTTGATGAAATGTTCTATTACATATACAGCCATGCATTAGATGTTCACCAAAGCATGTTCGATAATAATTTTGACAAATTCTAAATAGTTTACAGTCAGAATACTCATCTGCCCCCCTGACTAAAATGAGAAAGACTCCTTCAGCGCTGATGTTGAGATGTCTCATAATCAACATTAAAAAAAAGGCGGATCCATGGGTGGGGGGGGGCTGTCCATGGGTGTGTGGGGGGGGCCTGTCCATGGGTGTGGAGGGGGGCTGTCCATGGGTGTGGGGGGGGGCCTGTCCATGGGTGTGGGGGGTGCTGTCCATGGGTGTTGGGGGGGGCTTTCCAGCACAAAAGCAGGGAGAGTAACATCAAGCCAAGCTTTTCAGCTTTCCCTGGTCTAAAAATGGAAAGGAGGACTGGGGAGCAGAGAGTAAATTACCTGGTTTAGCTGTCTGCGTTGATCTTACTCACCTGGTAATTGCTTAGCACCTGTGTTTGGCTTTACTGTCCATCACCTTAGAGAGCAGTTTCTGGTTGATTGCTCTGGGGTCTGTTTTCATGGCTCTTTAATGTAAACACAACCAGCCACCCTGCAACTAAAGCTTCATGTCATGACCTGTAAACAAATAAGAACGCATAGCAAACGAGAACACAGTAGTGTGTGTGTGTGGGGGGGGACCAAATTCCTTACTGTCTACTCTCAGTCTCTTCTTCTATAAGAATTCATTGCTGTAGCAACACATTACATCTGCCAAAGTGGTACAGCCAGTATCAGCTATTGAAACTCATGGGCGGTATTAACAACAACACTACATTTAATAAGACAATGTGAAAAACAAATCCACCTACTAAATCTACCTAATGCAGCATCTGTTGCTAGAAACTGTTCAGTGCCTTTTGGAGTCTGTTTGTATTTTTGCGAGTCTCGCGGTAGGAAATGAAATACTCAACTATCAGCTTCTGTTAGAGGGGACCGGAAGACCATCTGCCAAGGTTTCAGGAGGAATCTGGAGAAGAGCAATGTATTTTTTGACTCCATTGGCCAATCTTCCTTTCTCAAACCTCTTTGCCTTTTATAAGTAATTGGTTTATCTGTCCCCTAAAAGAAATTAACAGGGATTTGTAATGTTTATATAACAGTTAACTTTGCAAAACATCTCCTGACATTTTTTTTCTAGTTGCATATTAAATTTTCTCATTAGAAAATACATTTGAAATTATTTCAGTCTTTATTAAAGTGTTAAGACTTGTTTTAACCTAATGTCTGCTCTAAATTTTGTTTGAACTCTGACACCCCTTTGAGTATATATATATATATCCCATATATACTCAAGACTATTATACATGCATTTCAACATTCTACTGGTATCTAATAGTATCTTCTGTATAGTAAGTAGCCCAGAAATAGAACCAGCCAAAGTGACCATAACTGTCAATTGTCGAAGCATGGATGGAACTAAAGATAATTATTTTAAGTGAAATAAACCAGACAGAAATCTCATATGATCTCATGTAATTTTTTTTAATCCAACTTCATATAAACATAGAGTAGAATTGTAGAAGCTGAGTATGAGTTAGGAAGATGTTTTATATGTATAGTTTCAGTAAGGCTATAGATATAAGTTCTAAAATATATAAGGCCAATGAATGTACAGCCTCCAAAAGGAACTAGTTCTAGCAGAACATGATTTTTAGCCTGCTCACACCAACTTTGGACTTCTCAAATTCACAGATGATAAAATAAAAAGTTCATTTTGTTTTAAGTCATTCAGTCTGTGACTGTTAAGTGTCCATGGGGAACAAATTCAGTCTAGACAAATCTGGAAGCAATTGACTGGCCAGGCATACCCAAGATGGTAGAGCCGCCCCAATTCCAACTTGTCCCTACCTTACCCAGTGCCAGATCACTCCTTCTTTGCCCAGTTATGTGAGACAACAGGTGTAGGGTGAAACTGGTTCCAAATTTTGTTTGAACTCTGACACCCCTTTGAAACCTGCTTTCAGGCTTAGCCTTCATGGCCCTCATGTTCCCTGGCTTCCCTTCTTCTGTGACTTTGGGCCTCTCTCACTGGCACTGTGACTCCATTCGATGACATTTCCACACTCATTCTAAAACATCTAGGAGTCTCTGCTTTATTTATTCAAAACTGTATATGTTATTTATTTCTAATGGAGCTAGATTCTGAAACAACAATATACAAAGTGTCTCTGACCCTATCAGAAGATATTTTGTTTGTTTGTTTTGTAGAACTTCTGGTGTCCATTATGGTGGCCTTAAACATAATCTGTTTTGTTTCCTTGACAGATTTAAGGTAATTTGAATACTGTCATCATTAACTATATCACTCTTTAGTACCTTCCGTTTGTGAGTGGACCTACATATAGCTGATTCCCCCAGTGCTAATGCAAGTAACATTGAAAGTCTTTATTAGATAAAGATAATCTGAGGTGCTGATGAGGTTACATGCTTTCCCAAAGTTTTACAGAAAAGAGCAGGCAAACCCTAGGTAGAACCCTTTCAAGTGTTTTTCTGAATTGCATATCAGAATTTTTATGTCACTCTTCCTGGGTAGCTAGGTACTGAGGCTATAATTTAATAATTGAATGTGATAAAATGTCTCTTCTCTGCAACACAGGGCACTCTACTACTATTCATTGAGAATCCACCCTAGGAGAGTACCAAGAGTTCCTAAAGAATTGATCATAAGACTTGATCTATACAGAATAAAGCCCACCAGGAAGATACAAATGTATTGAACATTTTATAACTGTAATAACAATAACAAATATTTGAATAAAAATAAAAAGGAAAACTTCTTTATCAAATCCTCAAAACACTATGAAGATAAAATAAAAAGTGCTAAAATGAAGACAAGCATGTCAAAACACAACTGCATCTATGACTTTAGTGTTTTCCTATCTAATTTACAATCCATATATGGAATATTTTAAAGAATATAAAAATGACAGAAAAGTCTTCAGCTCTAAAGCTGAATACCTACCTTTGGATAATGTTGGGACATACTTCCCACTCGTTCATTCATTCATTTCTCCTGTATCCAAACCCCAGAACTATAAGTAAAGGAACAATGGTCAGCAAGGGAATGAGAGCAGGCCTCATGTGACCAGTTAGTCTTGATTCATTTCTATACAGCAGTAATCAATTTAGGGATGCACATGTGACCCAACATCGACCAATAAATTCTTTGATAAACCCACAGGAAAAGGAAACCTCCTTGAGTTGCTGTTTTCTAGGTGGAAAGCAGGCATATCACATCCTGCCAGATGTGAAGGATAAAAGCAAGTAGGAATGGGTGGGAAGGAAAGCTACATGAGGTAGAAATGGGGGGGGGGCAGAAAGCTACATGAAAAATTGGGCAACATCCTCATGCTCTGGGATCATGTCCCTATCTCTATTATAATTCTTTTAAGCCTGTGTTAGTTAACTTAGCTCATTGCTGTGACAAAATACCCAACCAAATCAACTTAAACATGGGTTTATTTTGATTCGCAATTGGTGGTGCAGCCCATCATGGCAAGGAAATCCTGGCAGAAGTGTGAGGCACCATAGCCAAGAAGCAGACAGACGCACAATATTGCTCAGTTCACTTCCTCCATTTTCTTCAGTTCAAGACCCCAGCCCATGGAAATCACTGCCTCCATTCAAGGTGTATCTTTCCTGCTAGTCAAACTTCTTGGGAACTGCCCCCTCATATTCATCCTCAGAGGTTTGTTTCCATGGTGATTCTAAGTCCCATCAAACTGACAAGGTAAAGTAGCCTCTGAGCTACTCCCAAATAGTCACAGCTACTTACACTAATACACTGGATTTTTCCTTAAGGCAGTTTGTCCTGGGGAAAAGAGAAACCTTCCCACTCTGGGACACTAAGAATAGCAGGCTCTCCTTCCAAGTGCAGATACCATCAGGTCCAGGCAGGAACACTGGGCCCCCTCAGTAGGGCTTTGCATAACAGGCCCTATCCCTCCCTCTCCTGTAACCAGCCAGGCTCTGACACCTTGAGAGCAACCGTCTGGTAAACTGAGGAGATGGGAGCCAGATGTGACATCAGGATTCAGAGAGATGAAGACAAATTTACAAGAGATCAAAGAAACAATGGTCATTTACGTTTAACAAATAGAAGTTTCCTATGCACTAGAGAGATTTATCAGTATGTTATTACATAAAATTACTATAATCAAATTACTATTTTCAAAACATCAGAAGTTATAAGCACAGTGTCTCTAGACCATCCTTTCCGTGTTGATACAGGAAGGCCTATCTAGAGATATTGTGCTTAAGCCGACACCTAAATGACAAGAAGGAGGCAGCAAGATAAACCCTTCGTGACAGAGCATTCCCAGGGATGCAAACAGAGGCAAGGCACTAATCTGGAGAAGTTCAGTGTTTATTAAACCCCCAAAGGCTAAGGATGTAGCTTAGTAATAGAGTCCTTATTTAACACAAACAATGCCCTAGGTTCGATCCCCTGTATTAAAGAATAGGAACAAAATGAAGCTAGTCACAGCAACAAGGCATATAGGATAGCGCAGGTTGGTTTCTTTTTGATGATATTTTAGATTAGCATAGAAAATAATGTAATTGATTATGGCATCTTCATACATACATGAGACTATTTTTTTTTCTTTTTTGCTTATTTATCTCTTCCTTAAGTTCTCTCTTCTCCCTGTATGCTCTTTGGCTGATCCTCTTCTGGGATGTTTAATATTGTCGATCTGATTAAAAGATCCAGAATCACCTGGCAGATAAACCTGAGCATGTCTGTGAGAAAGCTCCTAGATTAGATTACCCAGGTTGGAAGACATGCTAAAAGTAGACATCCCTATTCTGTGGGCTAGTAAAGCAAGAAATCCACTGGTGATTGAGAAACAGATATTTTATCAAAGGAACAATTATCATGACAGTTTGCTCTCATTCCCTTGCTGGCCCATTTATCAAAGGCAAACTCAATCACAGAGTACCTGGAAGGCTGTGGACACTGCCTCATACCCTCCTCCCCCCCCCCCCCCTGGGCCTGGTCCTCTTCATCATCCAAGAGCTCAGGAGAGAAGGGGCTTGCTTACATGTATCCCAGATCTTAAGCTAGTTCAAAGGCTCTTACACCCTATGGCCTGGTACTCAAAAGCCATAGGTGGAAGGGCACATGCTCCCCAGATCTTATACTAGCCAAAGAGCCATGCCCTAGGGTATTGTAACCCAAGACCAAGGTGGAAGGATACTGTTCCCCATTACAGGCTAGCATCTCAGTCAATCAAGAAAGCACTGGAATTCATGTCTCTCTGCTTCTTGACTATAGGAGGCACGTGACCAGTCAGATAAATTCCTGAAAGCATGTCTACTTATTGATTACATGACGTGGTTTGTAATTTGAAATTTACACTTCTTTATATATTTTAGATATCCAACCTGTATCCAGTATATAGGTGACTTAGATTTATTTCCCATTCTACCGTCTGTTTTCCCTCTGGTGACGGTTTCTGTCATTACTATATTTCCTCCCTTCAGCTCTAGCATTGAGACATTTCTGAGAAGATAAATTAAAGAGGGTATGTATTTATCACTAATGAGAGATAACAGGAAATTCTCGGAGAAGCCCAGGAAAGTTAACTGAAAAACAAGAAATGTATTCCTATAGAATAAAACTTGAACTCTTTTTGGAAGGGCAAAATCAGTCAAAGGCAAATGAAAATAATAATATGAAATGTCAGAATTATAATTCCTCCAAAATCAATCTTTATTTTTGCTATTGTTTCAATCTGCATCTCTACAGGATTTTACTTCTGCAATTAGTTAAGGCAAATGTAACTCATTTGAAGATATAAATAAAATGTGTGAATCCTCTCAAAAGCAAGCGCAATGAGGAAAAACAGTATTATTGGCTATTGAGTAATAATGGGAAGTCTATGTAGCTCAAAGCAAAGTCACCATGACAAAAATCAACAGAAAATACATCTTTAATCCTTTAGGAAAACCCTAAAATCTTATATTGAAGCTGTTGTTCTACACTCAATAGAGAATGTAATGGAAAAAAAGAAAACCTCCCAGAAGGACATTGTTGCTGTTCCTGACTTTATGTAGCTATGAGCTATGACCCCTTTAAACCTAAGCGTTGTCAACTATAAAACACAATTATAACAGATGAGTCAGGACTAAAGGTAAAAGATGCTTCTTTGGAGAATGATGACATTTTATCTGCCAAATAGGTAACCATCCTTTAAAAATGTTTTATAAATCATAAATTACATTGCCATTTCCTGTCTGGAAATCAGAAGTTATACCAGGCAGTGGATAGAAGCAGGTGCCCCGCATGTCATTTATATCTTGAATGTTTTAGTCAGTTTGTTCTCTAATCAGATGCCCCCATCATGACACACATCATAATGGGGGAGTTTCTAATAGGATGCTATGGCACAGGATTACTGAATCATGGTTCTGTTAACTTGTTTAATGACTCATTTGTATAGATCCTGACTCATTCTAAGAAAGGATGTGAAGTGTTTTTCTGCAGAAACATAATGACATGATAAACTATAAGTGAAAAGGTAAATAAGAGTGGCCAATGAAAAATTAAAAATAGGTGATATCAACAAGGAAGTTTTAGTTATGTACTTGGTTAGCTATGATTTACTGGTCATATTTGTCTGAGATTTCTTAAAGTCCTACTTCCAAAAAGAGAGAGAGAAAGATATGGACAGTTTGTTTAAGAGCTATGTTGACCTGAAGTGAAAGATAAAATTGTATGATTTCCTAGGAGGGCAAGAGATTACTTGAATTTTTGTGTAGAACATATAGGCTTGTATAAGCTGTGCTGTTTCTAGGTATCGTGGGTCTTCCTCAGATGAGGAGCTGGAGGTTTTGAGTAGACTGAGTTCTAACAATGCATTAGCGATGACATATTCTCCTAGAACAAAGCCTTCCATGAATGACCCTCTCTATCTTTCCCCATTGTTTTCTGCAATTCTCAGTTTCTCAGTGAAGTTATCTTCTAAGCTGACTAATGGCTGGATGTTTGTTAAGAAGTTGTTGAGATAAATGTACCAAGACAGGCAAAGATCATGATTGGATCATGATGGACAAGCTTCCAGGAAGCAGGCCCGATGGCAGCATTGGTTGTCCCATAGGCAGCTCATGAACTAACTCAAAACATCCCATCAAAGCTAGCTCAGATTGGGTCCAAGTAGCTCCCATGTCATTGTAGTTAATCATTGGACGAGTCTCTCTAGGAAAGGACCCTAGATGAAGATTCTTACTAGAGATGGAATCCCAAGAATAGGTGACCTTTGAAGATGTGACTGGGGCATCAGCTTATTTATTGGAAGAGGGATTTCATATATAAGGCATCCTCAAAACTCAAGGTTAAGAAAAATCTAGGCCCAGCAGAAAGTTTCTATTACAGATAGAAATTCAGGGTTTATCTGTATAGGAGCCAGTATTGTGTATGTTGACCCACCCTCTATCCACAATCTTCAGATTTTCTAAAAAAAAAAAAAAAAAGTGTGTGCCTATGTGTTAGATTAAATTTAGAACTAGTACTGATCCAAAACTGAGCTGTAAAGTTGACAAAATTAGTTTCCATGGCTTCAATCTTCCTTCTACCATTTTCTCACCTTCCTGATCTCAGTGGTTCTCTAACCTATCTCCAAAACCTACATGTTTTTCTTCATGCTTTGCCCATTTGCTACCTTTCCAGGACCTTCTGGAACTTCTACTAACTTCTTTATTAGCTGCTCTATTAAAGAAATTTGAATACTTCCTTTTGGTGGGTAAATGCTTCTGAATCTCACATGTGAAGAGATATAAAGCAGTCATGTGAAATTTCACACATTTGCAGAGAGAGTAGGAGAATATGTATGGGTATTTGAAAATTAGTCAGATTACTAGGAGAATGTATTGTGATCTAGAAAGACCAACCCTTTATGCGGCTATATGGTTCCAAGACAGTATTCTTTGATGCCACATAATACCAGACAAGAAATGTAGGTGAGTCACACAATAATGAAATATATGCTCATTCTATTTCCTCTCAGCCACACTTACTAATACCCTTTCCTAAATCTCTGAAAATTATTTCTGAGTATCCAGAAAGAAAATCATCAAAATTCTCCAGTGGACTTCCCATGCAATTCTGTTTTGAGTCTCTCATTACTGATGCCTGTTGGTTAAGAGCACATCTGAGACACAGCTAGCTCTGGTCACAGAGCATTCATAGAGTGCCTCATGTGCAGCAAACACCTAGCACCCTTCCTCAGTCCTGTGCTCCACTAGGAGAATGGAAAGACTGCCTGACAATGTGAGCTGGGTTCCCAAGTGCCAGGAGACGAGCTGGAGAAGCAGTGCTTTGCAGAATCAACACAGATGCGCAGTGTAGTCTCTGCTCCAGTCTTCTGTTGTGTTATCAGAGCTGAGTCAGCTGGACTTGGCTGAACTGGGCCTGTGTGGATGTCTCCTCTCTTGGAAGGTCACCAAACTGCCTCCCTTTATCCAGTGTCAGCTCGGAATGGTGATCTCTCTCCCCCTTTATGCCAAGCCCTCCTTAAATTTTGATTTTAATTGCAGTCCCCCTAACTTGTGTCCAAACAATCTAAATCCCAGTTAAGGGTTTAGACTTCCATTGTGTATACATAAGAATTTAGGAAGTGAAATAGTAGTCATAACATTACAAGTACAATAATAATTAACATTTTATGGAAGCCAAGTGCTTCATCAGCATTTTTGACTTGAATTCTGTCAAGATGCAAAAGATGATATCTATTTCTCTGTTAAGAAAGAAAATGAATATTAGTGATTTAAGTCCTGTATCCAAGTTTGCAGACTTGGAAAGATGCTGAGCCTGCGTATGAACCCTAGAGCTCACAGTCTTTACTGTAGGGCATGCAGAGACATTTAAGACAGCAAGTTCTACTTGTTGACTTCCAGCACTCCATGTTATTATGTATATAAGAATTACATCGTAGGCAGTTGTTTACCCTGCAGATTTTGAATTATTTTAAAATAAACTTAGAAAAAGGCCCAAGAAGCCAAGGTGCTTGGCATCTTCCCTTCTAGATACATTGTTGTGTGTATGCACAAGCATGTTGCTGCTGGAGTATAAAGTTCTTTCGGTCTTAAAATCTCTTGAGTCTTCAAAGCACCCCATATATAGGGCAGGCATTTAAGTGAGGACAATGTTTTGCTTCCTGTTTGCAGACAGCATCAAACTGAGAAAATAAAGGAATGGGTAACACAAAGAGAACACTTGTCTAACAGATAGATATCTCCAAGCCGATAGTACCCATACATTTGTACACATACAGGAAATTTCATAATGCTCATGAGAGTTTCCATTCTCTTCAGTTCCAATGTTACATGATATCCCTGTATGTTATAATGTCCTTTCTTTTGGTCTCTTGTCCCTATAATCCCCTTACAATCACAGAATTAGTTAACTTTTGCAGCAGCTGCAAATAACCTCCCCAATCCATGGCTTACCAAACTAATATTTAGTCTTTGCCACAGCTCTGGCAGTACTCCACTGACTTCCCATTTTGAAACCCATGACAAAGGACTAGACACCGTCTGGCCCAGGCTGTTCTCGTAGTGGAGGACAGGAACAAAGGGAACAGGACCATTTATTCTGTGTGTGCTAATTAAAGCTTTTGCTTAGATGTTGCATGCGTCATACCTGCTAAAATACCATTGGCTTGAGCAAGGGACTGAACTTCATCCTTGAGCGTGATAGAAAGGAGGCATGATTGGTAGGAAAAAGGATAAATAAATTGGAAGAAAATTACACAATCTCTACCAGTTGGGTCTCCTCCAATTCCTCTGGCTGCACTTACTCTGTCTCAAAGTCTGGTTCTTGACTCTCTCAAAATGCTGTATGCCCTAGAATTCTGTCCTTGATGCAAGCTAACCCTGAACACAAAGCCCTGGCTCTTCTTTTTCTTTCTAAATCCAGCTGTCACTACAGCTCCATTTCAAATCTGTTTTTCCCTGCCTCACAGTCCCAGACTATCATCTTGTGCTAAATAACCCCTATTGTAACTCTGAATTGTCTTTAAAAAAGAAGAAAAAAAAATAACTGTGTGTAAGGCCATTTCTTCTGTTGCCCTCTTCTCTGAGTTTCCTAACTTTTTAAATTGAATCTATGTTCTTCAGAGTCTCAGCCACCTATTCCTAGTTCTCAATCTTAAATATTTTTTTTAAATAAATAATACCAAACCCTTCAATAGCTCACCTGGAGGTTTTCAGCTCTCCAACAGTGATATGCACCCTTTTTGGCTTATAAATCTTTCCTAGGCACTACCCCCTACATTTTATGCTACCTAAACTTCTAAGCTATTGGCACTTCAACTTCATTCTCTATTTCTTGTCCTGTGACATCTTCAATCCTCTCTTTTTCCAGTGAGTCGCCAAGGTGGGAGTGGGACCAAAGATGATCTGCTTTATATTTGTGATGGATCATTTCAGTTGTTGCTAAGTGCTGTCCCGAACTCCACTTTATTTTTCCAGTGTTTCCTCTTATTACCATTTCTAGGCCTCTAGTTCACAACCTTTCTCTCCTTCCTGTCCAGTATCTCCTGTACACTACCTTTTTGAGTTCACCATCTTCCTATTTTGGTAACAAAATAATATAGAAAGAGAGTTTTCAAATCTTGGTGACCTAACACCTACCTTCTTGTTATCATTTAGCTGTAATTAAAAGGCCCTCATTAACCTTTCCCAATTCTTCCCATTAGCTCCCTCCTCCCCCCCCCCCTCGTCCCCATAGCCTCACTCGATTCTCATCTTCTAACCAGTGGTTCTCCACCTTCCTAATTCTGCAACACTTTAATACAGTTCTACACTTTGTGCTGACCTCAACCATAAAATTCTTTTCATTGCTACTTCATAACTGTAGTTTTGCTCTTGTTATGAATTGCAATGTAAATGTCTGACATGCAGATGGTTTTAGATGACTCTTGTGAAAGCGTCATTCCGGCCCCAAAGGGATCTCATCCCACTGGTTAACAACCACTGTTCTAGACCAACACCTTTCAGTGAAACATATGAGGGAATTTTAGGTGCCTGACATATTTTACTTAACAAACTGAATTCTTTTACCGCTCTGGAGGCAGTGGGACCTGGGAGAGTGGAGCCAATAAATGAGGCCAACCAGAGTTTCATGTCTTCTTTATTCAGATCACCAGGCAATCTACACTCTGAGGGTTAACAAGAATCAGAGGAGTAAAGTGGACCAGGGAGGAGGAATAGCTCAATGGTGAAGAGCTATGGCTACTGTTCTAGAGGACCCAGGTTCAAGTCCCTCAACCCAAAAGGTGTCTCACAACCATCTGTCACTAGAGTTCTTGGGATTCTGACACTTCTTCAGACCTCAATAGACATCAGGCACACACATGGTACACAGACACACATTTATGCAAAATAGTCATACATATAATTTTTTTAAAAACTCCCAGCCTGGAAAGATGGCTCAGTGATTAAAAAATAATAATAATAAATTAAAAAAGGACAAGCCACAGGTATCAAAAATATGCTTTTCCATAGTTATAAATAAATAACAACAGCAAGTAATAAAAAGTAATCTGAAATACACTCCTATCTGCTATACCTGGGAAAAGTATGTAAACATATTCCAAAAAGAAAAGAGATGTATCTGTTCTTCTTGGAGTGTTTTCACCAGCACTCAGAATTCTCACACAACTCCATTTTTGGACTGTGTTACCACAAGCTAAAGTTCCCGTTCGTGTTGATAGACTCGACGGGGTTTCGTTCCTGGAGTTGCTGAATTCTTTTCCATCATATATGCACGGTACTGTCTTTCCCCATCCACTGGTTGAAGAACACTCTGATTATTTCCATTTCTTGGCTTTACTGCAGAAAGCTGCATTATGAAGGAGTGTGTAGATGTCTCTTGCTTGTTTACATTTCATTTCTTTTCAATATATACTTCAGAGTGGTATGACTGGGTCATAAAACAGTTCTAATTTTTCAAAGCTGTGCATATTATTCTCCGTAATAGCTAAACTAATTTACATTCCCCACAACTTCATTTCCCCCATCTTCACTAGAACATGTTGATGTTTAGAGTTTTATTTCATCTGTATGAGTCTTTTGCCTCTGAAGTGGGAATGCGTTTATGTATGCTGTGAATCTCAACCTTTAAATAAAGGAGCTGTTTTGGGCCATGGCAGGCACCATAGAAGAAGTAGGAGGAGAAATCAGAGCATAGGTAGGAGAAGCAGGGTGGAGTCAGACAGACCGAGCTGAAGCCGCCCAAGAAGAAACATGTAGGGAGCACGGGTGAGCCACAGGCCACGTGGCCAACAGATTAATAGAAATGGGTTGATTTAAGATGTAAGAGCTAGCTAGCAATGTGCCTGAGCCATAGGCCAAACAGCATGAAGTTAATATAAGTGTCTGAGTCGTTTCTGGGGACCCGGGCGGCTGGGCAGCTAAGCGGTCTCGGGCGGCAGGTCTGTGGGTCTCGGATCTCTGGCTGCCTGGGACCGAGAACCCACTACTACATGCCTCCATGTATTTATGTGTACCACATATGTGCCAGGTACCCACAGAGGCCAGAAGAGGGCATCACATCTCCTGGAAATGGAGTTTTGAGAGATTGTAAATCACCATGTGGGTGCTGGAAACCATACCTGAGTCCTGTACAAAAGCAACAATGTTTTAATTGTTGAACTATTTTTCCAATTCCCATTTCACTAAATCTTTTTAATAGAAGTATTTATAGCTATAAAATATGCTATCAATTGCTCTAATTATGTCCTGTGGATTATGGTATGTTATGCTATCATTTTTATCCGATTCTAAGAGTTTTAAAATTTACTTCCCATCATCATCCAGCATTGCGTTTAGGTTCTATAGCATCTGTTGCTGTTTTTATCCCATTGTGATCAAATAGAATGTAAGAAGTTATTTTCATTTTTTTGTGTTTTGTTTTAATGTGGAATATCTGGAGAACATTCCATGGGTTTCTAGAAAATGTTTATATTCTATAGTTGATGAGTAGAATATTCTCCAGATGTCTGTAGAATCCATTTGGTCTGTGGTGTCATTTAAATGGTATTTATCCATTGACACTTTTTCTCTGAATGACTTATCTACTGGTGAGAGTGAGGAACTAAGCCTTTCTCTCTTAGTGGGTTGTGGCTAACCTGTGCCTTACATACAGTACTGTAGATTTTTTCATAAAATTAGTTGAACCAATTTCAATGTCTGTATTTTCAGAATTGTAACCATAATGTTAATCAATATGAAGTTGCCTTATTTCTCCTCTAATTTTGGTTTGAAGTCTTTTCTTCCTTATATTATTAAAGCTATGTCTGTTTGTTTCTAGTTTTGTTTGCTTGGGAATGTGCTTTTTCTATCTGAAAGTTTGTTTTTGTCTTGGCCAATGAGGTATTTAACACATCTATCTATCTATCTATCTATCTATCTATCTATCTATCTATCTATCTATCTATCTATCTATCTATCTATCATCTATCTATCTATCTATCATCTATCTATCTATCTACCTACCTACCTATCTCTATCTGTCTGTCTGTCTATCTATCTATCTATCTATCTACCTACCTACCTACCTACCTACCTACCTACCTACCTACCTAGCAGATGAGTAGATGAGTCTTAGATTTTTAAATTCAGTCTGGTCTTCTGTGTCTTGGTTGAAGAACTGAGTAATGTATATTCATAGATATTAATGAATGATATGTATTAATTCCCATCACTTTGGAGCATTTATTTTATGTTTGATACTTCTTTAATGCTCATTTGCTAATATACTGTTCTGCTATGTTTTTTTACTTCCTTTTTATGGCCTGCTTAGTATGTGAGATTCCTTGAAGTGTGAAACAGTGCTGGCTCAGTGCTTAGGAGTTTTTATTGTATGCCCCCCCCCCTTCGGTATTTATGATAGACACAGTATTCCAGATTGAAAATTGTGTTTCCAAGATTAAAATACCTTCTTCTATGTTTCCCTGCATTTTAGACTGTCTATGGCAACTCTGCTATTATTTTGATGGATTTGCCTTTATATGTGATTTTGCACCTCTCTCCTGTGGCTTTCAGGACTGTTTTGCGTACTTTTTAACTAGTAATAAGTGTGGAGGTTCTTGTCTTGTCTGTCTAGCTTTGAGAAGGTATAGTTCTAGTTGCTGGTGATGACTGCTATCCCTAGATTTTCAGAACTTTCTATTATGGTTTAATTTGATCTTTTCTCTGCTATTAGCTTGAGCTTCACCTGTGCTCTATAAATTCTGCCTTTTAATGTATTTCTGCACATTCACATTTTCTGATAAAACTCTGAGTGTGTAATCTTTGCCGTCTGGATACTCTGATGATCTGTCTTTCCATCTGTCTTCTCCTGAATCCACTCTGCTGCTGATGCCTCTGGTGAGGGTTTTTTCTTTCTTTGACTTTTTGTTTCATTTTAAACTAAATTTGTTGCTTTATTTATTTCAGTCTCTTCACTGAATTTCTCTTTCCCGTTCTCTAGTCTATCTGGGTGCTGTATGACATTACACTTGTCACCAAGCTCTTCATTTGTATTATATCTAAATTCACTCAGGAACTTGTATTATCTCTGATTTTATAGAACACTTGTATAATTGTTTTGAATTCATCAGCATCACTGAAGCAGCTGGAAAATATGTGGCATTTTATAGGCCAGTCTGTGATTATTTGAGAAGCCACGCACTCTTATGCCTCTATTGATTGTTTTAAGGGTACCCAAAGATACCTTATTTAAAACAAATGCTCCTGAGAACTAAAAATAAGGATGGGGAACATGTTTAATAGGAACTCCATGTAGGTTCATTAGAAACATTAAATATTGAACCGAAATAATAATTGATTGGAATCAAATTGATTTACTTGACCTACACATGTTAAACATGCAAGTACTTCATAGCATCCAAGTGCTACACTGCCCTTTGGGGAATATTACAAAAAGGTTTCTTGGCCCAGGGCGGCCAGAGGTCCGGACCCACAGACCTGCAGCCCCAGACCCCTTAGCTTCCCTCTGCTTCTGCTCAAGCCCCCCAAAAGGATTCAGACACTTATATTAAGTTCATGCTCTTTGGTCTATGGCTCAGGCACATTGCTAGATAGGTCCTTCATCTTAACTCAACCCATTTCCATTAATTTGTCTGCCACATAGCCTGTAGCTCACCTGTGTTCCTTACATGTTTCTTCTTGGATGGCTGGCTCAGTCTGTCCCTGACTCCACCTTTCCTTTCCTACCTATTCTGATTCTCCACCTACTTTTTCTATGGTGCCCGTCATGGGCCAAAACAGCTCCTTTATTTAAAGATTGATATTCACAGCATACTGAAAGACATTCCCACATCAGGGGAAAGCTTGTATCTCTTTAGGAAGACCTGTTGATACTCAAAGATAGAAGTTGATACTCAAGGATAGAACAAAATCTTAGGTCCAAGTCCCTTCCATACACGATGAGCATCATTTACCCTATCCATGGAAGCAAATACTAATATTTAATTTTCTAGAAAAATATCACAGAAAGTTCATCCCTGTTCTGTTGACACTACCTCTTAAAGTTTTGTTTGTCATAACCTCTCTTTAGTTGCCTATATTTGGCATTTAGTCCAATAGATAGATATGTATTACTGTCAAAGAAAGAACAATTAAAAATTCAAGAGAAAGTTTTAATGGCTATAACATCTCTAGACATTTAATGTTTCAGTCTTTCAACATGTCCAATCTTTAGTGTCCATCTCAGATTATACTTTAATCTCTAGACCTACCTCCAGATGTCATAATATTGATGTAGTCAGCTTTTAACTCTTGACACAGTAATAATTATGCCAAAACCTGATAATTCTATTTGCAATTATGCATAACAAAATATATTTCTCATTTCTGTTTACATTGTGACTAGTCAGTATCACAAAGTTACTAGAGAACAAGAAAGGGTAGAATTGTCAAGGGGGAATGGAGTCCAATGGCTAAAAAGCCAAGCATGATAATCTCAAGAAATCAAAGAACATGAATAATTTTTAGTGACACTTCACAGGTACTAAAATCCCAAGGAGGAGAGACAGGTCCATCCAAGAAACCAAATATACAGGTCTATGATATCATTTGTGTCCTTAAAATTAACCCTGAGTCAGGAATATGACTCAGTGGTGGTAAAGGTTTTGATTGTACCTCCCTTGTGCACAGTCCACTGTCTGCCCTGTGTAAGGACAACCCTCAATTGATGATGTTACTATGAAGAATAAATGGACAAGAATATAGTGAACAGTTTGCTCCTAAAACAATATATGAAAGGGAACATGACTGGTATATACAAAGATTAATCCTTTGCAGAGATATAGGAGGCTAATGCTACTGAATATTCCCTTGACCTTCTGTTTAGAAAGGAAAGCACAGTGTTATGGCAGCTTCATGTGTGATTGTTCTCCTCACATCAGCCTCTCATGGCAACAGAATCATGCTCACATCTTGGAAGTCTGGGATTGAAGAGTGAGTTTAGATCTGAATGAGAGCCAGGCTATATCCTAAGAGACCAAGCCCCCTAAAGGTCCCACAGCTTCCCAAATACCTGTGGACCAAGTGTTCAAGCATAGGAACTAATTATAGAACAGGGGGAGCAATGAGTCAGAGTTGCTTTGTATCAGGAAGGAAGTTGAGGAAATGGAGTTCTGGGCACTGTGGAGGATACAGAATCATATCACAAAGTGTATTTTCTTAGCTCTAAAATTATCTATCACCCTCTAGACATCAAGAAACAGGGGAGCTGAACAATGGTGCTGACCACTGACTTGACTAGTGAGTGATCCAAATGATTGAATGAATAAAACATTTTAAAACAACTAAAAAGTTGACAGAGGCTATAAAGGCCCCAGCACTTTCAATTCAAGCAACATATTTCAACAAAGCTAAACATTTTTGTTACTTCCAGAATCAAATCAGTAGATTAAATGTCACAAATGAAATTCAAATTACTAAAGCATGTGGTTATGTCTCTGTATGAAACGAATCAAATTCTTTTTAATATTATGTACCAGCCTATCTTTCTCTGAATCTGGGTCTCTAATCTGTACTCATTTCTTTCATGAGACATAAAGATAGAAAAGCAGCATGGGAAAAATGCCAGTCCTTAATCTTCAGTGTTCTATAACGCTCAGTTGCTTCATTTCAGAAACCTGGCAAGAATCTATTGATTTTCCCAGAAGCAAGCAAGCAAGCACCGGCTAATTCCTTGAGGCAATTAATGGCTCTGTTATTTAGCATTTCTCAAGGGCTCATGCACAGAATGTGCAGAGCCCTTCCCACAGGCAAAACACTGTATCAGGGCCAAAGCACAGAAGCAAAGTGGAACATTAGCATGTGCCCCAGACATGCATATGTGTCTGGACTGGATGAAGAGGATGAGGTAAGGATATGATCACTTTACTCCTGACTTCCCACTATCTCAACTCAAGGTGAGTGTCGCTGAATCACTTCTCAGAGCATTGGAGTGAGGAAGAAAACAAAAGCTGTCTATAGGTGACACATTACTTTGGAAGAAATGTTGATTAGCTGTTTGGGAACACACATTTTCATGACTAGGATTTTCAAGTATAATTTATTCCTAATGATCAGATAAAGAAAATTGGCCAGATAATAGTTTATGGAGTAGAGCTAGAACTGGAATCAAATCAGATTCTAAATTGTAAGCTCACATGTGTGTGGGGACTTGGGGACTAGGATTGTAGAAACATGAAGATGATACCCTCTATAGGTACATCTCAAAGCACAGTGAGATTCTATCTTTTGTGGCATAGACAGAAATGAAGAGTGTCATGTCAAAGAGAATAATCTAGAGACCATAGCATTGCCTCAGTTTACTCAGGTAGAATATAAAGAAGTTGATAGCCTGGTGGATAGCAATGGCTGAAGAGCCTGAGGGCAATGGAGGAAGGTTGGTTATGAGAGCTTAATATGATGTAATCTGGTGTGCTATGGTACAGTTGAATTACCATAGCTGATGGTAGTATTTCACACTTTGCAGTCATATATTTATAAGAAAATATTTAGATGTATCAACAAGAATGAAATATTAAAACCAAGGTTTATATGCTTACACAAATATGTGTATATCATGGTACTCCATAAATACATATACTTTTTATTATTTGTATGTGTTATCTGCAATAATTTAAACTGTTAATGAACCACTGATTTTTAAATCTCCCTTGAATAATCTTAATGCTTACAAAATACAATTTAAGGTTGTTCTGTAAAGAATATGCTTCTGTATATTTAATTATGATATAAACTTTTCCCAGAAATTATACAAATGTTGGATGATGGAGAATCCAGAACACTATACTGTGTCAGTGTGGACATCTATAGAATCCCTGGCCCTTTGCCATAGACTCCCAGAAGTCACAAGAATTCCTAGTCAAGTTCATAGATGTTTCCAGATGCTCAGGAAATTAGACTAAAAAGATCTCTGAATATTTTATTCCATTGGACACAAAAGGGGATGAAGTGGGTCCATACATGACTCAAGGCAACGTATTCAAAAGACTGTTGCCCGTTATCTTCCCTTCTCTGTGGGTTGTAGGTAGTGCCTGTCAGGAAGAACACTGTAATGATGAACTCAGAAGTTTGCACAGGACTCAGTCTAGAAAGTAAAATTCCACCAACAGCAAAGCTCCCCTTGAGAATGACATGTCCCATCAGGTTTGTTGAGATGTGGTGCATAATTAGACATAGATGTACTACATGCCAGATACCTTACCCAGAGAGCCTCACTCATGGAGATTCCTGTCATGATTTTCCTTACACATGTGAGAAAGCTCAGCTGAAAGCATTTGAAGAAACATCCAAGGCCATATTGTCGGTAATAGAAGAGATGGTTTTAGTTTAAAATTTCTTTGGGGGATAATATTCATAAACCATATATAACTCAGTTACTTTTCAATGTGTAGCTGAGGAGTCTTTACACACAGATTTTAGCTCAAGATAAAATTTCTAGACTGCAGAATTTCTTGCTCCCATGTAACAGAGTCAGGGTTCAATAAAGATTTTTTTCTTGCCCTGTTTAAACTCAGACTGTGCACCAGAAGTAAGTAGCCCAGTCTTAGTCATGTTAAACTCTGTACGACTGTAGCTAGATTTGAGATGAGGTGGTCTGCGTGGTTCCGTATGACCTGGACCTTCAGTACTAGAAGTGGGACAATTAGACAGTGCTGTGGGTTGGATATGAAATTTTTCTCTATTAGTTCCCTTTCCTTGTTGCCAGGTGATTCTAAACTCCGTGAAGCTGGCAATGGATTTTAACCACAACAGTCTGCTACAGACTGACATTTTCTATTTGATTTTGAGTTTGCGGCACCATTTTTGAAATGTTATAGAATATAGTTGGTGGGAGTGTGCCCTAGGGCAAGGTCCTCAGACATATTAACCCTGATCTGTTCCTCTCATGCATGCTCTCTGCTCCCTGTTTAGTCATGAACAGCCACCTTCCATGACAAATCCCTGCCACCATATTATATTGTCCAAGTGCACAGAGGTAAGAAATTCTTAACTGAAGCCCATGAAACTGAGTGAAAATAAGTCCTCCTCTCTCACTAGAGTCTCCTTTTGGACACTTTGCTCACAGCAACACAGAATTACCTAGTGCAGACACTCTGGAATTGGCTTCATAGACGGTATATATACTATTTCCACTGACTTCTTTGCCTCAGTGCAGAGTTTGTGAGGTTTGTTAAGGCCTTTGACTGTAGCAAACTTTTGTTTATATCACTCTGAAGTTGTTTATATTCTTTGGGGGCCTGCCATTCAGTTCCCAAATAAATACACAAAGACTTATTCTTACTTATAAATGACAGGCATTAGCTTGGCTTATCTCTAGCAGCCTTTCTTAATTTAATTATCCCATCTACCTTTTGCCTTTGAACTTTTATTTTACCCTATATTCCTTTCTTTCCTTTGTATTCCATGTCTAGTTTGGTGGCTGGGAGGCTGACCCCTGGCGTCCCCCTCTCTTCTAAATTTTGTTCTACTCTTTCTCTTCTATTGATTCTCTCTGCCTGGCAGCTCTGCTTGTCCTTTCTCCTCTTGGCCAGATACTGACCACTCAGCTCTTTATTAGATCAATTAGGTGTTTGAGGCAGACAAAGTCACACAGCTTCAGAGTTAAACAAATGCAGCACATTAAAAATTAAACAAATATTCTATAACATAAATAAATGTAGTACATCTCAAACTAATTTTCCACAACATCACTCTGTACCCGTTTTGTGTCCATTCCATAATTTATCCACTACATGGTTTTTCTCTCCAAATCTTTTAGTCTTAGCTCATTACCCTCTGGCCAAAAACTACTTACAAACTTTTTATGATATCAGTCTGGAGGCAATTAATTTTATGAGCTTTTAATTTAAATTTTTTTGTTGTAAATAAATAGCTTTTCTTGGCTTTTCAGAAATCAATGATGCCAAATGTTCTTTTTTTCTCCTATGGCATAGAAAATATTTTAATGTTATTCTCACTTTTTTGGCATTTTAAGATAAAATTTTAAATTATTTATACAGTAAAATTGTACTTATATGGTGTATATAACTCTATGCTTGTTAATTTATATCTATAGAGTCATATCATACATTTCCACCATAATGACAGGAAAAAAAATGAAGAACTCTCAAAATTCCTCTATTCTGTTTTTACTAAAGATCACTGGCTTGCTTTTAGTCTACAGATTTATATTTTTCTGAGAAAGTCACAAAAATTGATTCATGTGACATGTCTCCTGTGAGATTTCCAAATTATCAATATATTTTTGAAAATCAACCTTGTAAATAGAGACATTTGCTTCCCAGCTTGGGGTGTGTATATGTGTGTGTACAGGTGCACATGTGTGAACATGTGTGTGGAGGCCAGAATTTAGCCTCAAGTATTGTTCCTTAGGAAACATTCACCTTATTTTCTTAGACAGTGTCTGTTATTGGAGTCTGGGGTTCACTGATCTGTCTACGCTGGCTGGCCAGTGAATCTGCCTCTCTCACACTGGGATTACAGATGTGTAGAGTGCTGAGGACTGACCTTGGGTCCTTATACTTTTAGAGCCAGTGTATTAATAATTGAGCTATATCTCCAGCTCCAGTTTGGGACAATTAGGACCAAAGATTCATACAGTGCTTTGTAAGATCTGTTCTCATTTATTTTGGGTAAATGCTTGAGAATGTGATTGTTGGGCCACATAATAAGTCTTTGTTTAAATTTGTAAGAAACAGCCAGACCACTTTTGCATAGTTGCTGAATCATTTTTCATTCTTGTCAATAATGTGTGATGTTTGAGCAGTCTATATTCTTGGAAAGATTTTATAACATAACTTTTACATTTTAAGTAGAAAATTCTAACAGGTATATATACAAGTACACATCATTGTGGTTTTCATCTGTATTTATCCAGAAGTGACATGAAGCATTTCTATGTTTTTATCTACTCATCTCTTGTTCATGAGCTGTATGTTAAGATGTTTTATTCATTTTTAAATGGAGTTTATTATTTAGCTTTTAGAAGTATGTATGTACTCTGGATGCAAATCCTTTTTCAGATAATATGATTATATGAATTTCAAATACTCTCTCCTGGTTCCTGACATGTCTTTTTACATTCTTTGGGTCTTTTCTAGAATATAAGTTTAAATGTTTAAGATTGTGTTATAGATAATTCCTTTCAGAGATCTTCCTTACAGTTTCCCACCAACAAAGAAATAAAAACTTTGGGAGATGCAAAGTGTTAATGAAAGGCTACTGATACCATGGACATAATAAAGGTCATAAACTACTAGTACAAATGAATATGTCAATGCATAGGGTAGCCTAGAAAAAAGAAAATTCCTATGAATACACATGATAATTTAAAACAATAAAAATGACAAACAATGTACTCTTGAACTAATAAGAAACTGAAAAAAATATCAATATACAAGATTAATATAAAAATGCAAGACTTTCCTATATATGAGCAAGAAAGCATTATTCTCAATATGTTGTTGATCTATAGAAAAGCTTATTCACTATTTCCTTCTATTTTGATGAATGTGTTTATAGCTATTGATTTCTAGTGGGGTCTTTAAAGTCTTTTGTGTATTAAATCCTACGATCAACAAATAAGGATGCTTTGACGTAGTTCTTTCTATTTGTAGCCCCTTTATCTGCTTCGCTTGCCTTATTACTCAAGTTAAGACTCCAAGCACTATACTGGACAGGACTGGATAGGATGAACATCTTTGCCTTATTCTTGAGATTTATTCTTTTAATACCATATTGGCTGTGGGCTTATTGTATATTGCCTTAAGTGTTGAAATAGGTTCCCTGTGTCTCTAGACACAAGAGTCTTATGGTGACTGGACACTGTATTTTGTTAAATATTTATCTACTTCTAATGATATGGTCTTGTGGTTTCTGTCTTTGAATCTATTTGATCCTTGATTACACCTGTTGATTTATATATCTTGAAACATCTCTTCATCTGAAAGATGCAGTCTACTTTTTCATGGTAGACAGTGTTTTGTGTGTGTTCTTGAGTTTAGTTTACAAGTATATATATGCTGCGCCAAACGTTTGTATCTCTGCTTTCTTCAGGGAAATCTTTTTTTGGGGGGGGAAGTGTATATCTTGTTTGTTTTTGTGTCCGGGAATAATGACTTCATGGAAACAAATTAGAAATCTTTAC
This sequence comes from Phyllotis vaccarum, assembly GCA_033318265.1. Taxonomy (NCBI): domain Eukaryota; kingdom Metazoa; phylum Chordata; class Mammalia; order Rodentia; family Cricetidae; genus Phyllotis; species Phyllotis vaccarum. The sequence continues at coordinate 48,088,336 of JARWLC010000005.1, read as the reverse complement.
TTTTCTGTTTTAAAGACTTAATTGAGAATTATTGTGTTCATTCTTCACTGACGATGTAGGAATCTGTGCTGACTCCATCCAGCCCTAGCTCCTTTTACCTGCATGCATCTTCCACAGTGCTTATATTTCACTGGCTGATATAAATGTTTAAATTTTAGGTTTTTAGTTTAGTGAAATATAAACTTTTAAAGTACTTTCTTATAATTGTCTGAATTTCCTCGGTGTCTGTTGTAATATTTCTTTTTTTATTTGTAACTTTATCAATTTGGGTCATTTCAAATTTTTGGTAAAACTGGCTAAAGATTCTATTAATCTTCTCATAGAACCAACTCTTTATTTCATGGGCTCTTCCATTATCTCTCCCCCCCCCCCCCCCGCACTTGTTTTTCTGAGGCCTCCAAGTTTATCAGTAAGTTGAGCTCTCTCAAATGCTTTTGTTTCTTTGCTTTTGTTTCTTTGCCTGTCCTGGAACTCAGTAGACCTCTGCATGTGTGTGACAGCTGGTATACCATGCTTTGCTCAAGCCCTGGGGAGGCCTGTCACACTCTGAATGGAGGGAAGGGAAGGGGAGTAGATGGGAAACTGTGTATGGAATGCAAAATAGATGAAAACATGTTATTTAAATAAAAATTTAAAGGACATTTAAAAAGTGAGCAAAATAAGTAAAAGTTTCTTTAGCTATAAAAGAAATAAAATCATTCAAATAAGAAAATGTAAATAAAAGTAGAAATTTTTTTGTTAAAACTTATAACTATATGGGCCAGAGAGGTGACTGAGTAAATAAATGTGCTTGTTGCCAAAAAGTATGTATTATTTTAGATACTATCTCCTTATTAGATATGTGGCTGTAAATATTGTCTCTTTATTTCAGAGATTGTCTCTTTACACTCTTCGAAGGCTTTTAATATGATTTAATCCCATTTTCTACTTTGGCGTTTTTACCTTCTTAAAGAATCTACAATCAGTGAGTCATTGTCTAAATAAACCACTGTCAAAAAATGTTCCTCTAATTGTTCTTACATGACTATCTCATTTTAGAATCTAATAATCAATTTTGAGTGACTTGTATATGCTCTGAGATATCAGTTTTATTATGAAGTGGGATCTAATTTTCTTATCATCATTTATTGTAGAGATTATTCATTCTCTATTGAGCAGTCTGGATCCCTCTGTCAGATATAAACGGACAGATTTGTTTCCAGGCTGTCCACCCAGCTCCACGGGTCCATCCATGCATTTTCATAGCTGTTTATGCTTTGTTGGTTACAACAATTCAGTAGTGTATTCTGAAACTAGGTGTGTGACACCTCTGATATGTCTTTTCTCAAGAGTCCTTTGGATATTCAAATACTTTAAATGACACTTGGTATTATTTTCCCCTTTTTGTGAAAGATATCCTCGGCATTTGCTGAGGATTTCACCACAGTGGCATATTGATTTTAGTTCTGCAGAGTACACATTGTCTTTGTCATAGTTTACCTTTTTTGTTCTGTTTTCTTCTTTGCTCTGTCTTCTTTAATATACCAACTTAAAATTATATATATAAAAAGGGGCTGTGGTAGAATGTGCCCAACAATCACAGTTTGCCAACTGTCACCCTGTGTGAAAATGGCAGAAGAAAACTTCTGCCATTCAGCATCCTTCACTTGCCAGCGGGGGTTTTAGGAAGTCCTGTATTATTTGGCGTGCCCCTTAGGGTGTGTGGTGCTGGATCCTCATGTCTTGTTTTCAGGTAGAGAAAATCCCCCTTCTCTGTAGTAACATGTGAACACATAGGGCATTGAGACACGAGAAAGAATCACAAAATGCACGCTTGAATACTGTGCAATGGAGTAGGGCTTTTGTTGTTGCTTATTTGCTTTTTTTCCCCCCCAAAAAAATTGGGTCACATTCATGGATGTCCTTGGATGCTTGCAGCTCGTAGCTACAGGCTGCACATGCCTGCTAGAGCTTAACTGCCTCCATGTCCATCCAGAAGCAAAACAACAGTTCACAAATTCTTCCCTCTCAATATAACTAGTTTTCTCATGGATTATTTGAGGTCTTGGTGTTAGTGGGAATGGGTGCCAGATTTTAGGGACACAAAATGAAGCTTACCCTTTAGTAACAGTATTCCTAAATTCTTTGTGTTTTCTTCTCTACTGAAGGCTTTCTGTTACTGTCTTTTCAAACTATCCTTTACAGAGTGTCTTCACTGTATTGTACCAGAGCTGTTTTGTCATGTGATGAGAGGTCTGAGAAATGAGGAAATGCCTTCCTCCTCCAATGAGCTTGGTTCTGTTGAAACTAAGTTATAGATAGAACATTGTTCGATATATTTTATAGCATATTTCTTAAATAAGCAACCTAAATATCTGTGTTAGATAAATTAGAAAGTATTTATATGTCACTTAGACTTTGTACAAGATTCTTGAACACAGATACACACATAGCATATTTCAGCCTACCAAACATCTGAGCTAGGAAGCCTATTCAAACCACCTAGACTTTGTAAGCAGCATTTGCCTTCAAGGGTATATAAAAGCAAAGAATTTCAAGTTGTATATTATAATCATCTGTTTAAATATTTAAGTGATCATTTATTCATAAAGCCTTCTTCATTTCTTCCCAAGATAGTTGGCATGATGGAGCAGCAATTATAAGCGCTCATAATCATAATCACAGCAATTATTATGTTTTCTGGCAGTTCTGCAATTGACTTCCATTCCAAGCCTCTAGAGATCAACCTCTGCCTTGGGAACAGAGAGTTATCTGTGCTCAGCAAAGGTTCCAACCTGTGCTCCTACCCAGGGCAACTTTGAGAGCTTCGGTGCTATCTCAGCCACACCCAGGGAGCACCCCCAGTGGCTATGTTGCTCAGCAAATGAGGCTGTTGCATCTTAGCCATGCTGCTCCAGATGCCCTGCAATAGAGACCAGGCTGTGGATGCAGAAAAGAGTGGGATGTGGAAGACAGATCTTTAGAAAATAAAAGGTTGATTTCTAAAGCAAGTTTAGTATATACCCAAAAGGCCAAAGCTGTTTGGCTGTGCTTGTGTTCATTCTCTCTTGTTCCTGTATCTCTGTTCAGGTCCATCAGTATCCCAAAGAATGTAGAGTCACATGCTATGAAACTGAATTCCACATTTGTCTGAACTGAAAGTCCAAGAATTAGACCAATTTCTGATGGGAAATGTAACCTTGCCTTTACCGTGTGAGTCATGGGTTTCAAGTAACCAGCTGTGCCATCTGTCAGGGATTGTCCCAGTTTGGGCCAGGTAAGTCTCACATCTCAGGAAATACAATAGCTAAGGCAAACTAGGACAGCCAGTGTTCAATGTCAGTATCTGCATTAATCATTGAGTTGCTGCTGGCTGCTGTCATTGGATGTGAACACCCTGAAGGTTGAAATTGTATAAACTCGAAACAATGAGTTGTTGAAAGAGTGAGAATTTGATTAAGTCCTTACATTTACTTAAATTAATTACTTAGACCCAACACAATGCCCGGATTGAATGCTTGAAGATCATAGCTTAGGCTAGAATCCCTACTGGGAGGTCTGAAAAGCCAAAAACCAAAACAACAACAAAAACTCACTCAGGATAAAGAACTTGAAAGGCCTTAAGTAACCAAAGAATACAGGACTTTTTCCCCCAAGGAGGAAGGCTTGAGTATGTCATCCCATGTTTGGATCATGAAAACATTGCACTCATGAGTCCATTAATGATACAGCATCTTTCCTCCTTCCCTTGTCTTTCTACCATGAGATGATGTAAGAAGATTCCCTACTACATTACAGCTAGTGGATCTTGGACTTCAAAAATCCCTAAACTGTGAGTCAATAAATTTCTAATCATTATAAGTCACCAAGTCTAGTAAATGTATTACTAGAAGAGATTAGAACTGGGTTCCTGCACAGCCCTCCCCCCTTTATTGAGAATGAGTCCACTGTATACTGACTTTGGTACAAAAATCTCCACTGTGTGCCCTCCATTTTCATTCAACTGAATGAGCCATGGGAATCTATCAGAGACTCTGGTAAGTCCACAGGTCTAGCAAGGGGAAAAGAAAAACACTCTGGCAGGTTGCAGTGGCATAAAGATGTGTCAGGTGTAATGGCCTTAAAGCCTAGTGGCCTGAGCCTGAAATCCATCTCTTCCTCTTTCTAACTCTGTGACTTTGGTCAGGTTACACAGTATCACCAGTCATTCATTGTCTCACCTGTGAAATAGCTGTCACAGCATCAGGTAATAGCATCCTTTTAAACACAAATAAAATACAAAGCTCTTCAGAAATGGTGGCCAGCATTGCTTTGTTTGCTGTCAGAATACAATATTTGGCATATAGGAGCCATTATTTACTTCTCATTGAAGATTTTTTTTTTTTTTTTTTTTTTGAGACAGGGTTTCTCTGTGTAGTTTTGGAGCTTGTCTTGGAAACTCACTTTGTAGACCAGGCTGTCCTCAAACTCACAGAGATCCATCTGCTTCCTGAGTGCTGGGATTAAAGGTGTGTACCACCATCCAGCTTTTTTGAAGAATTAAATGCAAATGTAAATACTTTACCAAACATACAAACAAAATGCTAAGGGCAATTTAGAAGACACAGAGAGATATTATTCATCTAGACATTAGATTACTCAGATAATAAAATGAGAAATAAATATGGAACTCTTGAGTGTGAAGGTAATGAATATATCTCTGCCTTCATGAACCTGTAATTCCTTAGGTTATGGGACACAGTGATGCCATTTCATACTCAACTCATAATCGTGTGTGTTAATTACTGAATAGTAAGACTTATCAGAGAAAATTGAAATATGGCCTTCAAAATCTATCAATAACCTTAAACATTTTTAATACTAAGCAAAAAAGGTTTGAGTGCATTAATCAAAGTCCATGTGTTGAGAAGCAGGGCCTGAGGGATGGTGTTTGATCTCAACTATCCTTACCTTATTGTCAACATCAGTCACTATACAAACAGAGAATGTCTTTAGTTGTCAAATGCATATTTAACAACGAAGATAATATGAGAACCTCTGAAAATTATAATCTATTAACTGGATAAATTTCTACTAGTACCTTTGTTGATTTCAAAACAATTTCTATTACAAATGTAAGTATAAATATTCAGATATATAAGACCCCACATTTAATTAAAAAAAAAAAAAAAAACCCAAAAAACTATTAGGCTTACAAAGGCCCAGAGACATTGAAATAATCCAAAGGACTACAGAGGGGTTCTTGTAACCATACACAATAGCTTTCTCAGAGCATGCACACTCACAAAAAGAAGCTGGAAATTTTTTCAATAGCTAAACCCTGGGCTGAAGCAAGCCTCGGCAGTTCTGTGTCCTCTGAAGGGCCATTTGCCCTCGGGAAGCCTAGAGCAACAGCGCGTTAGATGATCACTGTATTTGGTATTCCTCAACTTGTATCAGGAAAACTAAGCCAGATTTCAGGTTGGTTTGTGTTTTGAGACAGGCTCTCACATAGCCGAGATGACCTTGAGCTTCCAATCATTCTGCCTCTACCTTTTAAGTACAAAGTTTAAAGACATGTGTGCCTCTCCATCATTCTTAATTTGATTCCTCAAATTATTTCAGGATATTAATACTCTCTCTAGACAAGGCCATCTATTTTTCTACAAGTTTGGTGGGAAAGTTTGATTTTATATTTAAACACATACAAGTGCATCATCATTTTCTTATGATAAATCTGGAAGCTAAAAATACATGTACCTCTTTCAGGCTACACCCAGCACCCTAGCGATCTGTGTTTATACTTATCTTCTGCAACGTGGGTGGGATGTTTGAGTACTCAGTGTGATGGCATTTTCCAATCAGCCAAACACAAATACAAGTTCCTTGACTTTCTGTTCCAAATTTGCATACATTTCTCTTGTCTTGCCAGCACACAGGCACACACAAAAGCAAACTCTAGCTGTAACAAATGGAGGGCTCTCTGTGCCTCTCTCTCCACCCCCAGGTTCCATACGCTTGTGTCTCCTTCATAGCAGATAGTGCTGTGTCCTTATGCTTTTCTTTCCCAGGAGGACTTGGAGCTTCACACGGTTATGCAGAACAGCTGGTGATACTCTAAGATTGTCTACAAGGCAAAATGCAGATGGTGATGACAACCATCCACACATTGTCATTTTGCCCAGACACTACCCTGAAGAGATCAAATTTGCACCAGTGAATTGAGCACGTTTTCATGCCAGCAAGGAGCAGACTGCTGAACAGCAATGGTGTATTCTGGATTCTTTTTTTTCTATCATGTCCCCAAGATACAAAGTCTCCGGTGAGTAAAGCCTAAGGTCAGGGACTAAATGGCAGAAGCTTGTGACTCCAGGATCAAAAAAGACAATTTAAAGAATGAGTGTTCAAGGTGATTCTGTTCTCCATAGCATCCTAGATGGAGACGCAAAGTCCCGAGCTTTATCTATATGGTCCTTACAAGGGCAGTATTGAGACTGAATTAAGTATCAGATGAGTCACTAACACAGTAAATAAGTGGCTGGTGGACATTCTTGGAAGGGAAGTGGGACATCAGAAAACACAAGATAGATGTTAATCACAATGTGGTGCTCAGAGTTCCAACACTCCAACCTGCCTCATCTTAGATTATTATTTTTACTCCATTAGCTTTGCTTCACTTCCTCCATGCATAGATTGGAGCCTAAAGCATATATTACAGAAAATATACAATGAGTAATACAGTGTGGTTTTTTTTGTTTTTTTGTTTGTTTGTTTGTTTTTGTTTTGAGTAGACTTCTGAACAAAAGCAGAAAAATCCTGCCTTACTTGAGTTTTAGAGCCCAGGGTAAGAATGAAAGCATTGAGTTCTTTGTACATGATCAATCAATTCAACTGAAATAGCACACCTTCATGGCACATTTGCTCACTTTGACCTTACCGTTTCAAAGCTATATGGAATGAACCTGTTGTTATGGAAACAGTTCAGCTTCAGAGTATATCTATGAAACAATCAAGAATTCCTATATTATATACTCCAAGGGATCAAGATTATTGTCTAGTTGCCACTGAGAGAGAAATACACCAAAATACACCAAAAATATGCTCTGTGAGATGTGTGAGCTCACTTACCACATGAAAAGCCAGGTCAAGTTGAAAGTCAGAGTCCCTAACTTAAGAATTATTGGCTTCTGGCATCTTACCTTGCAAACCTAGATAATTAATTTAGGTAGAAGTGTGAGGATTTGCAGGGACTCACCTAAAGGGAATGTTCTCATGGTTCAATCCTGGTTGCTATGGACTCAGGGAGGAGGTGTAAATCTGTAACCATGCTGTGTAAATTTTCCACACTAACACTCCTAGCATACTGCTGACAACAATCCAATCCTGTAGCACTTTGTTCTCTTCACCGTACGTTGCCTCATTTGGCACACTTATGTTTGTCTCTGCTTCCCTTAACCATTTTTTTCCCTCTAGATTCATTTACACAGGAACTTTAATCAACCCAATATGACATTGCTAAATTTTTACATAATCAGTCTTCCAGTCCCTTCACTAAATTTTCAATAGTCCATTTTTCTTGAGGGTGTGTTTATATAGAGGGATGTATGTGATTATACTCTGCAAATTAAGGGACATAAAAAGATTTCCCAGTTTGCTGTGATGCATCACATTCCAGGGCGTGTGGACCTGTGATTTCTTCTTCTGAGGTTGTCCCTGCAGTCCATACACTTTTTTGCCCAAGACCTTCCAGGATATCATGATTATTTATGGCCTAGTATCTACATAAGTGAAGAGTAAAAGTTCATGGACTTAAGTCAAAAACAAATAAGGCAAAGGGAAATACCAAGGATTATATATTTATTTATGTTTGAAAAAAGTATTTTAAGAAAGTACTTTTCAGTCACCACGGGATAGTTATACCTGAGAAGTGGAAAACCAAGGGCACTCATTCTGGGATAGTACCAACGAAAGTGTTTGTTATAGGGAAGAGGAACCAGGCACAGACCCCCGGTCTCCATCATTGAGAGAATCCAGCATATCCAGGGTAGAGAGAGGAAAGAGAAAGACAAAGACATAATGAATGCACTCCAAATGTCAGGAAAGGAACCACATCACATATTCACATGAAAAGAAACAATGTGATATGGGATGTCTTTGTGTATGCTGTGAATACCACTAGATAATAAAGGAAATATTGTGGCCTATGGCAGAGGAGGCAGAAATCGAAGCATAGGAAGGATACAGAGGAAGGAGGGCAGAGTCAGGAGAGACGCAATCTAGCTGCTCAAGAAGTAACATACAGTGGAGTACAGGTAAGCCACCAGCCACATGGCAAGACTGTCCAGTAGAAATGAGTTGAGTTGAGATAATAGCTAGCAACAAGCCTGAGCCATGGGGCAAACAGCCTGTAAATAATATAAGCTCCTGTGTGTAACTGTGGGACTGCAGGTCCCAATCTTGGGCTGGATGGGCCAGAAAATTCATACAACAATAGTACATGCATGTGAGGAAAGTATCTAAACCTATGATTAAACAAAAAATTAATAATAACTAAAACTGTCTATATGTTGCTGATAGGAAAGAATATTTATTGCTCTAATTAACTGGAATAGAAAGCATTACTCCTTAGGGGTCACTTATTGTGAGGTAAGTCTACCACATTGACAGTCTTAAAGCCAAACAGAAAGTCTTAATTGCTGACTAATGACTGCACAGGGAACTTGCCCAGATCACTTGCCCCAAGCCTTACATCCCTTTGTCTTTGATGCACAAGAATTATATTTTGGTTGCTACACTTTAGTTAGCAAGAAACAGCAGCCAAAAAGCAAAGTTAGTGCATTTGGGGATGTTCTGTGAACTATTGACTAGGTCTTTATTCCGTTTTGGTTGTTGTTAGGACAAGTGCTGGGTCTTCGGGTCAGAATGATGATTCTAACATGGTATCAACTGTGCTAAGATTGTAGGGCTGTTACACACCACACATAGTGCTCAGGATGGAGTGCCTCAATGTGGAAAATTAACCACAGATGTAGCTCAAATCTTGTCTAATAAAGTCTAAAACCAGGACCCAAGAGTTTGAAGTTTCCTAAATAACTAAATCATATCGAGAGCACTGGGGTCAAAGCTAATGCCAAGAATAAAGGAAATCTAGTACTAAACAAGGTAAAGATTTTACTTGTCTCTCACAAAATAAAAATTTCCAGACATACAGGAAGTACAAAAAATGCAACCACTGTGAGGATTAAAAGACAGCAGTCAGCAGAAAGTAATCTAGACAGGACACGGCTGGTAGGCCTGGGAGGTAGGAGATCAACTCATTTCAATATGCTCAAGAGGATGTTAAATCATAACACAGAAGCTGTTATAGGGACCCAGATTTAAGATCTGAAAATGAAAGTCCACTTGATAAGGTTATTATACATTAGAGAATAGTTGGGCAAGCTTATGAGCATAGCAATAGAAAGTATACAAAGGAAATACAGAAAAAAATGACTCCATAAAAATTGACACAGGCTTAGTGGATTCTGATTCAACTTCAAGTAGCTAAATATACATGTAATTCTATCATGAAAGGCATGATTCTAGGAAGAGGGAAAGAAAGAGAATATTTAAATAGGAACTGAGAAAGATGGCTCACAAATGATAAGCACCAGGTACTCTTCCAGAGGACCCAGGTTTGATTCCCAGCACCCACATGGTGGCTCACAACTACCCAATTCCAATAGATTGTATTCCCCTTCCTGGTCTTTTAGGGTATCAGACATGCATGCAGTGTCCAAACAAAGATGCAGGCAACACACACACATAAACTTTATATGCGTATACAGTGTTTTAAAATTAATTTTAAAAAAGCATTAATGTTTTAAAGTATGTTTAATTAATACAAGTTGGCACTTCATCCCTAGGTACACACTGAAGCTCCCACATCCACACAGTTTTCAGTGCAGTACCATATATGACCGTGACTATTCATTCTATAGCCCTTGAGAAGAAACAAATGTATCATTAGTGGCATGCAAGAAAATAGTTACTAGCCACATAGTACTTCATTCCCAGTGCTACCTGCAGAGCACCCATGCAAGCCTGAAGCTTTAACACTATTTTATGGCCTTCAGTGGGTATCTTCAACTCTACCACAATGTATAATGGGACAAGTTATTAGCCATAGCCAGGGAAGGGACAGGATAGGGAGATGATACTGTGATGTCAGCTAAAAACAAAGACAATAATTCAAAACGCAATGGCTCCTTAAGACACATCTTCAGGAGAAACTTGCTTTACTAAGAAGGTCCCCTTATTAAAAGTGGTAGAATTATATGAGCCATCAGTGGCACCAATTAATTTGGGGAAAAGGTAACTTGTTAATTCCAAAAGAACGCAAGAATGAAGAGAGCATTCAAGGCCTGCAGGACATAATAAACAAATTTCCCATTTTTTAATATTCAAAAAGAAAAGTCAAAAGTACAGAAATTCTACTAATAGCATAAGCATTCCCATAATCCTCCGAAAGATATGTGTATCCAAGTATATGAAACTTATGGGACCCCAAATTGACACGGCTGTGAAAGATCTATACCACAGCATATCATAGACTAATTGTAAAATCTACATGGTAAAGAAAGACTTCTAAAAATTTACAGTACAAAAGTGCCAAGTTAAGTTTCATAGCAGCTCTACCAGATATACAGAGAATTTCTTCATGGAAACCCTGCAGGTCAGAAAAGAATGCGATGATATAGTCCAGGTCCTAAACTCTCAATAATTACAAGGTTATCCTCCAGAGTTGGAGAAATAATAATCTTCCAACATGATTTGTTTTTTTAAGTTAAGGAATTTATGATCACTAGATCAGCTACATATTCGCACATGCTTTAGGGTGTTCTGTATCCAGAAATAAAGATAACTGCAATCATGTGAAAATTTAAGCCTCATTAGAAGAACAGATATACAAAGAAGAACCAAATCCATTTATAGATAAACCATCCAACCACAAACACCAGGAAAAAGAACAGCAAGAAATGTTCAGATCAGTCAAGAACCTCTTATTGTCTTCTGTGTATCAAGAGTAACCTTGAATGTTAATGGACTGAAATTTTCAATTGCATGATACAGACAAGACTGAAACGTGCTTCCTACAAGTAAATAAATATAGGTCAATGTTTCTGATAATATATATCACATAATTATTTCCTCCAAACTAAAACATTCCCTCCTTAAGGATGGACCAAAACCCATGGTCTTTAAAAATCTCAGCAGTTAGGAAACGTACAAGACGCAGAGGTCATGAGGTCATATAAGCAGTAAGCAGTTGTTGGAGAAGCAAAGGCCTTTTTTGCAGATGCCTACAGGTCTTGCAGAGAGCACTGGGGCTACCGTGCTTGTGAGTCATACCCCATGCTAAGATGGGTTTTTCCTCCATGCCCTTGCCTTTAGCTACTGTGGCTCCCCTCAAGGAACCCCAATGGATTCCTTATTTTACTAAGCTAGACTTGAGTAGAATGGTCCTTGGTCTGTACACAGTGATAAAAAGACACTGTATCTTCCTCAGCAGCACTCACACAACTTGGTTACAAAAATACTAACAAATTAACTTCAGAGACATATAAATGATTATGCAAGACTTCCAGTCTTCACAGAGCAATAAATATATCACAGCATCAGTATGAAGGATGAAAGTCCTACAATGATCTCAATAGATGCATAAAAGTCAACATATTTCATTAAAAAGATCCCTGAACATCAATACTTCATTTCTCATCAGTATTTATATTTCCTTTTTTGTTAAAATACAAGTGAAATGTCTAGAAATAAATTTATTTTATTTGGTGGGAGCCATTGTGAATGAAATCACGTTTATGTTTATTTATTTATTTATTTGGCATGGAAAACTACTTGTTGGTTTTGTGTATAGATTATACCCTCTAAGATCTATGTCTGGACACTCTTATGCACATTTTTTCCTGACAATGTGATTTTTTTATATTGTTTCTTTTATCTTACCATTAATGTAAAAGGAAAAGAAACCAAAAACAGAAAGCCAATGCAAATATAATTGGACGGGGGGCCCATCAATCAGTAGAACTTGGCAGCTTCAGCCAAGTAGTTTTGACTTTAGAGACAAAAATACAAAAAAAAAAAAAAAAAAAAAAATGGGTTGTGGATTTTCCCTCTGTGGCTATAGAAGGCCATTGAAATCAGGTTTATGTGAGGGCTGTCCCTGCATGAAGGCCCAGAGAGACTATTGCATGAAGCTGGGAAAGCAAAGCCTGGATTGACTTGCAAACACCAAGATGTTAGAGATTCCAGAGTCCTGGGTACCTGCTGAGGAAAGCTGCTATCAGGGAGTGGAATAAATGTTTGCTGTCACCATAGCTGAGAGGAGCTAGAGATAGAAAAGATATTTGGATGCAGAATTTCGAGTTACTTTACTGGTTTTCATTTTTGTTTTGGTCAAGTATTTCCTCACTAAGCTCCCTTTTTGAATGACAATGCATATTCTGTGCCATTGTATGTTGGAAGTATTTGATTTGATCTTTTATTTTATAGGGTATTATACTTAAGGGATTGGTGTGAATCTCAAGAGAGGCTTTGAACTTTTAAACAGTGTTGAGAATGTGATAGACAATAGGAATTTTGCATTATGACATGATATAGCTATTAACCATGGAGCCAGGGAGTGGAATGTGTGTGATGTATTTTATATGTAAGAAAATCAGCCTGGAATATCACAGAACAGATCCACCCACTGTCAAACTGGGAAGGTCAGAGTGGTAACTCACGCCTTTAATCCCAGCACTGGGGAAAAACCCAAGTGGTGACCTGCACCTTCAATCCCATAACTCCAGAGACAGAGATCTTTTTGTGTTTCTGTGAGTTCAAGGCCTAACTACCAAACAGTCATAGCTCACACCTTTAATCTTAACTCTAGAATTAAGATGCAGAGTTGAACCCAGAAGTGAAACAACTGGGCGAATAAGATATTTAAGGAGATGTAGGCAGATGGTGTGATATTCTGTAGAAGCAATGAGCCAGACTGAGGACTGTGGAAGATAGCTTTTACCCTGAAAAGTTGGCTGGGTGAGAATTGACTATGGTCTGTTTCCTCTCTCTGATATTCAAGCTTTTTCCCAATATCTGGTTTTGAGTATTCATTTAATAACAACTAGAATTTGTGTTTCAGGAATGTGTCACTTTAAATGTGAATAGCCCCACAGGCTCATAATATATTTGAATGCTTACTCATCAGAAAACAGCACTAGAGAATTCTAGGTATGGTCTTCTTGGAAAAGATATGAGCTTTGAGTTTCAAAAGCCCAAGTCAGACCAAGTAGCACTCTCCTTGCTGCCTATGGATTTAACGTATCATTCTCAACTATTTTCCAACACCATGTCAGCCTGCACAGTACCATATTTCTGGCTATGATAATGGACTGAACCTCTGAATTGTAAGAATGCCCTAATTAGATGACTTCTAAGAGTTGTCTTGGTCGTGGTCCCTTCACAGCAATAGAACACCAAGATACCAACCAAATGTAACTAGACAAAAAGATCTAGCCATGCTAATAATCAACAAATTAGTCTTGAAATCAAAACTAAAAGAGATAAACTCAATTCACTTTATATTGTTTTCAAAAAGCAACTCATAAGGAAGATATAACAATTCTACATGTGTATGTGCTTAGCATCATCATACCAAGCTCATAAATTAAATAATACCAGGCAGAAAGCAAAAACCGACCTCAACACAATAATAGTACATATCTTTAAAACATCACTGTCACCAATTAGCAAGTAAGACTAACCACATATCAACAAAGGACCTTCAAAGTTAAGTGAAGTTAGCCATATAGAGAGAATATTTCACTCAAATCCTGAAAAATATATTTTTCCCTCAGCAACTCAGAGAACATCCTCTGAACCACTTCATATTATAAGATACAACGCAAATATTAACAACTACAAGAAAATTCAAATGATTTCCTGTATTCTGTCTGATCACAATGAATTAAAAGAGTTCAGCCGAAGAAGGTTGACATATGCAGTCTCATGGAGGTGTAACAATACATTACTGAATTATCAATGTCATCAAGAAAGAGGAGTAAAATGGAAAAGTTCCTAGCACTGAAGGAGAATAGAAACACACAATATTAGATATTGTGGGTGACAATAGACACACTTTTAATAGATTATACCTATGAACAGCATACATTAAAATTTTAGGGAAATATTGGGACTGCAGAGATGGCTTAGTCAGCAAAGTATCCACTACACAAGGATATGAGTTGAGACCTCTAGCAGCCACTTAAAAGCCAGACATGGCAGCATGCATCTGTGACCCCAGAGCTGGGAGAAGACAGGAGGAATGGTCTCTGCAGTTTACTAGCCAGACAGGTAAGACAGTTAATAAACTCTGGGTTCAATAAGCGATTCTGTCTCAAGATGTAAGGTCAAGAGTAACTACTGAGAAAGAGACCCAACATCAACTTCTGGCTTCACTATGTACACAACCTCCCTGGCATAATAGTCATAAATACCTTGATGATGCATCTCAAGTTTCTATGAAATAAACAGAACAAGCCAAGTTCAAATCAGTAGATTGGGAGTGGAGGTAATTAAAACTTGGGCAAAAAAATAATCAAATGGAAACAAAAATAAATTTAAAAAATGAATGAAACAGAGTTGGTTCTTTGAAAAGACGAAACTGACAAATGCTTAGGTAAACTAAATAAAACAAAATAAAGAACAAGAAGACTCCAATCAATTAAATTCCAGTTTACAGTCCATCATCATGGAGAAATAAAGTGGGCCAGGCTTTAAAGCTTCAGTCATACCACGCTCAAGAGAAGATTGAGAATGACTGCATACACATCCTAATACACAGCCTGCTCCTTTCTCTTTATTCATTCCAGGCCCCAGCCTGGGAAGTGGTGTTACCCATATTCAGTGTGTATCTTCCCACTTCAATGAATGCAATTAAGATAATCCCTCGCAGGCCTGCCTGCCAGTCAACCTGATCTAGTCAACCCCTCACTGAGACTGTCTTCCCAAGTTGATGATTATGATCAGCCATGAGAGCAGTCTTGATCAAAAAGATCAATGCTATGGATGTCACCATATCTTATTTCAGGATAAACAGAATGGGGCGAGCACAAAAGCAGAAAAGTGGGATAGACAAAGGATACAGATGAGCCCACACAGCTTACCACCACCTGATTTTTTTTTTTAACAAGGATACCAAAAACATATTTGAGAAAAGTGGTGCTCCAAGAGTAGATATTTACATGAAGAAAGAAAACACTTCTCTACTTCTCATCCTGTATAAAAATTAATGTTAAGTCGATTAACGGCCTTAATGTTATATACAACAGTCTGAGGCTGTCAGAGCCAACAATTTAAATATCGGCATAGGCTAGGACCTTCTGAAAGTGATTCCAAAAGCCCAGGAAACAAAACTAAGAGTTGACAGATAGGATTGCATGAAACTGAAAAGCTTCCACACAGCAAAGGGAACAATCCACTGAAGGAAAAGACTACAGAATAGGATATAAAAACCTCTGCTAACTACCAATCAGGCAAAGGAGTAATATCCATAATACATAAAAATTTACAAGACTACATACCAAGCAACCAAATAATCCAATCAATAAGTTGACTGATAAAATAGTTCTCAAGCTATGAATCACTCAATACATTTGTAGCATCTTTAGCGATCAGGGCAATGTAAATGAAAACAACAAAGATTCTACTTCACCCCGGCCAGAAAGACTATAATTATGAAAACAACCAGAAAAATTACTAGCAGGAATGCAAGGGAAAGGAAATCTATAGAAGCTGCTGGAGAGAATGAAAACTAGTCAAACCATTGTGGAATTCAGTGTGGAGATTCCTCTAAAAACTAAGGTGTGCCATGCGATCCACCTATAATACTTTGGGTATATATTCAACAGATGCTAATTCAGCACATTACAGAAATATTGACTCACTTGGTCTGCACTTCTCACTATAGCCAAGCTAGGGAGTCTGCCTGGGCATCCATCAGCAGGTGAGTGGATAAAGAAAACCTGATACATTTTCTCATGGATTTTTCTTCATCCATAAAGAAAGAAATCATACCATTTTCAGGAGAATGGATGCATCTGAAGAGTATAAAGCTTAATGAAGTAATACATATTCAGAAAGACAAATATGACATATTCATTATGGATTATAGATTATATATATAGATATAAAATCACAGTACAGAGGATACAAAAGTGAAAACAATTATTTGCGGGAATTAATAAAATACTAGAAGAGAAAACAAAATGTAGGTGGGGATATTATTGAAGTACATGATATATTTGTAAGAAATATCTTTATGAAACATCTCTGTACAATAAATGTAAGCCAATATAAAAGAATAGTTTACATTAACAGAATTTACATGCATTCAAATAAGAAAATGCTTGACTTTATTTATATTACATTCTGAGTTGCAGAAAGGCAACAGTTTGTAAATATTCAACAATTATAAGAAAAGGAAAAAAGGAAATGCTCATAAAATTACTGACGTCATGACTTTTTTCACATATATTCAGTGTGTGTGTGAGAGAGAGAGAGAGACTATATCTTACTCAAAGAAATACAGAGGAGGAAAAAACCCACCACTGTGAGATAGATATGGTCCCACCCCAGTTTGAATGGATGTTGCAAGAAAAGCATTCCTGACTGAAGAAAAGGGAAAGAAGCCAGGCCTACCCTTGGTGAAATACGTATCACAGTCATTCTGCAGAGCAGTGAAGAGATTCCTCAGGAAACATGACCCCACTGCCCCATTCATGAATGCTTATTCAAATAAACTAAAATGAGTTTCCAAATGTGGTGCATGAACTTTCATAACCACTGAGGCACTGTTCATAATAGCTAACTTCCAGAATAAAAAGGATACACTACATATAGCTAAATAACATTCTGCATATAATAAAGGAGGGGTTTTTCTTTGTTTTTGTAGCAAAATGAATGACTGGGGAGCTTTAAATTTAAAAAGACACATAAAAAAGCAAATACCACCTGTTCTGTTTCAAGGGCAAAAAATTGCTGATCTGATTGCAGAATAATGATGTTTAATAGGGAGACTCTAAGAGGAGATTGGATTTAATGAGCAAACACTACATACGAGGTAATGTCCCACTGATCATTAGTACTATATACAATGAATATATGATAATAAAAATAAAAAGTTACTAAAATTTAGTACTTAAGCATGCATACATACATATATATCCAGACAGAATAAGACAATTCAGCTTAAGTCTATAACCCATGGAAGTACTGTAGTCAGAAGTTTGTCTCACCCAGCCAGTCCCATAGCCATTTAGTTCCAAAAAAATTATACAAAGGCTAATATTAATTACAAATTGTTTGGCCTATGGCTCAGGCTTATTACTTGATAACTCTTACACTTTGTTATCCCATTATTCCTATCTATGCATATACATATACACATGCACATGCACATGCACATGCACATACACATACACATACATATACATATGCATGTCTTGATACCTTTACTCACTGCAGCATTCTCGTCTTGCTTCCTGTAAGGCTGGTATCTGCACTATGCTCCTCTGCTTCCTAGAATTTTCCTAGTCTGGTTGGCCCGCCTCTACTTCCTTTCTAGCTTCTGGCCAATTAGCATTTTATTAAACCAAAATTTACAGTGACAAATACAAAGCATAAGAGCATAGTTCCACAGCAAAATACCTTTCAAAAACGGAGGTAAAATAAAAAACCTCAAAAAGCATAGAGATTTATCACTAGTAGACTATACCACTGGGTATATTTAAAATAAAAGTTAAGACAGGAACAATATGATACCAGGATGGAGTCTGTTTTCACAAGAAGGAATATTGAGCACCTTTAATATTTCTATGAGCATTTATAAATGTGTTTTCTCTATTCCTGACTCTGCAAAGTAATTGAGTATTCAATGCAAACAATATATCATGGGTCTTGGTAAACTAGTGGTCTATTTTATATGTACTTGGAAGCATATAAACAGGAGACATAAAACTTCAGGTACCATTAAGGTACAATAATGAAATCCCTTAGTAAAAAATAAGTAAAATGTTATATGTTGCTTTCTTAGAGTTCCTGTAAGAAGTACCCCAAAGTAGGTAGCTTGAAACTAAAAGAATTTATTTTCTCTCAGTTCTAGAGGTTAGAACATCAAGGTGTTGACAGAGTCATATTCTTTCCAAAACTTTTAGAGTAATCTGTGACACTTCTTAAAGCTTGATTGTCAGACATTTGTGGCTTTCGGCTACATGCTGGCTTTTAAGTCCACACTACAACAGTTTAACCTTATTGTGAATTCATTACATCTACAATACTCCTATTTATAGCGAAAGCATGCTCTTGGGAATTAGAGCTTCAAAATACCTTTTTGTGGAGAACATGCAATTCAACTCATGTCAGTTTGTATCCTTAAATACATTTCCTTATTGTTTTGAATCTTGATGCCCTTAGAGGATATATGTATATATATTATTATGCATATATATTGAACTGTATAATATTGAACTGTATAATAGTTATATAGATTAACTTGGAATGAGTAGTTATGCATGACGTTAACCTTTAATGCTTCCATAGATCACAAAAGCCTTTGAATAATTTTTCATTAAAATATTAACTTTATAAAAGCAGCATTCCACACTAAACTTCTCTACTTTTAGAGACAGTGGACAATTAATGTGTCAGGCTCAAATATAATGACAGTCTAGTAATAAACTACCATTTTGAAATATCACTATATTATCCTAGATAAGAGGGCATTATGGGAGGGTCTCTGCAGTCTTTACAGCAGGGAGGGAAAAACAAGAGTCAGGTAAGAGTGAAACTCAATCAGCCTGATTTGGGTCACCAGTCTTGGGCCAAGATTTCTTGGCATCTAATCAAGATCATTTTACTTTATCTATATTTAAACACAGCACAATTTAGGGGGAAAAGTATTCAAATAACAATTAGCTCAGCCTGGTGAGTAGAGCTAAGCTTAAGACATGTTTTCACTGAGATTCTTTACAAAGTACATTTGACTTCTCTCACAAGAATAGGTACTGTTTACTCAGAGATAGTGATCAAGATTTAAAGCCTGGGGAGACTGACCAAGGTAAATATAATGCCCGGCTCCAGGGTAACACAGATGTCACTTAGCCTGTTGCAAAGTACAAATGACATCTCTCCGAAAGCTAAGTTTAATTGCCTACAAGTAATTCTCAAAGTTACTTATGAGATAAATAAAACATAATTCTGGGAGTCATGGGTGTCACATGTCTCATCAGACAGCAAAGGGTCACCAGGTTGTAAACTACATTTTTCCCTGGCATTCCAGAAAGACCTCATTTTATTGAAGAGGTAAGCAAGCGGTGTGTTTAACTCTCCTGGATTCTCCAGTGCTCATCTGTGTGCAAAAAGCCTCTTTGACCTCTACAGAGAATATCAAAATTTCACACTTTACAATAAGTAAGGGCTCCCATTTGTAACTCACAGGATAAAAGACAAGCCCATGGTAGGTCATTGTGTGTGTACCTCCAAGTCAAAGCAAGACAAAACAACAATTGTGCAGTAACAGCTTTAAAACCAAATTTAGTGGTGACTTTGCTGATAAGCATGATCTGTTCATAATTCCTGCACGACATAGGAAAGAGATAAGGAATAAAGCCTAAAATGTATTACTGTGGCGAGACTAAGGATATGAAAATACATAACAAGGAGAAAACAAGCCTCACAGTCATAAGATATTTTTTCTTTCATCAAGATAGAATTTCTAGGGGAACATATTGGAAAGAATGACGCAGGGGTAAGATCAGGTCAGCAGGTCAAGTGGCAGTGACTGAGTAGGGCACAAACAGAGTCAAGCCAAAGTGAATGTGAGCACCTATAACACCATTCGAAAATACTAGATTGCACATTGTATAAATTCAACAAATCTTAGATGTTATATATTATTTTATAATGGTACAAAATATGCACATCAATATTTAACAAAATTTAACTGCTTTATTAATACAACCTTATATGTATATGTAAATCAAGCATTTACTGATATAGTATTATAGGGCATATAGAGAAGGCTGCAGTTTTTGGAGTACTAAGAGACCTCTCAATGCTATAACTTCCTCCTACAGAGCACTAATCCTACAGAAAAGCATATCATCTCATGGTTTTCATAACAGAGAATGAGTATCATTTTGTTTAAATCTCAGAATATACCCTTTCTTTTGTCTATATGAATCTAATATGAATTATGCCTCCTTCAACTGTAGGGCAGGACCTGAGACAAAGACTTGCTCAACTAGAGCACTGTATTCCCATGACCATAAGGATTGGTTGCAGGGTGCAAATCAGATCTCTTAGAATTTATTAAAACAATTGAAAGAAAGAACAATCTCAACCCCTCACTGTAAATAACGGCAGACTGTGACTGCTGAATCCAGCAAAGCTATCTGTTAGAGTTAACAGAAAATTAAAAACTTTGATTAAAGCACAGACTAAGGCATTCATGATTACTACATCAGCATGCACAGGATATGCAATTCTATCTCAACAACAAGAAGACAGAAAGGCTCTATCATGTCAGCAAGTAAATGTAAGTTTCAAGAAGAAATGGGACAAGAAAATGAGGTAAAGGGATCCACTGTGGTCCACAGAGGAATCTAAATCCAAATACTAGTAATAAAGATGAGCAACAGCAAAAATCCTCACAACCAGCAAACAACAAAAATTAGTAGACCATCTCAGCATATTAACAATACCCAATCCTAGAGAAAGGCCCAAACTCACCAACAAGGAGACAGAGTGCTAACTATGTTGATAACACACACACACACACACACACACACACACACACACACACACACACACACACAAGCTGTCTGTTATCTCCACGAAATACAACTTACTTTCAAAACCCAGAAACTGGAATTCATAGGTGGCATCTAATTTATCGAATAAACAGAAACCAAAACCCAAAGGTATAGCTGCTTTAAAAAGCAGAAAGCCCCAAAAGTACTTGAAAATCAAATAAGAGAACACATTTAGACCATGTACCATCAACAGATCCATTCATTCCAAGGATGTGTAGATGATTAGATATACACACATGCATCATTAAACATATCACAAGAGTAGATGTAAGTACAAAAATCACATGGTCATTTGAATAGATCCAGAAAAGATTTTCTAATTAATATTTCATAATAATGTCCTTTCTCACAAAACAAGAAATAGGACTATTACTCAATATAATAATGACTATGAAGAAAAAAGGAAGCAAGGGAGGGATGAAGAAGAGGAGGAGGGAGGGAGGAAAGGAAGGAAGTAAAGAAATAAAAGGGATATAAATAAAAAATAAAAATCTTATTTTTACTTTCAAATGGCATGATCTTATTCTAAAAGACTTAAGGCCTGCCCATTTCCTTTAATCTGATAAGCACTGTCTATAAAATAATATAATACAAAATCAATGTACAATTGATAGCTTTTCTATGTATCATTAACAACATTTCTGAGAAAGAAATTGAAGGATAAAAACCTCTTTTATAATGAATTTAAAACATACAATGTCTAGGAGTAAACCTGGCTAAAGAGGTAGAAAATCGTTAGAAGATAGAAAGATCTCTCATGTTGGCTGGCCAGAATTAATATAGTAAAAATGGCTGTGTTACCTAAAGTAGTGTACAGATTCAGTGCAATCTACATTAAAACAGTAAAATACTCATAACAAGAAAAATCACCCAAAATTCATATATTTGAATACAAAGTAAGCCTAAGCAGAAAGCAAGACTACAATAACAAGAATAAAGTTAGTAAAGCAGCATGTTATAAGATGGAAAGAATGAGATCTAGTCTCTGATTTTGTCACATGGTATTATTAACTGCCTGATTTTTTAACTACAAACACATGAAATATCCAAAAAAGCAAGAAAATGCATGCTATTGAAAGGAAATTGTAGAAAATAGAAACTGTAGGGAGCGCTTACCTGGACTTCCTGAACCAAGTCTCTAGATTATCTCATATAGTGAACGGAAGGGGACAGCAAAATAGCTCAAGGATGCCATCCCCAAATAACAGTATCAGAAAAGAGAATACATTTTAAGGCAACCAAACAAAATCCTATAGGTCAAGGTGTAACTGAGACTAAAAAAAAGAATTGTCAGGCTGGTGTAAAAGAAAATTTAAGTGGGCAAACTAAAATAAATAATAAGGTAGTAAACAGTTGAATGTATTTAACACTTGTGATGGCTTGAATGTATTTGGCCCCCATAAATGCATAGGAAGTGACACTATTAGGAGATCTGACTTTCAGTGGAGGAAATACATTACTGTGGGGGCAGGTTTTGAGGTTTACTATGCTCAGAATACCATCCAATGAGTCAGTAGATGCTGGCTCTATAGGACTCTCAACTCCAGCATCATGCCTGCACACTGTCATCCTCCTTCACATCAGGATGGGTTGCTGGGGTCGTGATGTCTCTTCACAGCAATAAAAACCTAAGATAATACTCAACTTGACCTGTAATAAGAAGAAAATAATTTGTGGGATAGTGGTTATATTAAGAGGTACAGAGTCAAAAGTGAAGAAGATCATAGAAAAAAGTGCTAGAAACCATATTTGTAGATGTAATTTGAAGGTTTGTGGGACCCTATTACCCCAAAAACTCAAAAAAAAAAAATTAAAACTCTTCCTGGTGCTAGAGTTTTAATTTGCTAGCATATGATTCAAGAAAGCCCCACTGGTGCACTAGAAGCAAAAATATCATGGAAATTACCAGGTACTTTCTGATTTAAGTTCCTGGTGAGAAAGAGACAGAGTCAGCATAGAATAAATTAATAACTTCTTCAAAAGAAGAGCCAAAGAATCCCATATGAAAGGGTCTCCTGGGCCAAGAGGCTGGAACTGCCACCTCATGAGTCAAGAGGGAAGGACCCCGCCCCAGCAGTTGAATTAGACAGAGCACTGAGACAGAGCATTGGTCATTCTTAGATGTTGGCAGCCTTTCATTTACATGGTGACAGACTTCAGACTTACTACATGACACCTTTTCCTCTTTCCAATATTCTGAACTAGAATGCCTACACTGACCTGCCGTTATCACTGTACTTCATAAGCAGAGAATGTTTGGCTCCATTTAACATACTAACAGCTGGAGATGAATTTTGCACCAGGAATAAATCCTATCACGAGGATGACCTCTGGCTGATTTAAATGGCTTAGATGAAAGATAATAACTAGGCTTAATTTAGAGTTGATACTGCAATGTTTAATATTCTTGAAAGTGTCTCTTCTTCTTCTTAGGCAATAGCACAAAATGTATAAAGCAAGTGAAGACAATTAAAGGTTGAATATGTGTCATCCAAAAAAGTACATGCTGGCATCCTGACATAATATTCAAAATGTTAGCTTATTTGAAAGCTGGGTCATTGAGCATGTAATTACTCCATATGACAGTCAAGCTAGTGCACAGTGGCCTTTCAGGTATGACGGTGTCCTCACAGGAAGAGCCAAGTCCCCAGGGAAAACAGCTTTAGGATAAGGGATTCTAAAGATCTAAGGGGACTGTGCTCCCTTCAAGGTTTCTGTATCAGCCTTCTCACATCCAGAAGTGCAGAAGTGCATACTTCTGTGGTGGTAAGTCACATATTTTGAGTCATTTCAATATGGCAGTCTTAGAAAATGAATATAAATTTATTTAGAAAGTGTGCTTTAATAACTATTTGAAATATTTGGATAACTGTATGTAAAAGAATAAAATTGGGTCTTACCTTACCCCATATACAAAAATTAATTAAAAATTGATCATATGCCTAAATTAAGATATAAAGTTATTAATCCCACAGCAGAAAGCATAAACATTTGTGACCTCGAAGTGGGCAACTGTTTCTTTCCTATGAAACAAAGAGTACACGAGGCAGAGCAGCTTCAACAAAATTTCAAAGCTGAAACCTGTGTTTAGAATATCCTTCTAGGATATACAAGAGAAGAACAGAGCATCTTTATAGATCATGGTAAGGAGCTTACATCATGCACACACAGAAACATATACATATTTATCTTACAACTCAAAAATAGAAGACAACACAATTCCTAATCTTTGAAGGCAATTTGAGTAGACCTTTCTCCCACAAAGAGTTCTAAGGAAACAAGTACAAGATGCTTGAAGGATGCTAAAAACCACTGGTCACTTGGGATAAGCCAATCAATGCCACAGGGAGAGAGAAAGTAGAGAAACAGTGGGTATCAACAGTAGACACACTGGGGTAAATGTGCAGAAACTGGACTTCTTATCCTACAGGCTGGAGGTAAAATATTGTAGTCATTTTGGAAGAGAGATTTGCATCTCCACAAATGATAAAAAAAAATCATGTTACCACATGGCTCATAACATTTCTGTATTTATGATAGCTAAAAACATGTCCATTTTGTACCTTAGCCTTTCTTACTCAGGTGAGACCAAACTGTAAGTAGTTTTATTATACATTTTTCTGACGCCTGATGATATTAAACACTTCTTTAAATGTTTCTCAGATATTTTGTATTTCAGGCTGGTTTGGATCTGTTGAAAGGGGAGCATAAATTCATGGCTAGAGGGAGTGAACTGGTGTAGGCAATATAAAAAATCAGTGTAGAGGCTCCACCTGAGGCTAAAATTAGATCTACCATGTGATATGCATACATTGGTTTATACTTAAATAACTCTGTTTTCTACAATGCAGATACTTGCTCATCCATGTTCATTGCTGTTCTATTCATAATGGACATGAAATAAAACAGTTTAGATGTCCATCAACAGGCAATGAAAATGTGTAGTATATTTACACAATGGGATATTATTTGAAAAATAAATTTTCAGATAAATGGACAGAGCTGGAAACAATCATTCTTAGTGTGGTAACCCAGACCCAGAAAGGCAAATATCAAATGTTCGCTCTCATCTGTGGATGTTAGCTTTGAATCTTCAGATAGTTGCATTTCATCGGAATATCTAGAGACATCAGGGAACTGCTAAATAGTCCTGGGGAAGGCATTTCAAGGGAGGAAAGGAAGATCACTAGTGGAAAAAAAATAGAGGTTAAGGGATAATGGAATAGTGAGGCTCAACAATGGTGAGGGAGCAGGATGGGGGGGGGGGATGGAAGAGGAAGGATAGACTATGAGTTAGAGAGAAGAAACACTATAAACCTTTCAAAAGGCTCATGTGGAAATCTATTCTAGAAACTTGTGTGTGTGTGTGTGTGTGTGTGTGTGTGTGTGTGTGTGTGTGTGTGTGTGTGTGTGTGTGTGTGTGTGTGTGTGTGTGTGTGTGTGTGTGTGTGTGTGTGTAGGAGTTTTTGACCTGGCCTAGTTGCAATGTTTAGACCCACTCGTGACCCCACTGCCACTTAGCAACAAATAATCACACAAAGGCTTATATTAATTTTATGTTGTTTGGCCTATGGCTTAGGCATATTGTTATCTAACTCTTATATGTTAATTTAACCCATTTTCATAATCTGTCTTGTCACATGGCCTGTGGCTCACCTGTGCTTTTTTACGCGTTGATTCTTGGGTGGCTGGATCACGTTTCTCTCTGACTCCACCTTCTTTTCCCTATCTATGCTCTGATTTCCCTGCCTACTTCCAAGACGCCTGCCATAGACCAAAACAGTCCCTTTATTTCACAGCATACAGAAAGGCATTCCTACATTGTGTGTGTGTGTATGTGTGTGTGTGTGTGTGTGTGTGTGTGTGTAAAGAGTTTAAATGGAGTTCATGCTATAACACAGCAGTATCACCCCCAACAAAGCAGGCTCCCAGTTCAAGCTATGGGTTTCCTTCCTCTTTTGATGTTATTGTCAAACAAGGTCTTATACTCTCTCTTTCAAACTATAACAAGCTATTGTCTATGCTATTGATTACCATCTATAACTTGACAGTAAAACTTTATTCTGCTAAGGTATTGCATACTTGAGCACAGATCATAGAGAATCAAACTGGCACAGACCTTGAAATCTTTTCTCAACTGGCTAGCCTTCATAATGCTGGAAGGTTTTGTGCAAACTACCAGAGGAGAAAAGTAATGAGCAATCATACCAGTTATGAACTCTGAAAGCTACAATAATTACTGGCCTAGAAGACATGCTAACTAGTATAGTAGTGGCACAGTGTTATAGGAGTAGCCAACTACTTTTTGATTGGATTTAAGTTCCACTCTATCTGCCACCATTATCAGGCCAATATTCTATAAATCAACATGTCATAGGCCCCTAAGTGCAAACTTATTGCTATTATTCTACTAAATATACATAATATTAAGCCAAGCCCAAATAGCTTATCATTATAACATATCAGTCCTCATCAGAGAACTTCTTTTTATTATACAAAATAAGATATTTACATACTATGTTTAATAAATGCTATTCAGGCTCCATTGCCAAGAATGTGCTATTAAAAGCCTGTTTAGAGTTCAGGAATGGACCTCCACCTTTTTCTTGGTTATAAACAATATCATAATAGGATGTAGTAATAGCAGTGGCCAGATTTGGAAATTGTGGGGAGACAAAAACATAGTTGTAAAATAAGCACAATATTAGAATGAGAGAGAGAATAAAGAAATAAACTTGGGCTGGGTATGGTTATACACATTTTTAATCCTAGTATTTGGGAGACAAAAGCAAGCAGATCTATGTGAGTTCAAGGCCACCTGTTCTACAAAGCCAATTTCAGTCATATAGGGACACATAGTGAGACCCTATCTCAAATAAGTAACTAATCAAATAAATTAAAATTTTTATGATATGTGATTATATCATAATGTAGCCTTTGTTTTTAAAATGCTATAGTGGCATATATAGGCCAGTTGTATAACTTGCATGATTTACATTGTTTATAAATAGAAGTAAATAGAAAAATTAAGCACTAGTTTTTCCCATGTGCTTTCTAGCTCTACACTTCCTATTCAGTGGCTAGGTAAAGGTAAGTATGACTGGTTACTAGGACTATTTAATAATTAGTATAACTGATCAAGGGTCACATAATGAAAAATCTAGGAGAAAGTAGTATAAAGAAAAAAAGATGGACATTTTATACAGAAATTTTCAGACCCTTTATCAAAGTATACCTCATGAATTTCAAGCAGTAACTGTGTAGTATATAGTACTTATACTATACTAGTACATACCTGTGTAGTGTATAGTACTTACTCTAGTAGTCACTCTGGGCAATGAAGTGGCATGAGGGAGGGGCAGGCTTTAGAAGATCCTTGTTCTGTCTGTTCTCTGTGACCATAGATTGTTAATGTGAAAACAGTCAGCAGAAAGCTTTGCACCCAAGACTCATAAGGGCTCAAAGAGCTGAGTATAAGTAATTGTTGAGTGTTCATCCATAAACAGGACATCAATATGAGCTCCTAAAAGGTCTAGAAAATAGAAAAGAATAGGAGACAGAAAGGATGTATGAGATGAAAGAGCCAAAGGAGCACTGTGAAATGTTTTCTTCTATCCATGGCATGGCCACTGGACTCATGAACCCATAGCAGCTGAGAGTGTCCTGCCCTGATCAGCATCCATCCTGAACAGAAAGAGGCTCATGAGCCTAGCTTCAGAGCTATTGACAAGTAGTGACTGTTGAGCAGGGGAAAAGCTTTTTTTTTTTTTTCTGCAGTATGGCTCCTGCATGTTGTCCAAGCTCTTTGTGAATTTGTCCACACCCATGTACCATCTGACACCACATACTGGACTCAGGATCTTTTTTAAACAAATGAGGACATGAAAATGTGAATGAAGAATTGGAGAGTTTGGGAGACTGGAAGAAAGGATTGGTTTGGGTATAAATAAGATTTATGTATTCCTATATGAAATTGAAAAAAAAACTGGTCTTAATAGTCATATTTACAATTAGGTTTCCTATAACCGAATTAATCACTATTTACACTCTCGAAATTTTGAATCAACAAGTAAAAAGCAGACCACCAGCATGTTGGAGAACAGTTTAAGAAGGAATGTTACCTAAGCAGTGTGTCCTAAAGACTATGACAGTGAAAGGGTTCCCGGATCTTTACATACTTTACTCATTCATCTCTTAAGGTTTCCATTAAAATCCTGCTAAACACACAGGGCTGTGTCATAATCAGATAAGACATACAGTGGTCAAAATGACCAAGTCATATGGAGGGCTCTGTAAATGTGTTCTTTGTTTTGATATTATTATTCTGAATGAGAAGAACCCCTAAAGAAGAGTTTACTATCCACATGAGGATGACAACTACCTGACCCAACTCTTGAGCAGCACACAATCCTTCTCGGATTTTAAAAAGATAGAAAAAGGTTAGAAATAAATAATATGAAATTAAATAGAGTTTGCCATACTGTCCAGGAATAAATAGCCCTATGTCTTTGACACTGAAAAGTCAATACAAAATGCCATTCTTGAACAATTTGTTTTTTAGTAAATGATATTAAACAGGCAATGAACCAAACATGCTTAGGAAAGACAGATGACCCACTTTGGCAGCTAAACAACAGGACAAAAGTCCCCTTTGCAAGAGTCACAGATCAGAATTCAAACTCTGTTCTTAGGTGCCCTGAGTTTCCTTTAAAAGCTCATGGTCACCATGATCCATTGGTAATTTATGTGTAGGAGTCTGACAAAGACAGTTTTCCTTTCATATCTACCCATCTGCTGCTTTTTAAACAGAAGCACCATGCACATATGTTATGTATAGAACTAGTCTCATGCCATCTTAGGTGTATCTACAGTGTCTTGTCACACTTAGAATGCCTGAGCCTACAGGATCTCCTGAGTGACTCACAGAACCTAATGGTTCTAAGTTATAACTTCCTTATTATCACTGAGTTTAATGCATGTATTTAACTGTTCCTAGCTGATATTGTTATTCCCACTGACTGTCCCCAGAAATTTCATGTTTGTCTTTTAGCAGTGTCTATTTTACTTCTAAAATTAAGTAGTCTTATGAATTTCAAAGCAAGATGCCATAGCTTGAGTGGGGAGGGAACTATCTTGTGAACCTTGAAACCTTTTATCTTTTGAGTTGACACCAACCGTAACTAAAGAAGATTCAAAAGGCAGAGACACATTAGGCAGCAAACACAAGAAATCACATCATGCAGGACAGGGATGAGATCCTGTAAGTGCCCCCAGAGGCTTCATCTCTAAGCATCTACTGCTTATGTGGTGCTTTGAATCTGAAATGTCCTGCTCTACATCATGATTTTTTTTTCAGCAGTGGCACTGTTTTGGAAGATCATGGAGCCTTTGGAGGGTTGGGTGTAACAGAAAAAATCAGGTACTTAGGGTGGACCTTTGAAGGTTCTGCTTGTCTGTGGTTCTACCCTTGTTCTCTGGTGCACTTCTGTGATGCTGTGGGGCTCTTCTGCCACACACTTCCATAAGCAGGCCTCCACCACCATGACGGATGAACCTCCTCTGAATCCATGAGCCATAATAAAGATTTCTTCCTTTAAGATGTTGCTATTGGTCACAGCAGCACAAAGGTAACAAACACAACGATCTTGAGTCAATTTCTAAATGTTCAGACATCCCTCCAAACAGGATATTTGGCCAGTCAAGATCCATCAGATCCCACAATTAAGGCAGAAAGACAAGGAGGTGATATTTAACTGGTACCTATAGTTAGCATCCATTTAGGTACATATGCAATGGAGAGTTCTCACCGGAAGGTAAGGTGCAAGCTTTATATAAAAGTATGATGTTTAAGTACAGATAATATCCCCCAAATGACAGAGAGTCTCCATGAGTTTTTACAGTGGGATTAAGTGTTGTTACATTGTAAATAATTGTCCCACATACTAGTTTAATTAAAATGCTGATTGGCTGAAGGCAGACAGGAAGTGTGGGTGGGGCTACCAGACTAAGAAAACTTTGGGAACAGGAAGAAAGAGCAGAAATATACAGAGAAGCCACGGAGACATCATGATGAGATGCCAGCAGATGCAGAGGAAAGAAGTTGAAATGCTGCTCTGAGAAAGGTACCAAGCCTCATGGCTAAACAAGGTAAGAGTCATGGGTAGTTTAAGAGCAAGAGTTAGCAAGTTATATGCCTGGGCCCCATGTCAATCAGTGTATACTTAATAGAAGCACCTGTGTGTTTCAGTGGACTATGGGCTTATGGGTCTGAAAGTCTGGGCCATGAGACGAGACCAGAAAGTCTAGGCCAGAAACAAAATACAACAAGTTCTTGTAGCAATAATATTAACAATCCCCTTTATAGGGTTTTGTAACTAAAATATGAGGAAAAATCTCACTCACTCACTTCTCTATACTATGGCCAAATAACATCACAGATACTTGGTAGGTTACTGCTGTTCTCATAATCACATATCTTTGACATGTCTAAGTCTTGACAAATATTATACAATCAACATATTCACTATACACTCACTGAAGCAATGAATAGAAACATTTCTATATGGAATCACATGAGTATTGTCTCTGTGATACACAAATGAAAGGATTATTTTAAATGCTAGTCTACCACTTTTATTTTAAAATATAGGGAACAAAACAGAAGCTGAATGAGTGAATCACATAAGGCAAGAAAATAAGAGAGTTCTTTACTGAAGCTCTATTCCACTCTTTCTCCTTATATAGTTCATTTTCCATATTCCATTTAGAATTCACTGTCATTTACAAATCGCACAGAGTGAGAGAAGCCTCAATACAGTCTATTTGTTGGGAGCTGAAAGCCAGTGTGCTTTGTACATCTCAGGATGCTTTGGATTTTACTCTGAGAACTGATGACTCTTGCATTTTCTCTTCCTTGGACTTCTAGAAACACTGCCCTCTGGATGCCACTAAGCCTGAAGAGCTCTTTCCAACATAGTTTCCTTCTCTTGTCATCCTGTTACACATTCACCAAAGATAGAATGAAACATTCGCCAAAAGATCTGTTCCCCAAATCTGAAGCCATCAGGCCAATAGGAAGAGGAATGTCCCAATGGAAAGAGGTAACTGTGCTAGTTTTCCCTGATAACATTAAGAGACCTATTCTTAATTAAAATGTGTTCCCTAGCAGTATTTATCTATAGTTTAAGAATGACTCTCTCTCTCTGCCTCTATTTAACCTATAGTTAAGTACAATATTTTATTTCAACAAAGCTGGGCTACAATAGCAATTAATGCTCTCAATTGAAGGTTTCAGATCATACAACTCAGTGTGCCTTAATCTTAAAAATGAATTGTATGCAGTTAAACACTGGTTGTGCTGGTTTGAAAAAAAATGGCCCCCAAAGGGAGTGGCACTATTAGGAGGTGTGGCCTTGTTGGAGGAAGTGTGTCACTGTGGGGGTGGACCTTGAGGTGTCCTAGCTCAAGCCACTCCCACAGAGAAACCACTTCCTATTGCTTTCAAATAAAGATATAAGACTCTCAGTTTCTTCTTCTGTGCCGCATTGGCCTGTACATCACAATATACCACCATGATGATAATGGACTGAACCTCTGTACCGTAAGCCACACAAAAATGTTTTTTTTTTAAAAAACTAAGAGTTGTCATGGTGATAGAATCTCTTCATAGTAATAGAAACCCTAAAAGACACTGGCACATTTAATATCTGCCATTTCTATATACCCACTGTAGATAATTTTAAAGTTCTTAATAATAACTGAATAGAACAGAGGAGAGAAGAGATGTTCAATTGTTTCTCACCACAATGATCTACCATCAAAGGACAAGAAATCAACAGACCAGAAAATCAGTAGCTGAAAAACTGTCAACCACGCAGTCTGTTTAACTGGGACTGACATACAGGTTCAGAGGTTTAGTCCATTATTGTCATGGCAGGAAACATGGCAGCATGCAGGCAGACATGGTGCTAAAGAAGCAGCTGAGGGTTCTACATCTGGATCAGTAGGCAGCAGGAAGCAGGAACAGCTATGGGCCTGGTTTGAGCTTCTTAAACCTCAATCCCAACCTCTCAGGGACATACTTCATCAAACAAGTTCACACCCATTCTAATAAGGCCACACCTCCTAATCCTGCCACTCCCTATGAGCCTATGAGATGGACGGATGGACACACACACACACACACACACACACACACACACACATTTTCATTCAAACCACCACAATGAAGCAAAACAAGACTGAAAACCAGCTGGGAAACTCCACACTCTGCATCTCCATGTCTGATAAACACTCTATATATCTCCAACTCTTCTCAGCTTTGGTGACTACAACACACTTCTTTCTCTTGTTCTGATCAACTTCCTGTTAGCAACATTCTAAAGGTAGCAAGTCCTGTACAATCACATCAAAATATAGCAAAGATATTTCTCTGTAACAGTGTCTGGGTAATTTCTCTCAGTCAGCCAACCTGCCTTCCTCTCTACCCTGGAAGTAGAGTTAATGGAGTTCTCTTTTCAGTTAGAATCTTGAAGAAACACACTGCACATCTTCTCCCATATGTGGCACAGATGTATGAGATTCAAAAGAAGAAACAAGACTATGGAGAGGAAAGGGACCATTGGGAAGACTAGAGGGGACATGAGAAGGTGATGATGGGGAGAATGTACAGAAATAAAATCTTACACACATATAAAAATGACATAAAATCCCATTGTTTATACACTTAAAGTAAAATGTTAATACAAAAACTTTGTTAGAAGTGTTTCTAAAGCACAGAGATATAAAATATAAATACACAGATTCATATTGTAAAAGGAACTATGGGCTGTGTCCTACAAAACCTATCTCTAGTCTGAATCTGGTCATCAATTGTCTGTGCTACTTCAAACAGGACACTTAACCTTTAGTGTTTTTGTTTTGGGTTTTTTATTGTTTTTTTGTTTTTGTTTTTTTGTTTTTGTTTTTTAGTTTTATGAGACTAGGTTTCTCTGTGTAACCACCATGGCTATCCTGGAAGTCTCTGTAGACTTGCCTGGCCTTGAACTCATAGAGATCTACCTGCTTCTGCCTCCCTATTACTGACATTAAAGGTGTGAGCATCATCACCCAGCAACTTTTAGATTCTTTTTCTTGGAACAGAAGTAATTTTATAAATATTGTTAAAGTTCCCTTCTGGTCAAAGGAGCAAAGGTTTAAATTAATATTAATGTCTCCCCAATATGGTCACCCTGGCTAAGTCAACTAACTTTTTTGGTCTAAATACCTTTTGCACAAGTATACCTAATACAATGGAGTACCATTAGCCCTTGCCTCTTCAGAAAAGTTAAATAAGATTGGGTGAAAAAGGAAGTTTCCACTGAGCCCAAACAATAACCACTGGCTGAGATACAGACAGAGCCCTCGGTGCTGATGACGGATGATGCTGTCATACATCTCCAAAGATAGTTCTGAGTCAAACAAGCAGCATTCAAGAACAGCAGAATAAAATGAGGAAAACCCTATCTTCTCCCAGAGGTGAGTGCTTCAGTACAAGACAAAAAGACCCCAAGAGATGTGTAGAAGCAGAAACATTTCCTTTGTGCAGGTAATATAACCCCTTCATTTACAAATGATCTGATCTCAAAGCTACACATTCGATTTTGCCTCCAGGACCTTGCCATAAATGTTGTTGGGTATTTTTTTTTAAGAGTCTTTTTGCATCTGTTAGAGAATTTGGCATCCATGATACTAAAGAAGGCACAGGAAAACTTGGAGGTTGATGGCAGAGAAAGTGAACTTTGTCACCAGACAAGTCATGAAACCAAGGACATGGGGCAAATGTGAACTTTACCCTGAGTTTTCTTGACGAGTAAATTGAGTTTGATAATGTGCCAATCTCAGGATTCTTCATCACCATGTCCTATGCCAAGCCTCAGTTGCCAGATTTCCCTGCTTCAGCCTCCTGTCCTACTCATTCACTAAGAGGCCATATGTCCAGAAGTATCATTGGTCTGCCTTCCCAAGTCACTGCTGGAAATGAGTGATAATTCTGCACATATGTCTATAACAGCACTTTAATCTGTCATTTCTCCCTGGCCTCCATGAGGAGATGCCCTGTTCTTCACATACCTAGTTCTGTCATGTGTCATTCTGTGTGCATATCACACTGCAAATAAAGCTGATGAACGGTCTCCAATAACCCAGCTAACTTCACTCTGGCACCTCCCATGAAAGTCTTTCTAAGGGTAGTCCTGTTGAATGCTTGCGTGCTTCCTTCATCTCTTGCAGAGGAGTGAAACGGGCAGTCAGAAAATTCAGAGTACAACTATTAATAAACTGAATAGGTGAATTACACTAGAAAAGGTAATTTTAACACTTTGGGGAAAAAAAATCCCTTAATTTACTGGTCAACATTTCTTGTCTAGGAGGGCATTGAAAAAGAAAGTGAATTCTCTTTCCTTGTGGAGCATTTGCACGGTCCCTGGGACTCTCACCTTCAAGTTCTACAATTCTCTATGACAAACTGGAGATGTGGAAGAGGATTCACATCATTTGTAATGCTTTTGGGTTTTCTGTGAGTACTTGTATGTGCTAAATCTCTCCCATGATTGTTCTGCAAGAGACCAAGATATGGATGCAAGGAATCTTAGCTAACCAAGATTTTACTACGCACCAGAGCACTTCAAACTGCAAATTGAGCCTATTCATTGAAAGAGAACAACCTGGCAGACCTCGATTTCATTCTTCCATGGTGATTAAGCAGAAATGTTTCAGAAAGATTCTTCCTCTCTGTTTTAGCACCAAATCAATACAGTGCAATCCTAGGGCAGCCTTCCTTGTTCAGCTTGTCTCCACGCTTCTAGGAGCTTGCTTTCTTGATTTAGGTTGGGTAAATAAATTTCAAGATGATTTGTGTCCTGGCTGTTCATTTAAAGTCACGGAGAGGAAACAGAATCCACTGCAGCATGGGTATCATATTTTAGTGTCTGCCAACTGCAAACAGCTCAGAAATGTTAGCTCTCCAGTGAAGACATTTAATTTCCAATAATTTTTTTTACTATTTTTAATGGCAGCATTTATGCTGCTTCTGTAATCCAAGCACTTAAGAAGATAAACCGATGAGTTAGAAGTTTGAATTGAAGCCCCAAGCAGTGGGAGTACTATTTGTCTTTTCCCTTCTAGCCTTTTGGTCTACACCAAGTCCAAGGAATTCAGTTCAGTTTAATTGCTCTAGTTCTTCTGGTTCCTGTTCATCTTGTGACAGCACCATCCACCCCCATCCTACCTCAAATCTCTTCGTCTCTGCTCTTAGAAGCCCGAAGTTTCCCCAGGATTATTCCTTGGGCTACCCTACTGCATTGCAGTCACTGAGCTGAGACAAATGATCATGTCAATTTGTGCCCATGAATATGCACATCCTCACTGAACATAGATGAGATTTTATGGACATGGGGAACACTTCTGTTACCTGCCTAAAGAGCTAAAAGATACATGCTTATATTTAAACAGCAAAGGCTCATTTTTTGAAGGCTACCCAATTAATTGTTCTCTGAGATGGCTCACAAAGGTAAAGTTCCAGATAAAATGCAGGGTATGCAAGCTCCAGGGTGAATTAGGACAGGACCAACACTGCAAGCCTGGCTTAGCTGTATTGTTGATACTGTATATGTGCATCACTTCTCAAAGTCACTATGTATTGCTCTAGACTCTGATTCCAATGAACTTTTACCAGGCCACTGACTCAGGCAATTCCGCTAAATGGTTTCCTCAGTTGAAAGCTAGCCATGTAGAACAAAAAGAATTGTAAAGTGAGCATCATATTAGGTTTTAAAGAATCCATTTCCAGCACAATGTCTCAATGCTTATTAAATTCCTGATAGAAAATTATAATGAGAAAAGTAGAAGAGGATGAGACTGAGAAATCAGAGTAGCAGGGATGCCCATCAATTGCCCACCAGCCTCGCGCATTTCAGACTACAATGAACATAGCCTAATGCAATCTCATCAACTTATTCAAAACGTAAGATTTTGTGGTATTTTTGTAACTATACTGTGTGGTCTCAAGCACGAGTTTTGTAGATGACATAATAATGTCTTAACGTAAAAAAGATGGACATGTCTACTAAAGGATAAAACAACCTTCTACAAAGTAGGGTCCAGTAATGAGGAAACAAGTATTCAGCTGCCAGGGAAGAAAAGGAAAAGGAATAATAGTAACATACATTGGGCCACAACTCTAAAATTTTGACTGTCACCAAAAAAAAAAAAAAAAAAAAAATGCATTCTCCTTGGCTGTTTTAATATGCAATGAAGTCATGCTGAGGTGTGTGGTATATAAAGTGACAACTTACATACAAAAGATAGTAGTTTTAAACTTCATGGAGTCAATAAGCATGATATATGTTCAGAAATGATTTACCATATTTCACCAGATGTTCAAGTAACTACACAATAAAGCTGCCTGGAATTTTAAAAAGTATTTAGGACTCAATGTAAATATCTGTCTTCTTGAATATTTGGGCTATAAAATTTAAGCCCTCAGTGTTCTTGTGCACTTGTCTACCAGCTAGCTGTTGAATATTTAAGGAAATAAGTAGAGATGTTATCAGCTCGGTGCAGTGCTGCAGTCTCACACCTTCCTCACTACCGATATTGTCATCATCATCACCACCTCCACCATCGTCATCATCATGACCATCACCATCATCACCACTATCACCACCACCACCTCCACCACCACCATCATTACCATGGCAACAGAATAGTTAGCAACTTTTCTAAACATTTGGTAATTTCATTGACTATTTCTTATTGAGTAGTTACTATGTATAAGTCAGTGCTGTTACAGTAGTGAGAAAACAGACGTGGAAACAACACCCAGTTTGTTATCATCAGGTTGACAAACATATTATCTTCGTAGTTGTGTGACTATGATTGGATGAAGGAGCCATTTCAAGCTAAGAAACTTAGAAATAATAGAACCCATTTGTGAACTTATCACACTCCTTGCAAAGTGCTAGAGGAGAAAATACGGACTGGCGTTAGCCAGACTATAAAGTAATTCTCAGTTTTTTATAAGATTCAGTGCAATGACATCATTGTCTGAACTGCAGAAAGGGTTCTTGTCTGCTATTGAAGCATTTGGACAGTGAAGCCAAATACTAAGACTCTCTGGAGCAAAGAAACCACTCTCACCTATTTCTACTCCACAGCACTTAGTAGTAAGTACTGTACTGTATTACACCAGTTTAATGAGCACTGTCAATGCCCAGGAATGAAGTAGGAAAGCTGGATGGAATCCCTGTCACAGCACCTTTATCCTTATGCATTTCTATCCATACAGAGGGTGGTCCAAGCTACAGCACTCCTGCCAAGACAGGAAAAGGAAGACAGACGTGGGCAAGAAAGGCTGATAATTCTGAGTTAGCCTTAGAAAGCATCAACAAATATTAGCACCCCTTTCCCCACAGTACCCCACTCCAGGGATGGGCAAGCCATCCTCAGAGAGCAGAGAAGTTGTCATTTCCAAAATGAGAGGTTGTCTTTGCCCACCCTGGAAATATCAAAAACAGTAAAGAGCCAAGATAATATGGAATATGTTTTTTTTGTTTTTGTTTTGTTTTTTTGTTTGAGTTTCTTGTAATTTTAGAATTGGCTTTTCTCTTTGGGTAGAATTGTGTAGTTTGGCTTAGATACCAGTTACAATGAATCTGTGGGTGATTTGGGAAACACTATAAACTTAAATGTTTTAAGCCCAAATTGGGGATGTTTTCTATTTATTTATTCTTCTCTAACTCCTCTCAATGTTCTATAATTTCCAATGTACAAATTTTTCCTGGTTTTATCTTTTTCTTGAAATTTTTATGACTTTAATTTTCATGTCCATTTACTCTGGCTAGAGTTATTAGTGCAGTGCTAAGTACAAGTACCCTTGCCATGATCCAGATAATGGGAAAGCATTAGTCCTTTGCTATTTGGGGTGTAGGTTTTTGTTAATAGCCTTCATGACACTGAGAAGTTCCCTTCGGCTTTGTTAAATTTATAATCATTTAATTTGTTGTACACTTTTTCTGCATCAACTAAAATGATCGTGTGGTTTTTCTTTATCTTATTCAATGCTAGATTACATTCATTTATTTTCATTTGCTAACTCCAAGCAGAATACCTCTGAGCAATAGCTTGATCCAGTTTTCTGGCGTACTGCTGGGATTTAGGCATCTACAATCACAAAGGATATTTTGTCTCTAGAGATTTTCCTGCCTTTACTTCATTGGGTATGACAGCAATGCTGCCTCCATGCCCCAGGCTCAAATTTGCCTCAGGTTTTTGTTCTTATGTCCTTTTAAACTGAATTTGGGAGTGGCACACTTCAGCCCTTCTCTGCCAGAAGTAGTCAACCTACCTTTAGACCCTCAGGACCCTGACCACACACCTCACTCGACGATTCAGAGAAAAATAGCTTTAGCCAGACTAATTATCCCGTCTTTCTATTTCAAACTGTTCAACCAAAATATACATATAATATTTTTATATACTTACATGTTTCTATTTTCCATTTTGATATTTATCTGTCATTGCTGTGTGTTTGTAGGTGAGGTGTGACTGAGATACAAACACAGACATGATAGTTCTTAAAATACAGAGAAAGACTGAATAAAGTTTCAAAAGCATGGGCCATACATATGATTAAGGCAACTGCCGTAATATTAATCTGGGACCTAAGTTCTATAAAACCCTCATACTCTCTCATCTCTTTCTTAGTTAAAGCCTCTACTCATGGTTGGCAGCCATCAGACATACTTTTCTTCATGTCAGCTCTGAAACATTGAACACACCACACAGTTGCTTACTGTGATTACCTCAAGTGATCAGTAGAGTCTTTAATAAGTTTTTTTCATGCAGCTTCTTTCAACAAGCCAACCCATAACTTGTACAGAAAACCTTAGCAGATATGCTCATGACCTGCCTATAAGAGTGACTATACACACGCACAGGCACGTGTGCGTGCACGCACGCACGCGCACGCACGCACGCGCGCACACACACACACACACACACCACCGCTCCATCCTTCCTACATACCACTTGAGCTTTCTACCACCTCCAGACCCACTGGTGATCTCCTGATGGCATCTATAATCTTTCTAGAATCTGTAATATTTTCCTCTTTTGTTCATGTTGCTTCACTTTATTATGTTTCATATGACATAGACAGCTGAAACTGACTTCACACTGCCCGTGACTGTCCTAGAGACAGTCTGCCATGGCTTATGGACACTTCTAAGAGAAAAAAAAAAAAAAAAACCTTAACAGAAATAAAAATGATTTATCACCATGATGTGGTTAATATACACACTAGAAACTAACTCAGTTGACATGGAAATTTGACATAGGACAAAAGTGGCATTTCAAAATGCAAGATGGCTTATGAAAGATATTATTTTGGAGGTGCTTGCTGTACATTTGGAAGAAAAGCAATTAGAGCATTCTTTTGTTTCTCCCACCAGAGAATGTCCCTTTACATCTATAACAGATAGGAGGAAAAATCGGTATTATTTAACTATATTTGCTAAAACTTCTATATTCAACTGCAGCTTTTTTATAGATACTTTGGAAATATTAATTAAAGCAGATTTACTTTTTAATTCATAAAAGCTAGTTATATTACACACCTGTTACTCTCTAGCTGGAATGCTTCCCAATACTCCCTTGTAAGAAACAAATTAAATGAACAGGAGATACAGGCCATGGGGTAGGGGGCTGGTCTTTATGTGATTACAGTAAACATTGTCTAGACCTATTCTAAATTAAAATTAGAGGATGCTTACATATAAATATATAGCAGGATATAAGAAAATACAAATCAGATAAAAACATTTAAAAAATAAATTGGTAACACTTAAAAATTAAGAATATATAGTAGAGGCAACAATAATTCAGGTTGGAAAAAATTGGACTCTGCTTCTTTTAATATTTTTTTTAATCAGCTAATGCTTAGAATTTTGGCCTTATCATTTCATCTAATCTGCTCTAACATCCTTATTTATTAATTCAGAGAAAACTATCTGAAAATACTTTACCTTCTTGTTCAGTCAATAAACTTATATACAAACCATAACAAATAGGTCTTATAATGATTCCTTTATCTGTTATGAATATCATAAGCAATTTCCCCTGCAGCTTTTGCATTAGCCTTATTCCCTCAACAATGCAGTTCATATGTTGACTTCAAAAGTAATTGTAGACTGATCAAATAACATTGTAATTTTAGATTTACATTTACATAAATGATTACACCCACTGTGCAACTTATTATTTCAATTAAAACCATATCAAAGCACATTATACTGAAGTGTGCCCTAGTAGCAAGGTCTCTAATTTGCATTACAAATATAACCAAAGTACTCCGCCTCTCTGCCTTACAGCTCACAATAATGTGTGAGACTGAAATGGGGCAGCCCGTAAAATCCTTCACAAATATGAAAATAAAAACAACTCTTCTCAGGACTGCTTCTGTGCTTTGGCCACCTGCTCAGAGGTATATTTTACCTTCTCTGCATATTTTCTTCTTCAGTTTTTTCCACCATTTATAGTTTTCTTTAGTCAATTATTTAGCCATTTTATGCTTTCAATTACAAGACTATCTACCTTAATATTTTTAATATATTAAATTTAAAATTTATATTATGAATGATTTGAC
The DNA here is from genome assembly GCA_033318265.1 of Phyllotis vaccarum. Taxonomy (NCBI): domain Eukaryota; kingdom Metazoa; phylum Chordata; class Mammalia; order Rodentia; family Cricetidae; genus Phyllotis; species Phyllotis vaccarum. The sequence goes on along the minus strand of JARWLC010000005.1, from coordinate 48,047,788 downwards.
TGAATGTATGTACATGTACCACATGCAAGCCTTGTATCCGTGGAGATTAAAATAAAGCATCTGATGCCTGTGAACTGTAATTACAGATGGTTGTGAACTACTATGTGGGTGACGGGAATCAAACCAAATCCTGTACAAGAACAAGTGCTCTTAACTACTAACCATATTTCTACCCTCATATGCACATTAATCTTTGAATCTTCTCTCTTTTTTGCTCTCTTTTCCATGCATTTTTAAATTGAGTAGAAGCTTTAGCTTGCATTATATACCTGGAGCTGGAAAATATCACAATATCCTTACTTGAGCCCCTACTCCATGTAGCCTTTCTGCCATACAGCCTCTGTAGAGGGATTAGGTTGTTCCATTGTAAATAATTGTCCCTGCCTAGGAGTTTAATAAAAAGTGCTGATTGGCCAAAGGCAGACAGGAAAGTGTGGGTGGGGCTACCAGACTAAGAAGACTCCAGGAACAGGCAGAACAGAGCAGAATGCCAGACAACAGCCAGAGGAAGCAAAGGACAACCATGATGCTCTGAAGAAAGATACCAAGCCCCATGGCTGAATAGGATAAGAGTCATGGGTTAGTTTAAGGTTAAAGAGTTATATGCCTGGGCCTTAGGCTGATCAGCCTAAAAGTATTGTAAGCATCTGTGTGTGTCTGAGGGTCTGTGGGTCTGTGGGCCTAAACCTGAGGCTAGGCCCAAAAGTCTGGGCCAGAAACCTCATACTACAAGCCTCAACTGCAGTAAACAAAAAATTTAAATTTTAGGTCTCTACCTGCATTCTCAAAGTCATAGTGATAGAGTGGGTCATTTCAGAATTGTTGATTCTATGAACTTATAGTATATGTCTAAACCTGTCTGAACTAGTACTCTCTTAGCTATCTTGTGAAAGAATTAACCAACACCTAGCATTTTTTAAATTTCTTTGCTCTGAGCTGAGTGCTAGTAGCTTTGAAAACAATGGTAAATAAATCAATATGCTGTGAGGATACAGAACTGTAAGCAAGTATTACAACACTATGCTTAGTCTGGAGTAGAAGTATAAGGACTTTACACAACAAAATGAAGCCACGTATACTTGGTTAGCAATGGCAAGATTGACTATAGGTGGAGTTTTCTTATCTCAACCACCTGCTCCCAAATAACTGGCAGCCACTTTTCAAATAACTCACTGGGAAATTTAGTATAAATTATAAATTATTGGCCAATATAATTATTAGTTACCTAACTAGCTCTTATAACTTAACTCATTTCTATTAATCAATGTGCTGCCCTGAGACTCATGGCTTACATTCTATTTAATTTTGTGTGTCTGACTCACTTACCTCAGGCTGGTGACTCCAGACTGTGTGTTTCTCCTCCCAGCATTCTCTCCTAGTCTGGTTCTCCTGCCTAACCAGATTCTGGTTAACTATTGGCTAGTCAGCTTCTTTATTAAACCAATCAAAGAGGCATATATTCACACAGTGTAAAGGAACATTTCCTAGCAATTGCCTCTGGGTCCAGGCCTAAGAAGATATTAAAAGCATGTCAGTATTTTTATCTGAAAACAAGCATGTTCTAATTTGAATAGAAAGGAAATGTATTGCATTGTATGACTTATGAAATCTAGAGTCAGACATAGAAATTTTATAGAAACAAAAGACATCAGATGGCCACATAGAAGGTAGACTACTATGTCACAGAAATTAATAAGTACCTCAATATCCAAGGAGTTAAAATGAAAACTTATAGGGAAATCAAAAGTACCTTGAGACACAAATAAAAATGGAAGTAAAAAGGCAGCAAAACATGTCAAATACATAAGATCTACATGCTGTAGGATTATGTTCTGGTACATTGTATTTGTCCCTCCTATTGGTTTAATAAAATGATGGTTGGCAGAAGGCAGACAGGAAGTATGGCCGGGCTACCAAACTAAAAATCTCTGGAAGGGGAAGAGCACAGCAGAGACACCAGCAGAAGCAGAAGAAAGAAGACCAGAATGTTGCTCTGGGAAAAGGTACCACACCACGTGGCTAAACAAGATAAGAATAATGGGTTGATTTAAAATGCAACAGCTAGCTGCCAATATGCCTGAACCAATTATGCCAAGCAACATGAAAGTAATATAAGATTTTATGTGATTATTTGGGACCAAGCAGCTGTGGGTAGTTTATTTGAGACTGCTTGTCTGGATCTCAGGGCTAGTCTGGGCCAGAAACTTTTAATACATCTATATAAAAGAGAAATTTCTGGTAGTAAATGCCTACATCTGAAAGAAAAAAAATCAAAAACAAATTTAACCTGCCATCACACAGGTGTAGAAAAAGAAGAATAAACAAAAACCAAAATCAGTAGTAAAGGTAATACGATAAAAATCAGAGGAAGGGAACTCAGTACAATAAAAGCCATATATGATGACATCATGGCCAATACCATGCCTACTAGTGAACAGTAGACAGTTCATAATACCAGGAACTGGACAACAACACATATTGTCACTGTGTTTAACTAATGTAGTACTGGGAGTTTTGAAAGAGCACACAGAGAAATAAAAGGTACCAAAGTAGGATAAGTAAATAAAATTACATGTGTTTTCTGATGACATAATTTATTAAAAATCTTTTAAAACTGAAAAAACGAAGTCAGGCTATTGTATTAAATCACTGAACATAGCAGCAGCATTTCTTTAATAGAAACTGTAGTAGGAAGTTTGTAGCCTGTCTGGCTGATAGTCCAGACCCACAGACCTGCAGTCTCAGACAGACTAACCCCAAATAATCACACAAAGGCTCATATTAATTTTATGCTCTTTGGCCTATGGCTCAGGCATGTTGCTAAGTAGCTCTTTCATGTTAATGCAACTCATTTTCATTAATCTGTCCTGCCATGTGGCCTGTGGCTTACCTATTTTGTTACCTCTTGCTTCATGGGCACCTGGATCTCTTTTAGCTCTGCTCTCCTTCCCTTACCTTCCCCTATCTATGCTCCGATTTCCCTGCCTAATTCTAAGATGCCTGCCATAGGCCCAAACAGTCCGTTTATTAAAGAATTCACAGCATACAGAAAGACATGCCACATCAGAAAACTAAAAAAAGTATTTTCCATAATTGCTCATTCACAATGACAATTGGGGCGGTCATCAATTTGATCACAGGGGAAGGCCAGGTCAGGTATCCTCTTTACTAATGCTTAGAGTCTTAGTGGCAGTCATTCCTACCAATTCTTGGGGATTTCCCTAGCACCAGATTCCTCCCTAACCCCACAATGGCTCCCTCTAGCAAGTATCTATTTCTTTGCTCTCCATCCATACCTCTCCCAATACAACCATCTCTTTCCCTCATGTTCTCTTCCCCATCCAGCAACTGGTAGTGCCAGATGCAAAGATCCAAACTAAGCACTGAGCCAAGCTCCCAGTTCAGTCAAAGAGAGGGAGGAGGAGGAGTTATATGAGCTAAGAGGTCAAGATCATGATGAAGAAACACACATTGACAGCTGACCCAGGCTAGTGAGAGCTCACTGACTCTGGTCTGACAGCTGGGGAACCTGCATGGAACCAAACTAGGCTCTCTGAATGTGGATGGCAGTTGTGGAGCCTCTGGCAGTGGGACCAGGACTTATCCTTAGTGTGTGAACTGGCTTTTGGAAGCCCATCCCTATAGAGGGACACCTTGCTCAGCCTTGATATGGGGGGATGGACTTGGTCCTGCCTCAAATTGATATGCTAGACTTTGTTGGCTTCTCAATGGAGTCTTTACTCTCTTTGAGGAGTAGATGGATAGGTCTGGGGAGGGGGGAAGCTGAGGAGTGAATGGGAGGAAGGGAGGAAGGGGGAACTGTGGTTGGTATGTAAAATGAAAAAAAAAGCTTTTAAATAAGAAACTTAAAAAAATGAATAAATTGTTCATTCACAACAGTATGAAAATATAAACTAGTCAGAAATTAGTGAAATAACTATTTATTAATGATTAAACACTGATAACAGAAATTATAAATGGCAGATAGCAAAGTATCATATATTGAATGGATATTGTTTAAAATATGTGTTAAAATCCCAAGTGATCTACAGAATCAATGCAACCCTATTAGAATTATTAACAATAGAAAATTATTCCTATAGTTCATATGCCATGATAGAAACATTAGACAGCAATGTATTCCTGGGGGAGATAATGATTAAAATTAGAGACAGCCCATAACTTCAAAACTTATTTCAAGTACAGTTTTTAAAGCAGTATGGCACTGACATGGCACAGACACATCAGATATTAGAATACAATAAAGGCTTGAGGATAAGCTGTTTATTGTTATTTAGCTTCCAACAAGTTTGCTAAGAATATACATGGAGAATGGAAAATACCTTTAATAAACACTGTTAAAAAATCCACAAAGACAAGAATGATATTGGACCTTCATATACCTTACAAACTCCAAGTCAAAAAATGAATTAAGTGTAAGGCCTGAAATTCTAAAACTACCCCAATAAAAAAATACTATAAGACCTCTAACACCCAAGTCTTAGCCAAAAGAGAAAAGAAAAACGGAATTTGGTGCTAAAAACATAGGTGGCAAAGCAAAAATAAGCAAGGAATATTACTTCATTGTAAATAGTTTCTACATTTTAAATATAATTATTATTAAAGGATGGAGGCAACGCAGGGCTTGGAAAACATATTTTCAAATCACATATGTTTTAAGAAATTATATTGGGAGTAAAAACTAAATTAAGAAAATAGGGGAAAATAATGTAAGCAAGAGACATAGAAGCTAAATAGATATTTTTCAAAAGAATATGAACAGTTGTATATGAATACATGTTCAAAATTACTAATTATGGAGTAAAAAGAAATTTAAGTAACACTGATACATCACCTCATCTGTGTTAGAATGACTTATCCAAAAGGGAAAGATGAAGGTGAGGGTTTAGAGAAAACACAATCTCAGGATACACAATGAGGGAGGGGATGAAGCTATTACAGCCACTGTGAGAAACAGTACGGAAGTTCTCAAGACCACTAAAAATAGAACGATTCAGAATTTCTACTTCAGGGAATAGACCCAAATGAATTTAAATCAGTCTGCTTAGAAACCTTTGCACTCTTATGCCTTATTATTCTATTTTCAACAACTCCTAAGATATGGACGCATTCATCATGAAATCAGTGAATAACAGTGTGTATAGTGTTTTGAATGAGAATGGCCCCTATTGGCTCATATGCTTGAATATTTGGCCCCCAGTTGGTTGAACTCTTTGGGAAGGAGTAAGTGGTTTGGCGTTGTTGGAGGTATATCACCTGGGAGAGGCTTTGAGGTTTCCAAAGTCCCATGCCACTCTCAATGGGCCCTCTCTGCCTCCTGCTTGAAGTAAGACATGTACACTCTCAGGTGTTCCTGGAGCCATGCCTTTCCTCTACCATCATGGAACTATAAACTCAATTAGATGCTTCCTTCTGTAAGTTGCCTTGGTTATGGTGTTTTAAACACAGCAATAGAACAGTAAGTGCTTCTGTCTGTCTGTCTGTCTCTTGTTGTTTCTCTGTCTTTTTTTTCCTCTGTGTGTTTCCTTGTGTCTCTCTGACTCTCTCCATCCCCCCACCTTGTATTTGTATGTGTGTATGTTGGAATGCTATTCAACATGTACAAAAGGAAAATTCTGCCATTTGTGGAAGGATGGATAAAACTGAAGGACATATGCTAAGGTCAACAAGTCGCAGATAAAGACAAGGCCACAATGCCATGCGATCTTATTCATAAGTGAAATAAAAAAGTTGGCCCCTAGAAGTAGAAAGGTAGAAAAATTGAGGTTCAGTGATTTGGCTCAATGGGTAAAGGCAATTCCTCCATAGCCTGACAATCTGACTTAAATTCCTAGAGTCCACATGCTGGAAGGAGGAAACTGACACAGTTGTCCTCTGATCTCCATACAGGTGATATTTTTGGCATGCTCACACCCACACATATACACATTAAAGAAACAGAGAAATCCAAAATAATTTTTACATTTTAAAAAAGACCTAAGAGCATGTTTTCGGTGAGACATGAGAAATAAAACCTAATAATTCTTGCCGTGTTCACTATAATAAGTAAGGGCCCCTTGTGCTTGAAAACAGTTTTTATTCTTTGTGTGTGAGAGAGACACAGGGTCTCACTATGTAGCCCTGTCTGGCTTGAAACTCCCTGTTTAGATAGGCCAGACCTCCATCTCATAGAGATTGCCTGGTTTGCCAACCCAACAACATGAAATTAAGGGTGTGAACCCCAAAACCTGACCTTTCAACACTATTGAAAAACAGATTTTCAATGCTTCAACCTCATAAGAGGTGAATATGTGAAGTGATGGGTTTGCCAATTCTGACTTGATAACATTAAAAGCACATATTACAGCACTACTTTGTACTCCATAAATATGAACAAATCATAATTCACTTATCGTAAGAGGATTTTTAAAGATCTCTGTGTGATAGTACAGAAGACTCTAAAAGAGCCTGTGGAAGTGCATCAAGAAAGCAAATGCCACAGGGTGGGTGGGTGGCTGAAACACCATTGATTACACTTCCAGAGGCTGCAACTAAAACCAGAGGAAACTGATAGCACTGAATGTACAAATGAGAAAGGAGATCCAAAGTCAATAATGAGCTTCCACCCAAAACACCAAAGAGATGCAGGCAGACTACATTTATAACAACGCTGAAGTATAAAATGCAAATTAGAAATCCACGGGGATTACAATGAGAAGATCATAGGGGAAGCCAGTGAGAATAACAGATGTTCTTAAGGAAGATCAATAGAACCAATAAAAATCTCACCATGGCATCCAGGAAGTGAGAAAAGACACAAGGCACAATGAGTGAGGAGGTACTGAAACTGTGGACAGAGGTCAGTAGAGGTCACATTAGACACTTAGATAAAAATATTCTAACTCACTGAAAATCATAATGTGCTATGATTGATTCAAAACATAACCTGTGCAGGCTTACATCTACACACAGTGCTAAGCAGAAGAAAGTGAAGGACCAGATACTTTCACGAGTAGATTGTAATACATTAAATAAGAAGGTACTAGCTCTGTCTGATCTCTTACAGAAAATTAGAGAGATTTCTCCCCAATGTATCCTGTAGACCAGTACTACCTCAATACTAAAACCAGCGAAACACATTGTAAGGAAGGAAAAGTGCAGTCACAAGTCCTCATAAACCTGAATGGAAACCTGCTCAAGTAAAATTCAGTAGCATGTACATTACATACCAGGACCAAGCTAGATTTATTCTAAGTGTCCAAGGCTTGCTCCACAATGTATCAAGTGGCTATTCACTCTAGGATGAAACATTCCCTCACCAAGGGTAAAGGGATACTTAAAAGTTAATAAAACTTATGAGAATGTCACTATAAGAAAAAAAGAAAACGTTAGCCCTGGTAAAATTTAAAATAAAAGCAATACAATTTAAGTAGGTTAAATAGTAAGTTTAATATATGGGTATTATTGAAGGAAAATATACCTAGTAGTTCATGAAACAAACAAAATTTGACTATAGAAGGCTATAGCGTTCCCTCTTGGTTGAGGAGCTTGAGACTGGGTCCCTAAAACCTAATGAACTTGTCAAATCAAATGACATGGCCCCTTTCTGGCCTGGGTTCTTCTCGATGAAGCAGTAGAAATGTTCTTACCTCACTCACCACAGAATTTAATACAGTCATCAGTCTTCAAAATTGTGTTTCCTGTGAAGTACCATATCCCAGTATACCCTATACATTCACAAATAACTTATAGTTTGAAGCAAAGTAATGGAATTAAAGAAATATATCTACACAGCTTCAACTCGAAATTCCCATTCTGAAGATTCCTACCATGCTCTAAAAATGTAGAATTCCTTTTCCATAGGGAAGAGGAGTGGATAAGCTCAGGGGAGTCTGAACGGGTAATGAGGAACATGTCATGGAGTGTCCCTAATGTGATCCCTTCTGTCTTGGGATAGGGACAAATGGCAGGATGGGAATCTCTTCAGGTCTGTCCATCTATGCTTTGTCTTTATTCCACACACAACAGTGAGCTGAATGAAGCAGTTGTTACTGGAATTATTTTAAAATAATGTCAATGCAAGAAAAGGGGAAAATCAGGAAATAATAAGTTATTTGATGTGCTTGCTAAGTGTATTCAAGATCCTTTTCTTATAGTACGTAAAGGATTTGGGTGGACTTAAAATAAATTGTACATATTTACAGTTCTCCTGGGAATGATGGACATATATATATGAATAATTTATCTTCAATTGATATAATGAAAAACTAGTCTGAGAAAGATGAGCATATCAGGACAGCATTACGATAAAGAGTTCACATTTGTTCTTTACTTTTTAACTATGACTAAGTAACACATTTGATAATCAAAGGGTATACTTCTATTCTTATGGTGTAAAGAAATCCATTCCCACCAGACATTTAAACTTTTGTCATCCTGAACCTTTGTGTTCTAGGCTCTGTGAAATTGTTTGTGTCATTATTCTATTTTTCTATGAAATGGCATTTACAAAAGATCAGAGACACTGATATGCAGGGCTTATGAAGCCGAAAGAAACATTTGAATGTTCCCATAGCCTGACTCTAGAAAGAGAGCCAGACAATACATTCTGTACTTAAACAGTCACCCCATGAGCACAATTTTAAATTGTCAAGGTGATGTATTCCATTGGCTATTACAGCTATTACAATGGCAAAAGGAAGCGTCAACTGGAAGGCTCAAATACTTCATTACTAAACAAGTACAACTAATTTTAACTATTAAGACAGGAATAAGGAAAAGAGAATGGAGCTCATTGTTTGCTTCTGTTGACAGAGGCCTTCATACAGAAGATGTGTAGCTCTGGAGGCGCTTGGCAGAAAAACAAGAAAATGTATAATGCAATGCTGATGGGAAGGACCAGTGAGATCACCGAGTCAGGAAAGGCTAAGGAAAAAGAAGCTTGAGTCCTTAAAGCAGAGGCATCATGGCCTGTGGGATGCTCTGTTGGTGCTGCACTTGCCTTGGGAGCAGGAGGAACCAAGATGGATTCCTAGAATCTGCATAGAAACACCAGACATGAATGCACACAGTTCTTACCCAAGGAGATAGGCTACTCAAACAAAGTGGGCAGCACCTGAGGAAGGACACTTAATATTGTGGTATGGACATCATGTGCATGCATGAGGACAGCTTGAATAAACAGATGGAGATGAAAGACCCCCGGGGGTTAGGGACCCCTGAAACGGACCTTTCCTCGGGAGGAGACCCCATGACCCAAGGAGGACTGAGCCACAGATCAGCTGCAAACAGCACGAGGTTTATTGAATAACGCAGGACCTGCGGGCTACCGAGCCACTTGGGATGGCTGGTGCGCCCAGTCCTTTGTCTAGGGCCTTTTTATAGGGTAGGGGAGGTCTTACATTCCCCCATTTTAGATAGGGGAGGGGGTATGAGCAGGCTTGGTGCGCTAATAGGGCAGGGCCAAAGGTCTGCTACAGAGTTTAGGAATGCAGGCAGGCAAGCTATTTTCTGTGAAAGTCTTGTGCAAACAGGAGACCTGTGGGCAGGGGACCACCTGGGGACATTCATTTCCTGGAGCAGGACACACTGTGCAAGCTTCAAACAGTTAACAGTTAACAATTCTCATGGCAGGACTTTTTCTGGGTGACCCCACCTAGGTTGCTGGATCTGGTCTCAGAGCCTTATCTTGGAAAGTCAAGCTGTTCTATCAGGTGGGTCTCAGGAATTCAGGAAGTATCTATTAGGCTCAAGCTGCTGGGTGTGTCTCAAGCAGCCATCTCGACCTTGGCTAGTTTCAGTGACCTCAGGAAGGGGTCTAGGGGGAGAGAGTTACAGGATTTTTCTATTTTCACATTCCTCCCTTTTCTCTTCTGAATATCTCTAATCTTAGAGATGACTCTTTATTTAGTCTCTGGTCTAAACCCTACCAACCTCGGACCAAAACCCCAGCACTTAGCAGTACTGTGAGTGCGACAGGCTCTCTTCTGTGCAGGGCCCATTACCCGTCTACTTTTCTTGACAGCAAATTAACTCGATGGGAAGCCCTTACTACGCTTGTGAGGGCTTCTGCTCTCGGATCCCCTCGTGGGCACACGGGGGCAGATGGGCAGGGTCAATGGTGGGTATGTAATCCTGCCCCCAGCAGGCACAGGTCCAGATACAGGCTGGGCCACCAGGTCCACTGGAGATGGTGGGACAAGTGTCCTCAGTCTCAGATATCACCTGCCATGTCTGCTCAATCGATTGGTGAAGGCTCCTCTCTAGGGGACTGTCGCTGCACACGGAGCTTGAGGGGATTACCAGTTCTTTCCATAGTCCATCAGTCATCAGGATCTAAGCAGCAATGCCATGAGGTCAGAAGGACTTGGTAGGGTCCCTTCTAGCGAGGTTCAAAAGTCCGATGCTGGTGTCACTGGACGTAGACGAGGTCTCCCACCTGGTAGCGATGTGGGGTCCCGTCTCTCTCGAGCTGGTAAAGGTCTGAGAGCTGCTTTCATAAAGAATGTTATACATTAGCCAGGGCCTGCAACCTAGCAGACAAGGGGGTTACACCAGAGATGGTTCCCAGATCCAAAAAGTATTAGCAGAAGGAGTATTGAGCTCAGAAAAAGCTCAGAAAAGGGTATAGGGCAGGAGCATCACCCAAACTCTGTGGCCAGTCTCCAGGGTTAATTTGCTTAAGGTTTCTACCTGTCCCGAACTTTGGGGTACAATAAAGTTTTTAATCAATCTCTAACATCTTGGCTAGTCCCCTAACTTCTTGGCTACTCCCCTAACTTACCTGGGCCGCGGACCCTATCTTTCACCAAAAGTCCAAACCAAGGAAAAATTTGCAAGGTTTTATCAGTGTCTTTCACCAGGAGTGAAACACCATAGAAAGGCTGGAGCTGAGGCCGAGAGCAAGGTCCTCTTGATCTGGTCAAAAGTCTCTTGCTGTTCTTTCCCATCTATAGAGGGGGCATAGAGGGACCGCCACGGCTGCGAAACCCGGAATCCAGAGCCTACAGAATTTAGCAGTTCCCAGAAACTCTCTCGGGCTCTTCTGGTTCTCAGGGGGAGGCATCCGAGTGACAGCTTACCGTCTCGAAGGGTCAGGAATGTTACCTCAGGTCGGCATATCTGGGCCTTTTTAGCAGAGGCCTGATGTCCCAGTTTGGCCAGTTCAACAAGCAGTTTCTCAGTCCCTTCTCAGCACTGTTCCACTGTGGAGGCTGCAAGCAATGAGTACTGCAACGGAGTTAGTTACCTTGATGCAGGGCCTCATCGAAGATGATAGGAGAGTTCTTGAAGCCCTGAGGCAGCCTAGTCCAGGTACGCTGTCCTGAGAATCCGTTATTTGGGTCTGTCCACTCAAAGGCAAACAGGGGCTGGCTGGACTCATGGAGACGCAGACAGAAGAAGGCACCTTTTCAATCTAAGACAGTGTGAATGTCTTTACCACCCGGCTGTTGACTTCCCTCAGGTCTCAGGCTTCTTAATGGGCAGCAATTCTGACTGACATGGTTTCAGGATTCTCTGCTCCAGCAGCCTCTGTGTGTGGGATTTGATCCCTTTTTTTTTTGGCTTCCTTGCTCAAATCTGACCCGCAGGGGTGTGGCTGAAGGTTTCACCACAGGGGGCCACTGGATCGCCAGCCCTGGTCTAGCCGTTTCTACTCATGCCTCCCCTCCGGGAAGGCCTGAATTGGTTACAGCAGGCTGGCTGACTAGAGGGTTAGTGAATTCTACCTCGGGCCCCTGGGGGTTAAAGGTGATCTTTGCCCCCAGTTTGGTAAGCAAGTCTCTTGGGCACTCTGAAGTTACTAGGAAAGAGCGCTGCATTTTTTTTCTAAAGTCCATTGTTTTTTTAGTCGTCCACACCCAATGACTGCACCGCTGACATCCTGGACTAATGATTTCTTGTTGGAGAGGGAACCTAACCGCTCCCGTGTCCGTTTCAAAGTCACTTGGGGTCCCCTCCACATTAAAAGTTCGGGAGGGGATTCAGAAGGCTGGCTGTACTAGCCGCAGGCTTCTTTTTCTTGGGGCCGTCTTTATTAGCTCGGTATTCTTCTGAGCTTCTGGCGCGGGCCCAAGTTCTACTGTCTCCCTTGCCTGTCAACTAAGGTAGCCAAGCTTTTTCTCTATTCCTTCGTTTATCTATCGGTTTTTCTTTTTTCTCTCTTCATTCTTTTTAATCTCTGCTCTCTTTTTCTCTATATATATTTTTGCTTCCACTGTTCTCTCTACACTTTTCTCGCTCCCCCTGCTCTCCTCTCTCTCTCTCAAAACACTTTCCAGCCTCTCTAACTAAGTCTCAAGGCCATCTCCTGTAAGCCGCCCATTTTCTGAAACTTTCTTTGAATACCTATTGCTGACTGTTCTATAAAGGACTTTCTTAATGCCCCCCTCTGTTCTTCCGATTCTAGAGCAAACAGTGTACATCTCTGATAGGCCTCTACTAGCCTCTCTAGAAACTCAGAGGGGGAATCATCAGACTCTTATATCCCTTTCTCTTACCTTGGCATCAGAGCCTGGCGACAGAGTTAATAGGTGTCTCCTACCTTCCCAATGGGGACGTCTAGGTTAGGCAACTGCATCGGGGTGGCGTCCGAGCTGGGGGCCAGTTTCCAAGCTGCTAATAAGATCCGATCTTTTCCCTCAGGGGTAAAGAGAATTCTCCCAAGCAGGCTGATAAGGGAACATAGTTTAACAGGAGTGCCGGCAACGCCCTTAGGTGGCCCGGCTCTCTCAAGCTCCGGGCCTCACTCTCAGTGGCGCCAGGGGGTGCCTGTAGCGAGCGAGGGGGGGGGAGCTCATCAGTGGGGCCACGTGCTGAGTGCCCGTCACTTCCCGGCCCCTGGGAAGGTCTGAGGCTAGAGCCTCCTGTGGCCCTAACTGGGCCCTCCCCAAGCAGGGAGTCGAGTTCCCAGGGAGCAGGGCTCCACACGCGGGCAGAATGGGCAGGAGAGGCCCCGGGGTTTAGGAAGGGGAACAAAGGGCTGGACCCAAGGTGGGGGGTCCGAAGCCAGAGCACTCCAGGTGACGGTGTAGGGCACCTGATCGGGGTGTCCATGGGGTCCACGGCTGAAGACTTTGGCTTCTACCTGAGAAATAATATCAAGGTTAAAGGTGCCATCGCATGGCCATTCAGGGGAACAGAAGGTGACTCATCATCATTTTTTTTGACTTCTACTGACTGGTTGTTTGCCCAGTACTGAGACAAAATACTAGACTCAAACACAGGACAAACAAGGACTAGATTTAAACACAGAACAAAGGCGCTGCGCGGCTTCGGCCTAAAACCGAAAGCAAAAACTCAAACGGAGACCTGGGGGGGTCCGGATTCCCCCCTCTCCTACCAAAACCACGTATCCTTCTGATACGGGCTGAGCTCCAAAGGGCTGCCACTCCAAAGCGAGCTCTATGTCCCGAAGAACCCAAATGTCCCGCCCGGCGGGACTACAAATGCCTCTAGAACGTCTTCTAGGGCTGCGAGGGAGAAGTTCTGAGCCCGTCAGCTCCTTCTGGCCCCCGCCAAATACAAATGGATCCGATCGAACCCCAAACCAAACGCGTGCGCAGATTCACAGAAAACAAGTTCAGACAACACCGCCACAGACAAGTTCAGACACAGCCACAGACAAGTTCAGACACAGCCATAGACAAGTTCAGACACAGCCATAGACAAGTTCAGACACAGCCATAGACAACGAACAAAACGCTGGCCAGCTTACCTCCTGACAGTGAGTCGGTGGTCCCTGAGTGGGGGTCTCAAATCCCGGACGAGCCCCCAAATGAAAGACCCCCGGGGGTTAGGGACCCCCGAAACGGACCTTTCCTCGGGAGGAGACCCCATGACCCAAGGAGGACTGAGCCACAGATCAGCTGCAAACAGCACGAGGTTTATTGAATAACGCAGGACCTGCGGGCTACCGAGCCACTTGGGATGGCTGGCGCGCCCAGTCCTTTGTCTAGGGCCTTTTTATAGGGTAGGGGAGGTCTTACATTCCCCCATTTTAGATAGGGGAGGGGGTATGAGCAGGCTTGGTGCGCTAATAGGGCAGGGCCAAAGGTCTGCTACAGAGTTTAGGAATGCAGGCAGGCAAGCTATTTTCTGTGAAAGTCTTGTGCAAACAGGAGACCTGTGGGCAGGGGACCACCTGGGGACATTCATTTCCTGGAGCAGGACACATTGTGCAAGCTTCAAACAGTTAACAGTTAACAATTCTCATGGCAGGACTTTTTCTGGGTGACCCCACCTAGGTTGCTGGATCTGGTCTCAGAGCCTTATCTTGGAAAGTCAAGCTGTTCTATCAGGTGGGTCTCAGGAATTCAGGAAGTATCTATTAGGCTCAAGCTGCTGGGTGTGTCTCAAGCAGCCATCTCGACCTTGGCTAGTTTCAGTGACCTCAGGAAGGGGTCTAGGGGGAGAGAGTTACAGGATTTTTCTATTTTCACAGAGAGAGGGGTTATTACAGGTTATAGGAACAGCTGAACTTTGCACATCAGCATATCAAAGCCAACGAAAATAATGCTAAGTCAAAGTATAATAATCTCAGTTAGATATGAGCATTTCCTTTAGTTTGATGCTTGAAATTCCCACTAATTCTGCCCATGGCATCTTAGTAAATGGCTTCCCAAATTTAGATTTGACAGCTTTAACATAATTCTTTCTACTATATGAGCAGTTCCAGCCATTATAAGACCATGCCTTGCATCAAGTCAATGTCTAACCTGTAATGTCCACTCCACTGGCCCTACTCAGTTCTCCAGAAACAAAGGTTGGAAAATGTGCCCCCAAAAGTATTTCCAATTCAGTCATGCAAATATCTAATTCCACCTCCACTATCCACACTGGAAGTGTGGGGAATTACGGATCATGAGGGAAATTTTGACATAGCTGGCCTTCCAGAGAATCTAAAGAAAAAAGTCATAGTTGTGAGTGGTTTGTCAGGGAAGCACAAACTGAAACTTTCAGAGACTTCTTGAGACAATACCACCATGTGCCAGTTATATGATAGAAAACTACTCTGAAATAAACAGAAATCATCTAGAAGCACCTCCAGTCAACAGCTTCAGGAACAGAATTGAACATACCACTAATAACTCAGAGAAGTCAGATGCATCTGTGTTCTTTCTTCCCCTCCTGTCCTGTCCATTTATAGAAAACATAGGAATCACCAAAGTTTCCACTCACAGAGGAAAAGTGTGAGTTGTCAATGAAAAAAGAACCAAAACTTTTAGCTCTCAATGAACCCAGTTTCCCTGAGTGAATCAAAGTTACGACATTGCAAAGTCATTTTAGCTATGTGACTCATATATCTCCTATGAACCATTTGCCAATAACTACCGAAAAGGATTTAGGAAACATATATTTCCCCTCTTCTCTATACACACACCTCCAGTGGAGTGCTGTTGAACTGGGAAAGAGTCAGAAGGAAAACATGTTGAGGGCAATCAAGAGAAGCAAAGGGCTGTGGCATTGGCAAGTTTGTGGCTGTAAGCCATGACTCTAGTACTTCTGACATCTCCTTGCGTCCTAGCATTTTCAATCACTTGCCAAGGTCTAGGAGAGACTCCAGTGTTTTCCATTTTCCTGGCTTCCATCATTTCACTACTATTTGCTTCTACTTTACACAAATCTAGACACTGAACCACATGATTTCTATGCATATAGACCTCAAGGCCTACGGTGGTTTCCTGATGCTATTTTGTAAAATACACTATTTTTATGTGCCACATCAAAAACAGAGAAGTTATGAAATAAAAATAGAATTTGAAGACCATTAATTTGCTTAAAAATCTATAGGGTTACATGATATAATAAATCCCTTAGGTGACATCCATGGCAGAGTATTATAGTGGTGCTTTAAAAGCAAAAATCCACTGGTTCTTGTGTTGCTGTTTCATGCTGGCCAATGACTGCAAGGTGTATTGGCCATTTATTTGCAAACTCATTAATTTATACTTCATCCATTTCAGAGTGCTTTACTAATCACCTTATTAGCTTTTTCCACAAAACCAGTTTATGTCAAATGTATGGAGGGTAGTCCCTTTGAATCAATGACTGAGGCAGAGAAAAGCTAACAGGTAAAACTCTCAAAAAGTAAGTTGTCTGCCCATGTAGGTATCCAACTTACAACAGAGGTTCTTGTACTAATGCCAGTTACTGATCTGTTATTGGTACCTCCTCTTAAATGAAAACAAATACCTATTTGTTCATGTCTCCCTCAAAAAGTTACACAGAAATGCTTTTGTACACCAAACTTCTTATGCCACAGTGTGCTATGGGGTAATGCCCTTGTACACTGTAAAGTTTTGTCATCACGTCTGTTGGTTTAATAAAACTCTGATTGGCCCGTGGGAAGACAGTAAGTATAGGTGGGGTGACAGGACTAAGAGAATTATGGGAAGAGGAAAGATGAGGAAGAAAGAAAGCAAGGTAAGAACGCTGGACTGTGCGAAGGTACCAAGCCACATGACTAAGCCTCTAAAGCAATTATTTGGGAAGCGGCTATCAGGTATTTGAGAGCTTCTGGCAGAACGGAAAATTCAGATTATAACAATGCCTTGCAGCTCTCCAAAGGCAACTACAGTCAAGGACTCGGTTTCTAACTGGTTTTACATTCATTTAGCCTTCTACCTAGTCATTCTCATAGAAACAACAATTCCTCACCTAGCTTTCTCATCCAGAGTCCTCATTATTGGCTTACGGTGATCATCTTTTCTCTGTTCGGACTCAGAACCTTTTTGTTCCTTCCCTGACAGCTCTCATTCTTTCTTCTCAAATCCGTTACAGAAGCCTTCCATTTAGAAGTCTGAGACGGCGAGATGTTCCATGCATTTCACTACATCTGTTTGATCCTTATCAGCCCTGTTCCATCGGGGAAGAGAGAACAGTGGAGAGCTGGCACCTCATATTTTCTCTGGTCTCTACAATTCTAGTGAGGGAATAAAGGCTTCATTATTACTTTTAGAATGATTGTCATAAATGGCCACTGTAACTCCTGGACGGTTTGTATCACATGAACACCTTGACCTTAACCACATTATGCATTCAATGTCTATTCATTTCTCTCAGATCCCAATATGATTCCCATCAGATGTTTCCAAACTCCATTATCCTCATGTGCTTATGGTTTGCTCTCTGTAGTTTATTGCTCAGTTGTACCAAAGGTTGCTGTTTCTATTTGTTTGGAGGAATTTAATCTTGCTTTCGTAAATGGAGATTTTTCTAGTAAGACTATATTATTACCAAGTATTTTTAATAGCAATTTAAAAAAACTACTTGATTGCACAATTATAGGCATCAATTAGTGAGTAAATGACTGAGTATAAAATCATTATCTAGGAATCGAGAAGCTAGAATATGGATTCATTATACCATAAAGAGGTGGCCATTTGTAGAGACACTGAAGGCCATACAAAACCAGCAATCAAAATACCTTCTCCCTAACTTCCTATTGAGATTTTTATGAGTTCATTTTAGAGTTACTTTTGTTGTATTTTTTCCCTTTATAGTCTCTGGTGCATTTATGACAGAGCATAATTTTAAATACCTGGGAGAAAAAGTTTCACAGGGGAAGAAGAAAAATACCAGCTGAAAATCTCATAACTAGTGGATCCTCAGAAAAAATGATGTGGTATTTTACTTGAGGACTAATACACTCTCTGAAAGCCCTCATTCTGTATCTGTGTTGTAAATAAACATTTGAAATTCCTCTGATGTGGTTGTCTGCTTTTGGGGGGCAACAATCATGAATATCTGTTTTGGGGTAGAGAAAATTTTCATAATGGTTCTTCCGACATGGACCTCTCTTCAACATCTCCAGATGAGCTCACGTGCAAGTTCCATTAATATATGGTAGCAGTTCTTGATGCCTTCACCAACCAATGTTCACTGATCTGCAGTTCTCTGTTTTGGGTGAAATGAGTAAAGTCATCACCACTTTCATATTTGAGGACAGGAAGAGAGTTAAAGAGATTTACCCAGAGCCTTATGGTCAATATGTGCAGGAATTACTCTGGGACTCTTGGATTCCTGGATCCTAAAACATAAAATACTGTTCCAAAAAACCAAGTGATTGGAGTGTTATATTTAAGTCACAATTAGTTCATCAACTAAATGTAATTAATTTTGTAACAACTAGCTCAAGTGACAATGTTCAACATCAAAATAAGCTATGTGGTGAAAGTATTTGCCTTTGCCTTCAGTTTACACTAAGAACACTTGAAAATACAAAGATTAACTTTCTGTTGCTCTTTTTTTGACAGTGTTTCAAAATAAAAATGTCAGTCTAGCATTTCTTTCTGTCTTGTTCTTTCTTTCTTTTGGATAAATCAAATTCTTAATTTACTTTTCTAATGTGTTCTTTTCTTCTTTGTGGATTATAACCGGATCCCTCTAGAATAGAAGACTGTGGTGGGATTCAGGCATTACTGAGGGAGACTTAGAGGCATAGCTTTGGGGTCTCAGGGCTCTGTATGGGGCGTGGCCAGCCCCCACTGAAGTCTAGTTGCACACTGCCTCCCCTCCCTGTTTTGTTTCTGCATTCTTGGAGAGAGGATTGACACCATCACTGCATGGGACAGTTCAGCTCTCCAAGAATTTCCTTAACATTCAGTTTTGTACCAGTGTACCCCTTAATAAATATTAATCCTTTATATAATCAATTGCCAGTGAATAATTCATATAATAGAAGACATTCTATTCCTTCCCTTCAAGAAAGATAGTTTGAGATTTATTTTGCCAGTGACCTCTGTGTCCTGCTTCATCCCTGCCATAGAAGAAATGACAACATACATTTAACAAAGAAAACCTTGCCTAGAGCCCTTTGCTGCCAGAGCATCTATTTTCTACCATCAAAGTTAATAATTAAATGAAAGCATCACCTGTTTTCAGTTGCATTTGCATGTGTGTGTGCATACAGAGAGGTAACCCTGGAGACTAAGACACTTAGGTTGCAATTTTGGAGGACAACTCAACATGACACAATCACTTCATCCCAATCACTCAGGATGTCCTCTGATATCATCCTGTAATGACCTTGTCTAATTATGCACAAGGTCAGTGTTGTCTGTGAACTGAGTCTCCCTTCACATTTACCAGGTCTTGGCTTTGCTCTTTATAGTCTCAGACCACAGACAAAGGACCTTGATACAAGCTGTGTGTAAACTGAGCCCAACTTTGTTGCATTGTAAGATGGATCACAGCACCTGAAAGCTCCTTTTTAACTTCAACATGTATTATTTGCGTCTCTTCTCCTTGAACTACAGGAGGAGTTTGGCTTGTCTGATGATGGGAATTACAAAATTCAATTTAGCAAACAAAGGTTTACAACTGATCATATAACATCATACCTCCTTTACTGAAGATGAACCCAAAAACATCATTTTAAAGGATCTTTACATCCATAGAACACTGCAAATAAAACAATCTGTTTCCTTAATGATGTTAATGTGACCTCAGAGCCAGATCATAGATTTAATCTTGGAATGGAGCCTCTTAAAGCTCTACTGACTCCATGTAGAAGGTGCTAGCCATGATAGAAAAGGTGATCAAGGCTTCTATAAGCTGTGCCTTCACTACATTTGCTGGAGTCTACTTACTACACCTAATGATCTAAGAAGGAAGTCTCTCTGCCCCTCAGAGTCTCCAGCCTTTAACAATAGTCAGTATCCTACATGTACTACTTTCCCCAATAATTCAGCTCCATACCAAAGAGTTTCTGAAAGATCTCAATTAGTCCAGTACTAGAACAGAAACAACAGTAAGAATGCTATTACATTTGTACTTGGGAAAAAGAGGTAGGCGGAATACTAATTCCAGACCAGCCCAGACTTCATAGTGAGACACATCACAAGATGAAATGGCATATGGAAGTGCAACTCTAAATTAGAAGCCAGAGGGCCCACTACATTTTATTTTATTACAAATCAGTGAGCTTTGGAAATAAACTTGATAAACAAGCATTGTATATCTTTCAACGCGTGGCGACTAATCCTGGCAGTCACCTTAGAAAAACAGTGAAATGCTGTCAAGCACGGCAATGAGCATTTTGCAGCCGTAGTAGAAGTATTACTGGCACCACACTCTAACCAAGCTGAAACCTCAAGTGGTTAGGCAGTGTACACTGGTTTGATCTCACAGTCACAGTACTAAGATATGTACTGTTCTGGATCCCTGGAAACTGGATTTTATCTGTATGATTTCCTAGTGGTTGCATCAACCATGGGTCACGTCAACACAAGACCCCTGCTTCTGCCCATCTTCTGAATGTGCCACACTTGCTGCCAGCCAGTCTCACTATTTCTGCCTGATTCACTTCTAACCCATTTTATGCCCAATCAGAAGACTCACTTTCCTTCAGTCATACACAGGCACCACTCTGCTCAAAACTGTATTTGAAAAGCACAGAATTCCAACATTAAAAGCATAAAACATGGGCAATCAATTTTTTGTAATGTTAGCAAAATCTTTTTTTTCCTTTTTTTGGGGGGCCTTCTTTAGAAATAAAACTAGTCATGACTGGCAGTGTCCATTATTGATACTTAGTGATCCCTACTAACCAGTGATGAGAGTATTATTGCCTTGTGTGGAAAGTGATGAGCAAGTATTGCATCTGCTCAGAGTCTCTTTGGCACTAAGTTTAAATATTTACCAGCATTTAGCATTAACATATCTATTTTGTCATCCAGAAAAGTGATAACTAGTTCATTAAAACTGTTGAATAATTATAAATGTCCCAAATTTCAAATATGATTCTTAACTTGTGCTTTTACTGTTCAAATATAGTTCTAGAGAACAGGATAAAACACATCTCTGAAAACTGACAATACTCTGTTATAAGTACTATCATAAAAATTCTATTTTAAAAAATTAAAGCATTTAGAGAAAAAAATTTAAAATGGAAGCTATGATGTCATTTAAAATCTCATGCTTCCACAGAAGCAGGCCACTTGTCTCTATTGCTTTGGAGAGAAAACTCTTCCTTTGGAGAGAAAATTTCTATATCATTATGTTTTCATAAAACTTTATAATGCATTTTTAATTCAAATACCTCTTCATGCACACTCACTGAAATTATGTCTTAACAAATTCATCAAAAATATAAACCATATGGAGACAACAACATGCGTACATAATCAAGATGATCAACTAACTAGCTGGGTTTAGCATCTTGTACTCCCTGTGAAGAATGGGATGTCTCATCTATCATCACGGCCAAGAACACACTGTGCCTCACTATGGATGCCCAACATCATGAAATAGCATCAAAATATGCGCAACTAAACCCTGGAAAGAACCAATCTCAAAGGCCAGTTTCTTTTGAGTATGTGTCACTTTAGTTAGTACCATCAGAGTGCTGGAAGTCACCAGCTAATGGCTACTATATGTCAGAAACCAACTCTGTACTTTAGACAAGACACAAGTTGAACACTAAGAGTCATTGTCTCAAAGCCCCAATAACATGTAAAGACTAATCACACTCCTGCTGTAAGTCAAAGAGGGGAGGTTTGAACCCTTGTGGACTTAAAATCACAGGCCTCAAACATAAAGCTACCATAGTCTGAAGGTGAATAACAGAAGTATGAGATAAACTGTTATCTGTGACCTTAATATAAAGAAGATCGAAGAACTTTTTCAAACACTAGCATTTATTTAAGAAAGAAGGAAGGAGGGGAAAGATATATATATATATATATATATATATATATATATATATATATATATATATATAGAGAGAGAGAGAGAGAGAGAGAGAGAGAGAGAGAGAGAGAACCACTCTGTACTAACTGTACTAAAATGTGCTTTGGTCACAAAAATTGTGTGGCTCTGTTAAGGAAAAGTACTATGGAATAAGAATGCATTGAACTTTTCTCTTCTCTGAGATAGAAAGCTACATTTGAAATAGCTATGAGTAGGGCATTACCTCAAAAAGAATTAGAGTGAAAAGCTCACACCTCAATCTATGACCTAAAAGAATCGTTCTCTTTACACCCAGTTCAGATCTTACTCACAATCCTGGCAAAATGTTAGTCTTGTGATGACACTAAGTTCCTAGTTAACTTTCACAGGGAATTGTCTACCCAGTCTTTCCTACTTTTAACTGCCAGTGCGATAGGCATACACCATAGCCCTTTCCTCTTTATTCCCAATACCTCATCCTCAGCGTAGCAGAACAGAACACAGTTGGCTTTTCCGTTAGCAGAAACGACTGGGTGAGAGCCAGGCATTTGTGTTACTATAAAAATAATTGAAATAAGAACAGAAGGAGAAAGGTGGTGGTTTTTCTTCTTTCTCGACCATGGTTTAGCTGCATGCTTTGCTCTGTTGTCATAGGCCTGGGGTGAGGCAGAACGTGACAGTGGTGAAAGTGGAGCAAAATTACATCGTGGTGGCTGAGAAGAAAAGAGAGACAACATAGAGGAATGGACAGAAGAAAAGATACAGCTTTCAAAGGTATTCCTTTCGTGAGCTACTTCCTCCAACCAGGCCCTAACTCCTAACCTCCCATTACCTGCAAGTAACCACAAAATGATGAACCCATCACTGAATTAACCTACTCATGAACCCAGAGCCATCATGATCCAATCAGCCCCTAAGGTCTATTGGCTAGCAACCAAGCTCTCCCCTGTAAACACACCTACAAAGGCATTTCCCATGCAACCCATAGAAGATGGTCAGCCACTGTTCTTTATCTGTAAAATGCAGAGGATTATTACATGTAGGGATGTGATGAGGTTTAAGTAATATAAATTAGATGCAAAAGAGCCTTACTAAATGTGAGTGAATTTAGTAAGAAGATCCCCCTCAAGGGTAAGAGCCTCCTCCAAGATCTGAGTTACTGACTCATGCCCTGATGAATGCTTGGAGCCTGGCATGAGGCTCCACAGACTTACAAAACTTCACCATGAATACATTTGCAAAAGTGGAATTTTGGCACTTGTTCAATCCAGATTTATTAAATGCATTTTCTTTGCCAATACTAAAAACACAAAATAAATAATGTAATACCTGTCCTCAATGAAGCTGGAAAGCTCTCTTTTCCATTTTTTAAAGGATGACCACAGGATGGCACAGGGCTGGGAATAAACTTTTGGCAGAAGGAATGGAAGTCCCTTACAGACAACCTGAGATTTGGGAGTACTGGTGACCTGTGGCACAGAATATTGGCTACCCTTTTTTATTTCTATTGAAGTCACTGACATTGATGATGTCTTACATCAGACTGGGTGCTTTGAAAGGAAATTACTTCTGTGGTTGTAGAGGCTGGAAAGACATGGCTAGTGTGGTCTCTGGTTTCAGGATGGAACCTCATTGTTGCATTCTCTAGTGAAAAGGAATGTTTTATCTTCTAGAGACAGAAAAAGGAGGAAAAATCTACTTCCAGAGGCTATTTTCCTAATGCCACTAATCAGTTCCCAACAGCTCTTTCCAAATCCGTAGGCCTCTCCCAACACTGGCTCTGGGTATTACATTTCCAACACACTGATTTGGGACCTGTATTCAGTAGCTGGCACCACTGACGAGAAAAATGAATGCTCATCCTGTCAAGAATGTTGGTTGCTATCTCTATAAAATTAGTTAACCCAGAGTAAAACATTACAAAGGAAGGCTGAGGAGATGGGCTTGATATAAAGCGCCATGAGAGCATGAGGAACCTAGGTAAACATCCTAACACAGTTGAGATATATCTAATTCTAATTCTTTTATTCCAAGATGCAAGGTAGAGAGACAGGAGAATCCCAGAAGCTCACAGACTAGTTATCTTTGAACATATAGTAATGAACCAGAAAGTCTGCTTTATACAATGTGGAAAGCTAAAGGCTGCTGTGGTGTGTTTCTCTCTCTCTCTCTCTCTCTCTCTCTCTCTCTCTCTCTCTCTCTCTCTCTCTCTCTCTCTCTCTCTCTCTCTCTCTCACACACACACACACACACACACACACACACAGTACAGTGTGGGGTTGTTGTGCAACAGTTTTCCTCAAGACTGAAACATTCCACCCTGCAGTGAAGCTCCTTAAGCAGGAAGATAAACAAATCAAAATAGCTTCAGGAAGTCCCTGAAACTGACCAGATTTAGTAGGCCTGTCCCTCCCAGAACGGACAACCAAAGCTTCAAAGAAGACTCTCAGGCACGTCAAGCTGTGAAGAAGTTAACTCTGAGCCTAGACAAGCTACCTGGAAACAAAAACCAGCCAAGGTGCCTAGAAGGGGTTAGACCAACTGAGACACCTGGAAAGGATACTACTCTCCAGCTTGTTGAGCTGCCTGCAAGCCATGTACTTTGGTTCAGGTTCCCAGCTTTGTGAACTGTCACCTATGCTGGAGTAGGCTTTGGTGCTGCAGCTGTCTCAGTCATTTCTGCTCCAGTCAGAAACCCCTCATCCATACGTGTAACCCCAATAAAATGCACTGGTTCACCAATTGGATTTTGGTGGTGTCTGTACTTCGTTCCATAGTAGGATCCCTATCTGGGGTGAATAAACATGTATGTTACAACTCCCCAGAAAAAGTTTCGTCACACAACAGGATAGGACTTAAAAGTAAACAGTAAAGAAACTATTTCTATTTCGCATTGCTCAGCCCAGTTCATCAAGGTGGGAAAGAAAATGAGCTCCTAGTAAGAGGTGACATCTAAAAAGAAATATTTATCTGATGTATGCCTGGTTCTGCTTCTCTTGACAATGCAAACAAATATGAGTAGCTCCCACAGCGGCAATACTTCAGACACTGGCTGGGGAAACATTTCCTGTTGATGCTTCAAATTAGCACAGACTTGCTCACTTAACAAAACACAAACAGTTTTCTTTTTGTCCTGAAGATCATACTTCCTTAATCACTCTCACTGAGTCAAAATCAAATAACAGGATGCATTTCTTTTAGTTCTAAAGGAGGATCTTTGTTATTACCTTCCACAACTTGTAGAGGCCACCTCCAATCACTATGTGTTCAAGTCCCCTTTATCCACCAATAAAACCAGCAACTCTTAACTTGCAAGTATGTGTAGAGTGTCTGGTTTGAAGCAAGCCAACCCCCCTTCTCTCATCATCTCCTAGCTACCTTTGATTTTCATCTGTGTTTGTGCGTATGCATGCATTAATTTTATGCTGATTGGCCTAGGGCCCACGCATATAACTTGCTAACACTTGACTCTTAAACTAACCTATGATTCTTATTCTGTTCAGCCACGCAGCTCAGTACCTTTTCTCAGAGCGGCATTTCAACTTCTTTCCTCTGTGTCTGGTAGTGTCTCTATGTGGGCTCTCTGGCTTCTCTGCTCTGCTCTTCCTGTGCCCAGAGTTTTCTTAGTCTTGTAGACCTGCCCACACTTCCTTTCTGCCTTTGGCCAATCAGCATTTTTATTAAACCAGTAGGCAGAACAATTATTTACAATGTAACAGAACACAGTCCCACTACACAGAAAGCCACAGGAATCCTACTGTCTCAGTCTCCCTAGAATTGGGACTACAGAAACTTGCTACTGTGTACAGCTTCTTTACATGGATGATAAGGATCAAACCTGTGTTCTTATGGTTGCACAAAGACTACGCTTACCGAGCTTCTGTTCTTCTTTAAATATTGCCAAAGGCCCTGTTTCTCTTTAAGTATCCTGACTATTATAATGTGCCTGGTCATCAAAAATAATTAGCCCTTTTCATGATTATCAATGTCTTAACTCTTACATGGACATAGTACACTTGGGCATGTATGATCATGTAGCTTTAGGGTTCAGGCATTGGTATATGAAGGAAGAGGTTGAAAGAAAATGTATTTGTTCAGAACCCCCACCCACAAGACCAAGTTCTCAGCACAAAAAAAAAAAAAAAAAAAAAAAAAAAAAAAAAAAAAAAAAAAAAAAAAAAGATTTATTTGACCCAAAGGGACAGAGATCAGGGAATAAAGACAAAAACAGGTGATAGAGGACAAGGGCTCAGGGGAAGGGAACAAGAGAAAAGAGATATGGGGTATCTGTTACAGATGACAAAGGATTGCCTCTGGATAGACAGGAGATACATGACCCACAGGCAAATAGCAGTTTGCAAAGGCAAAGGGAAAACAGTGTTAGGATGTGTTCATTTTGGTTGGGCATGTTAATCAGGTGAGCCAAAGAGGGCTTTGTATTTCTGTGCTTTAAGACGTTGGTAGTCAGCCTCAGAAGGAGGAAGAAGCCAAATAAGGGATTAGACTTTGGGGGAAAGCTTTAGGGATGTACTCTAATGGCTTTTTAGCACGGAGGAGGAAATAGGGAAATGAGCAAGACTTGTATGGGTTCCATTTTTTTCTTTATAAACCACCCTCAACCTAGTGTTTTCAGGCTCAAACAACACAAGCTACAATTCTACAGATAGGGTCAACCAGCAGCTAGACAGAAATCCTGTCTTCACTGCTGGTGTTGATTTTGCGACAGTGACATCATGATTACTAGGGTTCTGGCATGAAGTGGATGGGGGAGATATCTAAAGCAAAGATAGCATTTGGTTTTGTGTGAGCTACGACCCTTGGTAGGATCTTTAGATATGGTAGACTTGATGACCTTGTGAAATGCTTTTGAAGCTTTGGTAAGAAATGATGAGAAGCTTCAGTCAGCCAATCAGAAGGTAAAGTCACTCTGTGGAAGCCAAAACTCTTCCGTGGCATGATCCAAAAAGATTCCCAATCCCTCAGAACATCAAGGTCAGCAAAGGCCTAATTTCATTTGTAAGTGTGTCATATAGCAAAGGACAAAATTCATAACTCCACGTGTCTCATGTGAAATCGGAGAAGGAGGAAATGAATAGGACATTTTTACTGCTGATCTGCATGCAGGACAGCAGGAGCAGCTCCCTTCCCCTTTGTAAATAACATGCTCACCACACTGAGGCAGGGAATATGCACAATAGCTGCTCACTTCCACTCTCTTCATTACCTCCAAACTAATCATTTATCAGCTCCCAGCACAGCCTAAAAACAGCTGCCTGTCTCTCTTATAGGACAAAGGGGTTTAGACAGCAAGACCTTCCCTACAGGTGAGGGAGCTCTTGAGGGTTTTGAACATAGTAGGCAGGATATATGCTGAGTTAACAAGGGTTCAGTGATTGAGAAGGACTTTACCATGACTAAAATTTTAATATTTTATCAAGGATACCTCAAATGGGTGAAGAGATGTAGCCTTCTGAAGCCATAATGACCGAATATTGATGTGGGGTCATAACTAGCTTTTGGGCAGAAATGCTAAAGGTTTATTATGTGAAGCCAAAAAATTCATCCTGGGACTATCCATACCATACTCACTTCACTATGATAATAAAGAACTAACTGTTAACAAATGCACTGGCATATCAGAGAAGGTCAGAAAAATCATCCAGATACAGGCTGATGTTGACAGAAGGTTCCACATTAAAACTTGGTCCTGTTTTAAATGAGAATGACAAGAATCTGAGATGATATGGGCCATGTGTACATTTAGCCATCATAGGAAGTTTACTAACCTTCGCAACTAAAAATCTAGAGTGACAGTCAGAAAGCCTAGACTGACAATTCCTAATATACCATGACATTTTAGATGTAGCCCTTAGATACTTCCACAGAACCATGTTTGCCCTGCCTGCTTGCTACCATATTCTCTGCCATGATTATAATGAAACAACCTTCTGAAGCTGCAAGCAAGGCACCCACTAAATGTGTTCTTCTGTCAGTTGTCTTGGGTACAGTGTCTCTTCACAGCAATAGAAAAGTAACTAAAGCAGAATTGGGTAGCAGGGATTATGGTATTGCTGTCAAAGGCAAGGCCATGCTGCTTGTGGAAGAAATATGGAAGACTTTGAGACTTTGAACTAGAAAAGTAGTTAAATACTTTAAGAGGGGCTTAATTGTCCATCCTCATGGAAACATGGAAGCCAAAGATAATGTGAACCATGAAGGTCTGGCTCAAGAAGTTTCAGAGCAAAGGAGTTATTAGTAATGAGCTAGAATTCATTCTTGCGATATTTTGGCAAAGAATTTAGCTGCTTTATGCCCTTGTCCAAAAAAATCTGCTAGTAGATAAATTGATGAGTTTTGGATTAATGTCAATTGGCAAAGGAGATTTTAAGACAGCCTAGTATTTATGGTGCCATGTGGTTATTAGTGTTCACCCCCATGCAGATCCACAATGAACAGGAGTGAGCAGGGCAAATAAAAATACAAAATGTATAATTTGAGGTGAAAATGAGCACCAGGAAATGTAATGTAGAAGCCAAGTCCTGTGCTCAAACAGATAAAATGTTTAAAGGGAAGCATGATGCCAAATGGAATAAATGGAGTGGTACCCTTAGTATAAAACCCACCCAGCTGAACTTCCAACTTGTATGAAGGAACTCACAGAGAGTTGAAGCAGCAAAGGAAAAAATTACAAATAAAAGATTATACGAATGTAATTCACTAGTCCCATACTAGTCAAATACTAGTCCCAGCAAATAGAAGAATTTGATATCTTTACTACTTGGTTCTGGAATGAGAGTCCATAAGAATATAGAAAATGATATGAATCTTCCTTCACACTTAAGGAAAACTGTCAAGACTGGGTATGTAGCATGGTGATTCTTTTATAAAAGCACAGAGCACTGGGTAAAGCTGTGAAGGTGAATCCTGGATTACATTAAAAACTCCAAGATGTTGGAGATGCCAGAGCCATGGAATACCTTCCAAGAAAAACTACTAGCAGGGTATGTAACAGTCCAAAAGAGATGTGTGTTGCAGTCAACAAAGCTGGAAAATAAGAGCCATCCAATAAACACTTTAACATCCGACATGAAGTTACAGAACTTGAAATTTGCCCTACTGAGGTTAATTCTTGCCTTGGTCCAGTATTTCCTCACTACGCTTCTTTCCTCCCTTTTGGAATGGTAACATACACTCTGTACCATTGTATATTGGAAGTGTGTAATTTGCTGTTTGATTTTAAGAAGGTTAGAATTAATAAACTGCCTTGAGTCTCATGAAGGATATTAAAGTTTGGACACTTAGGCAAGACTGCCTAAGACTATAGAGACTTTTGAAGTTGGGTTGAATGCACTTTGTATTATCATACGATCCAAGCCTATGGAGGCCAGGGAGTGGAATTTGATGTTTTGAATAAGAATGGCTCCAACGGGCTCATCTGTTGAATGCTGAGTCACCAGTTAGTGGAACTCTTTGGGAAGGTGTGGTCTTCTTGGAGTAGGATGTGTTATTGGGAGTGGGCTTTGAGGACTAACCCTCTAAGGGTTAGTAAGCCCCCATTCAAATGTTTTCCTCCATAAGTTGCTTTGGTCATGGTGTTTCTTTACAGAAATAGAACATTGACTAAGACAGTGTGTTCAATACCACCTTGCATGTAGTTTACAGATTTTTCAGAGAATTGTATGTACTTAGCACCTATCCTGTGTCTACCACATTGGTTTCCTGATTAATGAAATGAGAATCAACATTTCATGACAACCCTTGCAAGTCCCTAATAGTACCCTTCACAACCTAAGTAAGACAGTAGCTCTATAATGTCATGTACAAGAAGCAATCAAGGAAATTGATGTCATTAAAGTCTTAAGAATGGTGAGTCCCATCACATTCCAACTTAATTTAAATATGCTATCCAAATGATCAGTTAATGAATGGCCAAGACAGAGAGGTGCCATAAACTTCACGGAGCAGAAGCCCGAGAGGCAGCTGTTTTAGAAATAGATTAATTTAACCTTTTAGCCTGGAAACAAAGCTAAGGATCCAATAAGTGAATTTCCCCCCATTCCCCTAAATCATAAAGTCAGAGAGAATCCTTTGCATGAAGGAAAGCAGAGGGACACCATGCATGTTCAGTGATCACCTTAGGCGTGTTCAGTGTCGTGTGAATGCTATTGTTTTTGATCAATACTGATTCTTTATGAATCCCCGACTTTCTATAGAACATATACTGGATGTCCATTTGATCAGTTAGACAAGCAAGCTATGTTGTGGACCTTTTCAGTTTTTGGATATCATAGTTGGTCATTCATTTCTCACCTATTTAGCAGACTACTCAGAAAGCTGTTGATTTTGACTAAAACTTCATCTCAGCACTACTCCAAGTGGCATGCATGTCCTGTGACTCAGAAATGAAGTGGTACTAAAGTTGTGTCTGGCAATGCTGTGTGTAGTCTCTGCCAAGACCCAATAGAAGCCATGGTGAAAAACCTCAGCCATTAGTCTGAGAAAGCAATGCCAAAGGAAGTATGCTAACATGTGGATTCTTGAATTAATGTGTATTCTTAAAAAAAAAGCATCCTGTGGTGGTTTGAATGGGAAATGTCCCCCATATGTTCAGGTATTTTGACATATGGTTGATGAGAGATGTCTTTCTGTATGCTATGAATATAATTTATTATCATTTGTTAATAAAAAAGCTGTTTTGACCTATGGCAAGGCAGCTTGGAGGCAGGAGATAAAGATGAAGAAGGCAGAGTCAAGGAGAATCTGCAAGTTGCTGCCCAGAAAGCAAGATATAATAGAACAGAGGAAAAGCCATGAAGCCATATGGCAGTACAATAGATGAATAAAGATGACTTACGTTGTAAAAACTAGTTGGTAATGAGCCTGAGCCATAGACCAAACAGTTTGTAATTAATACAAGCCTCTGAATAATTATTTTGTAAGCAACTGTGGAACTGGACCTTGGACCTGGACAGGTCAGAAAAACTTCCAGCTACACATGGTCCCTAGTTGATGGTGCTGCTTGAGAGAGTTTAAGTGGTAGGATCTTGCCAGAGGAAGTCTATCCCTTGGGGGCGGGTTTTGAGAGCTTATAGCCTTATTCCATTTCCAGTTCACTCTCTCTGCTTCATGTCTGTGGTTGAAGACATTATCTCAGCCTCTTGCTCTCCAGCTGCCAGGCCCCCCCTGCCATTATGCATTCCCACTCTGAAACCATGACCAAAATAAACTCCTTTCTTATGTTATTTTTGCATGTGGTGTTTTATCACAGCAGCTGAAAAGTAACTACTATACATCCAAAGTAGGCAAGCAACTCTTTACCCAGTAGAATGGTGTGATTCATCCTATGGATGTCAGCAGTCTCAATTCTATCACCCATATGCTTATACAAGGAACCATGGATGCAGAGGCATGGTGGCAGGAATGACAGACCCAAGCCTGATCTCATTTCTGCTACTTGACATGCAGCATGTATGCTGATTTCACTAATACAATGTTGTCATCCCCTGACGATGTTCATAGATACAGGGTTTCTTTATGTAGAGACAGTTATCCCAAGTGACAAATGACCAAATTTGATGCTTATTAGTCTGACTTCCCCACCTGCAATGTCTGGTAGAAGAATTTGATAGGTCATTTGCATATAAATGTGTATAACATTGCATCTGCTGAAAGAGCCTCTTTTATAGTAAAAAAGAGGTATAGTAAGGGCTGCATGGTGGTTGATCTTTATTGTCAATATGACTGGATTTTAAAATAAAGAATCTTACTTCTGAGCATATCTGTGAGAGTATTTTCAAAAGAGAGAGAGAGAGGGGGGGGGGGAGGGAGGGAGGGAGGGAGGGAGGGAGAGAGAGAGGGAGGGAGAGGGAGAGGGAGAGGGAGGGAGAGGGAGGGAGAGGGAGAGAGAGAGGGAGGGAGAGGGAGAGGGAGAGGGAGAGAGAGAGGGAGGGAGAGGGAGAGGGAGGGAGAGGGAGAGGGAGAGGGAGGGAGAGGGAGAGGGAGAGGGAGAGGGAGGGAGAGAGAGAGAGAGGGAGGGAGAGAGAAAGAGAGGGAGGGAGAGGGAGGGAGAGGGAGAGAAAGGAAGACTGGCCAGAGATGTGAGATCTGTTCCTAGCCTGGATAAATGAGGAAATGGGAACAAAAAGGCCCAATGAACACCAGCATTCACCTCACTCCCAACTGCTGCGGATCAGCTATGGTATTCTTTCCTTTACAGCTATAGCCACTCTCACAGCACACACCCTCTCCCACGATGGACTGCACCCTCAAACAGTGAGCTAAAATAAATGTTCCCTTCCTTGCAGTGCCTTTGTTGAGTATTCTATCATAGCAACAACATAAATAACTATCAGCATCATACCTATCCATCATACCTACCTAAATACTGCCAGCCTTATAAAATAAAAAAAGAGCTGGAAATAGCTTGGCTAAAATTAACATTGGTTATACCCCAAAAGCTCATGGTACTGTATTTTAGGATGCTGTTGTACCCACTGAATGACTGGGACTGTGTCCTCAGTGTTTAAAATCTATAGATCCAAGAATAAAAGGCATTAAGTAGCATTGAGCACCACTTGGCATCATACAAGTGACCTAATGGAATAACATGTCCTTCTTGTGATCTAAAACATACCCTGCTGCATTGGATGGCCAGAGTCCAAGGAGGGACTACTTTCTCCAGGGAGAGAGTAATGATTACACTACTGTGGAAGCTACGGAAATGCCAGGGATTCAGCAGAGGAGGGCTTTAAAAAGCTAATAAGCCTAAATTATGAAAAGATGGTATTGTTGGCACACAATTAGGGCAAGAAGGGAATGTGTGAAAGCCAGAATATTCAGTGATATACTTCTTCTTGCTTTGATGGTCAGAGACAGTAGCAAGCAGGAACTGTAGCACTCACACCCAAATGGAGACAGGCAAATTACAACTGAGTGCCTTAAGGTGAATATCCAGCTAGTCTCAAGTAATTAATAAGGACCCAAGGATCCAGAAGAGAGGGCTTGATAGGGAAATGAAAAATACCAATTTCAACCTTAGAAAATGTGATGATTATGAAGATACTAGAGCTGGTTTTGTTATAGCTTTCTATAAATTCTCTGGTAGATACTGGCTATTTCTCTGCTCTGAATAGCTCCATGATGGTTGCAGTTAGTGGAAAATGAGATTGTAAGGGTATGTTGTGTGTGGAGTGTGGGGTCTGCCATATATCTCTGATGTAGTCTCACATCTTCATGGCACCAATGACTTTTAGTAATGATTGTGATCCATGGGCCCACAATTCTGCTTTACTTCTCAAATAGTTTCCATGCATACAAACCTCTGGTTGAAATCCTATTTTTAAATAACCATGGGTTAGAGTTTAGTGCTTCATCCATGTATGCATGTTTTATTATATGATGCCCAAGCCTCAAAGTCTTCAAAACTTTTCATCTCAACCCATGACTTAGATTCGCCATAAACACAACTATCTAGTCCTGACACTAGTCTCCCCTTTTACTGGTTATTTGGGCTTATTTTATTCACTGTTGTCTAGTTCATCGTTTCTTATTTTTATTCATTTAAAAATACTTTAATTGATCAATAAAAGCAGATATATTTATGCTATATACATTTATTATGAATAAGTACCTCTAAATTACTAAGTTGAGCTAGTTAACATAATATGCTCCCTTATAACTCATCAATTGTGGGGTTACTTCAAATTTGTTCTTAGTCATTCGCAAGTATACAATCTATTATCAACCATATTTCACCACAGATCTCTTGGGCATTTCTTCTTGACAGCCTGAAATTGTATGCGGCTATGTTTGTGTCTCTAACTCCCCACCAGGATAACCACCATTCTGCTCTGTGTCTGTGAGTTTAACACTTTCAGATTCCACATTTAAGTGAGATCATAGTCTACTTATTCTTCTGTGCCTAGTAGATTTCACACAATACAATATTCTCTGACTTTATCCATGCTGTCACAAATGTAGATTTCCTTCCACTGTGGTTATTAGCCACTTTTTATTTATCCATTCATCAATTAATAGGTAGACCCAGGTCTTTCATCCATTGATTGATGGCACATGTGTTCCCCAAGTAGTGGTTCCTTCCATGTTTGGATGCTCTGGAAACTTTAGATGGGAATTTTTATCAGGCAGAAGTAGGTCATTAAGTCTCTGAAGGCTAAGCCCAGCTCCTGGTTCATACTGCTTTCACTGATTTCCTACTCTGCCATGATATTAACAGCCTTTACCACAGATTACCACTGTCATGACCTGTACTTTTTGTCATGACTTGCTTTCACTAATGGTGTGAAACTCTAAAACTCTTAAGTCAGAAAATCTTGCCTCTTGTGAGATGTCTATGTCAGGTAATTTGGTCACAGCAGTACCAAAGTAATTAATACAGTAATTAATATGATTTTCCATTTTAGATATTTTAACAGTGCAATGAGTGTAAGTGTGTGTGTGTGTGTGTGTGTGTGTGTGTGTGTGTGTGTGTGTGTGTGTGTAAAGTATATTCATCTCATATGTGTCTCTAAATCATTTTTAATATTTGAGGAACATTTGAGGCACTGACCTTCAGTTCCCAACATAGTAAATATTCTCCAATTTTTTCCTTCTAAAGAAACCTCATTGTTGTCAGAAAAGACAGTGTGCAGAACTAGAATGGGTCACCTGTGACACATAGACTTCTCAGCATGTGGGGTGTCCATATACTTCATTTGTGGCCAGAAAGAGGAAATTGATTGATAGCTTCCCAGAAGGAAAATCACCTTCAGAGAAACCAATTTTGTTGCCATATAACTTTTTGAGCTCCATCCTTCTTCCAGCTTGAAAGGTTGAAAGAAAATTGACATGGATCATTCATCTTGAACATGACACATGTGTATTGAAGATTTAGGGTAAAGTGAATAGAAAGAAAAGGTAGAAGAAAATGGTTTCCCTGTGGAATCATGAAGCTGCCATGCGGGTCTTTTACATGGTGGTGATTAAAAGTTTATTCATTAAAGCACTGTAAATGTGTGTTCTGTTATGCAAAGCTGCACATAATTCTAATTAATAACAATTTGTTTTCATGTCTCCAACCTCCTGGCCTCTTTTAATCCTTAAATACACCAAGCATGCTTCTGCTTCAGATTTTGCACTTAGTGTTCTTTTGTCTAGAGCTTTCTTCCAATGCCCACATGACTTGCAACTTCATTTGAAGCAGGTCTGTACTCACTCACATGCCATTATAAAACTTACTTGGTAGTCATAAAATCTACCTCTTTCCTTTTGTATATATTCTATATATGAATATATATAATATATTATATATATTAACATTTTCAGATTCCACATTTAAGTGAGATCATGTTCTACTTATCTTTCTGTGCCTAGCAGATTTCATACAATACAATATTCTCTGACCTTTTCTGTGCTGTCACAAATGCAGATGTCCTTCCACTGTGGTTATTAGCCACTTTTTATTTATTCACTCATCAATTAATAGGTAAACTCAAGTCTCTCATCCATTGATTAGCTGTTTTTTTTTTTCCTAATCAATTATTAGCTTTGACATAAAGTATTTATTTGAGTAGTTTGTCTTAGATTTATTTGTTAAAATTCTTAAACACAAAATCCTTACATTGGTCACTAGAATATTGACCAAACCAGGGATCTTCCTTACCTCAAACAGTAGAAGGCATGGAGGTCCTTGTGGTCATAGATAAGCAGTAGGGGAGCTAGGAATCTTAAACACACAGGGTTATATCTTCAAGGAAGAGAATGTATAACCTGTTTTCCTTCAGGGAGCTGGAAGCAGACTCAGTTGGATAATAGGCTGATGGCCTTTCTGTTCTCTGTATGATTGAGACCACAGTAAATCCTCCTCTAGACCTTTATCTTGCGTTTGTTTTCTCAAACTATAGAATCTATCTCTGCGGAAGATGTCACTGTACTTTACAGAGAGTTTTGATGTAATCATGCCTTAAACTTTGTTGTACATATGGGAATGAGTTAATTATCACCAAGATACTTTTCACCAAACCCTGCTAGTCTGAAGTATGCCTAAATAAAATACTTGTGGTCAGACTCCCAAAGTTTGAACTTGCATTGATATGGAGTTGTGTTGAAACAAATTGCCCTCTTGCTTCCCATGAATTGTTAATCTGCTGTCCATGGTGATCTCAGAGACCCCGCATGAACCAAAGTATTAATTATAACAGAGGTCCAGATACTGGGCACACAATGAACTGAATGTGTAATAAACTTGGCACACAGGTTAGAATTTAACAAATTTGCAGATGCGCAGAAGCTCTCAGTTCACTCCTTGACTCTGACAACTTCTTGGAAAAACCTTACAGAAGCCAGAGAAAAGATTAGTAGCATCTCTCATGAATGAAACTTCAAAATACTCAACCAAGTACCAGCAAGATGAACACAAGAGCATTAAATAAGGATTATACATTACAATCGAGTAGGAGTTAACCAAGTAATGCCAGGTGCATTTTAATGGCTGAAGGTAATTAATGTAAAATGTCATAACATTAGAACAAAGGAGAAAATCAAACAGTAATCTCAATAGGTACACAAAATCATTTATCAAATTTCTATGCCCCTTCATAATAAATAATCACACCATTAACTGAAATAAAGAAATATTTCCTTGCCCTAGTAAGGTTATCTATACAAAACCCAAAATTAATACCACTGATAAATCTTTAATGCTTTTACCCTAAGAGCAAGAAGAGAAAGAATGTCTATATTTGACACTACTATTCAACATTATACTGAAAAGTCTAGTTGCAGAAGGTAGACCAGGACATAAAAATAGAAAACATTGACCGCAGACAGGAAACAGTGACACTATTCAAAACTCCTTGAACATAATCCATGTAAAGTCATCAGGGAATACAACTATAAGATTAATAAACTAATAAATGAGCTTAACAAAATTGCCAGTTACAAAATCAATATACAAAACCCGATGACATTTCTATATGATTGTGATTCATGCTCTAAAAAATGAAATTTAAAAGTCAATTCCTTTTATATGGTGCTGAACATAATAAGGCAGAAATTAGTTTAACCAAAAAACTCCAAACCCTCACCCCTAAAAGACAAAACATTGTTTAGAGAAAGCAAAGAAAAACCTCAATAAATAAAAAAAATGCTATATGTCTGGATTGGAAATATAATGTTATTAATATGGCAAAAGTCCACAAATTAATCTATAGATTTAAGACAATCCTTAAGATCCTCCAGGCTGCCTTTTAGTAAATTGATCCTAAAATTCACACACACCAAAAATAAATAAAATACTAAAAATAAAACAAAATATGAATAACTTTCCAATTTTAAAGCCTACTTCAAACCTATACTATTAAGACAATTCAAAGACCCTCTATTTAGTACATAGGAATCTTTTTCCATGCTGGAGTTTCAGAGTGAAGAGAAAGGGACTGTACTAGGTCTTTCTGCCTAATAAAATTAGGGAAGCTGCCAACCCCAAGGACAACCCTAAACTATTACCCCCACCTGGGAAGGTACAACATAAAGCATGGTGACAGATATGAACAAAACCTCTGTTTTGAAGAGAGAAGCAACCAATATGTTAAAAATGTAGACCCTCAGCAAAGATTGGCCAGTGATCCAGAGAGAGAGTCTAGACTCTAGAGCCATGTTTCTTAATCTGTAGGTTTCAACCCCTTTGGGGGTTGTTTATCATATATTATGCATATAAGATATTACATTTCAATTAATAGCAGTAGCTACATTACAGTTAGAAAATGGCAATTCAAATAATTGTATAGTTATAGGTCACCATAATATGAGAAACTATTAAAGGGTCTCAGCATTAGGAAGGGTGAGTACCACTTCACTAGAAGGAGGACTGTGAAAACATCTTAAGCAGAGAATCCTCAATTTAAATTAAGGTGGGTAGGTGGATGCATGGTGAATGCATGGATGGATAGAGGGATGGATGGACAGAGAGACAGAGATAGAGAAATATACACAGATAGATGAGATTGGGTAGAAAGATGAAATTTCAGCAATAAATGAACTGTGTTATTTCCAGCTTAACGTAAAGGAGAAAAGAGGACCCTTATAGGAACAGACAGGAAACATTCCCAAGGACAGAAATAATAAATGGTACAGGCAACATAATCTATAGAAATCACAAGATGGCCACTAAAACTGTCATGGGAATAAAGGCAATTTAAAAGATAACTTAAATGGTAGCATGATTTCAGTTACCACCTAGATGGCAACTGCCATGTTTGCTTGGAAATAGTCAAATCATGAAGCATTTAAGGATCTCTGAGACATTTCTGGGATGTTGTCATTACAGAAATTATTTGAAGAAGAACAAGGGGATTTGTCTGGAAATAATCAGCTCATAGAACTATTGCTCCTCAAGTTATCTTCTTACAGATTTTTAAATAAAATATAATTGTATCATTTCCCCTGTTCCTCCAGTCTCTCCTTTCTACTTCTAAAAATCATGGCCCTCTTAGTGTGTGTGTGTGTGTGTGTGTGTGTGTGTGTGTGTGTGTGCACGCACAAATGTGCCTACATATACAAATAAACCTCATCCGTTCATTTGGTGTTACTTGTAAGTATATGGGTTTGGAGCTGAACACTTAGAATTCAATAACAAATTGTGTGCTCACCCTTGAGGAAGACTATGAGTTTCCAGTAGTTCTTTGTCTGTGTGTAAAGCCCACGAGATGTTTCTCTTTCATGTTAGCTTGTCTATTAGTGTTGTACTTTTTCAGATTTTGTTTAGCTAGCAATACTGTTGAGATTACGTGGGTGAAGCTCACTAGACCAGCATGATTTCCACCTGCATTCCAAATACTTCCACCCACAGATGAGTGGATTTCTCACCAATCGGCAAAAAAACTTCTCCTCTTTGGAGCAAATGGAGATCATTACAGGAAAACCTTTCAAATTGCAGAATGAGTTGGGAGCCCAGTCCCACTCATGACATCTACAAAACAACTCCGTCACGTAAGGTTTAGGAAACATCAAGAAAGACGAGGGGAGGAAGAAGAATAGAAGGACTGGAAATCTGTTCTGAGAATGTGGCTCCTAAATTACTTATTAAAGATTTATTTTTTTTATTTTATGTGTATGGGTATTTTGCCTGCATGCATTTCTGAACACTATATGGGTATATGCCTGTGGAACATGTATGTGCAGTGCCCATGAAGGCCAGAAGAGGGCATCAGATACACTGGAAGTGGAGTTACGGATAGCTATTAAATACCATGTGGGTGCTGGGAACCAAGCCCAAGGCCTTTGTAAAGCAAACACCAAGCTGCTTCTCCATACCCCAAATCATCTCTCCTTTTATTTACAAATAGCATAGAATTGTGCTTTGGTTTTTATCACAAAATATCTTCTTATATTGATTATAACCTATTGCCAAAAATGTTCCTGATGTCTAGAACTAGAATATGTCTACTATTTTGCTTAGCAAAGTCTACATAATACTGAAATTTATTTTCATAAATGCAAAATTGTTTTGCCTTTTCTGCCATATGATAGACAAAAAAAGAACCTTTATAATTGTCAATAAAATTGTTACAGGTGCTGTGATAAGTAGTTTCTGTTTGCCAAATATCACATTTATTCTGATTTGCAAGATTTGAGAAAATGAAGAAAAAACTCTGCTTTCATCTTACAATCTCATGATTCTCTAAATAGAACCCACAGTCCTTCCATCTTCCTGCACAGAATTTAACAATTCTATAACAGCCTCACCTCCTTCACTTGACCACAGGCCATAATAATTCTGTCTCCTACACTGAGTCACTTAAACCTCAGCTCAGCACTCTTGGTATCTATGCAAAAACACATCATCTGAGCACACTTGCTAGAAAACTTCTAATGAGAATGTGTGGGTAAGATACATATGGATGAAAACTGTGTTATTGGCTTCATTTTGCTATGAAAAACAAAACTTCTCTAAAATATAAACTCTATTTTTAAAATGATCATAAAATAAAAAAGAAATCCTGTCCTGATCCCACTGCACTGCCCACAGATAAGCTCCAAAGCGTCATCAAGAATTCTACCTCTGTGACTTCTGCCTATTCCTTCACCCTTCTGCTCCTCAGAAGTATGGATGCTCAGATCCTCTAAGCATGTGTCTTGTCTTCTCAGGCAACGTTTCCATGTTGAATTCTATACTCTTCTGCCACTCAGGGAGCCACCTTTATTCATTCTATTGGGAGCAGTTTGACCTTCCCTTATACATGTGGTACCTAGCAGAACCTCCAGCCAAATCACAATCTTGTAATATTATTACATATTTTGCGCATTCAATTTTTCCCCTGGACTTCTTTGAAACCAGATCTGTACTTACATGTGCATTTTCCTGTTTCCTAATGTAAGTTATGTGGCCAAAAGTGCAAACATCACCCCAGCTTCTCTTGGCTAGTATTTTATACTTCAGGGAACAAACCCAATGCTTTAGGCACATTGTTTGCCCACCCACTAGGCTACACCCCAGGCCCAGAACATGATCACTTCTATTGTGTCTAATGGTGTCTATTTTATTATACTGAATAGATATAGTCTACTTTTAGTTTTTCAATTTTATTATATACCTTTAATAGACAATAAGGGATATTTTAATGATTTGACAAAAGCTTTTAAGTTCTAGAACATTTCAATTTTCCTGTTGATTTGATGGTCCTTTCCTCACTTCCAAACTGTTTAAAGTAAGATATCTTGGTATTTGATTGAAATGGAAGCAAGAGAAAGAAAAAGAGATAGCATGAGCCACAGGCTGGCGCTGACTTATTTAGTGAATTTTACCTGTTCACTTACCACAGTGATAGTTGGTTTGATTGAGAAACTGACTATGAACTGACAGTTTCCAAGGACATCATTAAAGCATCCTTCCAGGCGTGTCTGGGAGGTGTTGTCCAGAGACATTTATCAAGTGTAAAGGCAAAGCAAGGGCCTTCAATGTGAACGGCTTCATCGGAGCCCAGGTGGAGAAGGAGCAGGAGAAACGGCCATCACAGGCTCTACTTTTTTGTCTGCCACACAGGGCCTTATTCTGCTACATGCTGCTGCCCCCAGGATGTTACCGCTCTTCCTCAGCCTGCAGCTGAATCAGTCAGACTACCACAAAGCTTTCCATTTGAAATTCTTACAAAGAGGAAAGATTCAGAAATGGAAACAGTTATAAAGCATGATACAAATATAATTCTAATCAAAGGCACAGACCTTGGAAGAGGTCAAATTCCCTTCACTCATCATTATAAACGAGGGTGGTGGAGAGCATTAACATGTTCAGCAAAAAATGAACCCCAAGACAAGAGGCTTGTTGGACGGTATTTTAGAGATTAGTCTGCAGTATTGAAAAGCAGTGGTTATGACTGGAAAGTCTTAAGGATGAACCTGTATGCCTTTGCAATTAGTGTAAAATCTACTAGTGGCATTATTAAACTACTTCCCCCAGTCACTTAGCCCACAACGTCTTTGGATTCTAATTCCTTTATAGAAATTGCATCTTCTCAAATACGTAAAATCTGCCTAAGGAAACTGAAACTTCAGTGAACTATTAATTACATGCAAATAGCAAGAGCAAATGATAAAGGAGGAAATGAGTGAAATGATTCACTTCAAAACTTATGTTTAAATTTAGTTTGAGACTTCCAAATTTCCTAATAACCTAATATTTCAAAGATGCGTTTGAGTGATACAGTTGATTACACATCAAAATATCCAATGTTGATCTTTGAAGCTATGAATAAGCCATACTCACAGCAAAATTCGAAACTTAACCCAAAGTCACACTCACTTAATTTTCAGATGGTGGCACTGGTTTAAAAACTGACAAGACCCTCCAATGGCAACAGTAACTGGTAGAATGATTGAGCTTGAGTGCCACACACCCTTCATCTTCCACCCCTGGATGAAGTAAGTCACTCTGAGTTCTACCAACTCTTCATTTCTAAGTGCCATATATTAACACTCAGGAGCAACAATATCCACACCACCAAGCTTAAGCTAGGTCTCAGAAGGACAAGGTTGGCAAGATCCCAAACATCCGAATCTTCAAGGAGCTCACTATTCTTACCACAGCTTTAGAACATTGGTAAAGGGTGTTTATTTACTCGGTGTTTCTATTGCTACGCTAAAACACCATAACAAAACACCAATTTGGAACAGGAAGAGTTTATTTCATCTTACATTTCCACCATAGTTCATCAAGGGATGTCAGGACAAGAACCTGGGGCAGGAGCTCAAGCAGAAGCAATGGCACAGTGCTTCTGACTTGCTTACTCCCTGTGACTTGTTCAGCCTACTTTCTTATATACTCGAGGACCACCAGCCTAGGGATGGCACCACCTACAATGGGTTGGGCTGGCCTCCATCAATCACTAATCACAGGTATGCATACAAGCCAATCTTATGGAGGCATTTTCTTAATTGTGGCTCCCTCTTGTGAGATAATCTTAGCTTGTGTCAACTTAACTGGAAAAAAAAAAAAGCCCACAACCAGGACAAATTCATTTCTTGGAAGTAAATATTCATAACTTTAGCTTGAATCTATTTGAACATTACCCCTCAATTCCATACCAAATGGGGGCACCTCATTGGTAACTTTATTTTCCCACCATAGAATCCAAATCCATTTCTCAAACTTTCCATTATCAGAAGAACTACTTTAAAAAGAAAAATATATTAGATTTCTCAGTGATGGTGTCCCTTGATTTCTAAGATTTTATAATAGAAAGTTCCAATGACATGGAAATTGACTAACTAGAAAAATGAATCCCAGACCCCCAAACTGTCAACACTTTGTTAATCTTGGTCAGCTTCCCTAGGGGAAAGCAAGTGTTTTCTAAAAGAGGTTAGATAGCAGATATTTTCAATCTAGATGACCATCTGGTCCCTGTCACAAACTAAAAGTCTCTGCAGTTGTCGTGTGAGCTCAACCACAGACAATATATAAACAAATAGTGAGGCTGTATTCTAATAAAGTTTTATTTACAAAAAAACTTCATCGTCACTACCCATGGGAATTCACACTGATTTCCATCTTCATGGATAAATCTGCCTGTTCTTGAATGTAACGTTGTACAATTAAGCTTCTTATTTTTCTGAACATAAGTTTAAGATTACCTCATGCAGCTGCATGTATACTGACAGCCTGTTCTTCCACTGCTAAGTAATGTCCCATTATATAAACAACATGTTATTTTATACGTTTTACTGCTGATAAAAATTTGGGTTGTTTCAAAGGTTTTGGTTATTCTGAATAAGACTGCATTTAGTGTTAGTATATAAATGTTTCCGTAAAACTTGAGTTCCTGAGAAAGGAGCAGATGGCTCTTAAGACAGGTGCATAAACACAGTGTCTATGACAGTGGCAAAGGTACTTTACACCTCTCCTGGGAGCATGGAAGAAAGAGACTCAGGTCCAGGCACTTTTCAAATCTCTAATCTTCCCAGACTTGTGGGAATTCTTTCTAGTGTTTTAATGGCACTCACTGTGGTACGGATGATTACATTTTTGCCTTGTTTTGTTGTTTTCTTCCTTCAGATACTCATCAGCCAGTACACAGCCTTGGAGAAGTGTTCTGCGTTTCACTTTGATGGTATTTTAATTATTTATTCAATTGTTGACTTGAGATGTATTGTCTCTTATCAGATACAATTATCCCAAACATCATTTCTTCCAAGTCTCGGTAGTTTTTGTGTTTTTCTTTCACAAAAGTTGACTTTATTCTTCACGTTTTACAGAAAACATTGTCTAAAAAGTAAAGAGAGTTCCCTGAATTCCTGAGTATTTCTAACATCAGCATCTCAGATTGTGTGTGTGCGTGTGTGTGTATGTACGTGTATGTGTGTGTACATGTGTATGTGTGTGTATGTGTATGTATGCATGTGCATGTACATGTATATGTATGTGTGCATGTGTGTGTGTTATTTACTTTTGTTACTGTGATAAGAAAAAAAAACTATAACTCAAAGTAACTTAGGGAAGAGTCTCTTTGTGCTGTGGTTTCAGAGGAAGCATCCCTCTGAAATGGCGGGAAAGGTATGGTCGCAGGCACCAGGGCAGGAAGGTCGTGTCTACACAGCAAACATGAAACAGAGTGAACTGGAAGTGGAGAGAGGCTACAAAATCTCAACACCTGTCCACTCAATGATATACTTCCCCCACCAAAGTTGTATCTCCTAAAAGTTCCAAAGTCTTTCTAAACAGAAAGGTCGAGTCACCAGCCAGCCATCATGTCCTCTTGCCTTTCCCAGCTGCAAGTGCTCTTGGAAGACAGCAGAGTATGTGGGAAATAGAAGATTCACTGAAAGGGGATTACATGGTGCAGCTTCCATGAAGTCATTGTCTTTGCAGTGATTCAATTATTTGGAGATCACCCATGCACCTATAAGGAACCTTTCATGCAGCTTTATATGTAAACCAGATAAAATTATCAGTTCCTCAACTTGACTGTGGTGGAGCTGTGTGCTATGTCACTGGGTACCCTTTATGAGAAGAGATTTGTTAACATCACCCCAGGAAATATTTACTCGCCATTGTATTTTAATATATGTCACATTCTAAGATGTGACAATGAAATATTTAATCTTTTCTCTTTTTGTTTTTACATGGAGGAACTGGACTGCTAATTTTAGACTTTTATGTTTCCCCACTTACAGTGATATCTTTCTCTTTCTGAAGTTGAAGAACTGGAAACTATAAGCTCTAGAGGGAGCTTTGACTAATCCTGATTATTTTAATATAAACATATCACATACATGTCTCATTGGAAAACACATAAAACTTTCTGTGTGACTTTAAAATTGGTTAATATGTCATGTAGTATCAGTGGAACACCTCGTTTTTAAGCTCCCTTCAGCTGCTGACCCAGTGGCTCTGTTGACTATTAATCTGAGAGCATTATTATTCTTAGCATCAGGAAGAGCCTTTCTCATGCCACCATGTTCTTTCCATTTGTCTACTTCCCTAAAGAATACCTTCATATACCACAGTTATTGCTCTTACAATTGATACTGGCATTCCTAAGATGAATGCACTCTGGATTTTGTCTAATAAGCATACAGATTTTTATCATGAAATTGAACATAAGCTTGGGTAATGTTATAGTCAATATAATAGAAGTATATAAAACCCACTAAGTATATCACACACTTTAAAACATGAAATCCTTAACAAAGAAAGAAATGAAACAGGAAGTCATAGACTTTGCCAAGGAAGTAGACATG
Organism: Phyllotis vaccarum; assembly: GCA_033318265.1. Lineage (NCBI taxonomy): Eukaryota > Metazoa > Chordata > Mammalia > Rodentia > Cricetidae > Phyllotis > Phyllotis vaccarum. The sequence goes on along the minus strand of JARWLC010000005.1, from coordinate 48,002,887 downwards.
AACTTTATTAGGCTGAAGTGTGTATGGATGTGTTTTCAGCATTGATTTTGGAAGAAGAATTCATGGATAATTCCACTCTAAGATAAAATGTAATGAGACATAAGGCTACAGCTCCTCAACCTATTTGTTGCTTTTATATGTCAGGTTAAAATACCAATTTGGACCTTGTTGGTTTATCAGAATGTTTTCCTTTTTCACAAAGCAATAGCTTTACAAGACATAAAGAGCAGGTGCATCCTAGTGACACCGTTCCCAGCAAGCACTCCAATCCCAGGAAAGGGAGGTGGTGACTGTAATATATTTGGATCAATTGTTTACTTTATGTTGTAGCAATTCCCTCCTACAGAGCATGGTGTGGAGTCCTGTACATCTGTGGTCTCCACAGTAGCACATTCTCATGTTTATTTCAAAACAGTTTGTTTTTTCAAGTTCCTCTTTTGCGAACACATTTAGCTTTTCTATCTATTGCTCTGATTCTGTTAACCGGGACACTCATTCATTTTTAGATTTTGAATTACAGTTCTATAACTAGGAAGAACATGAGATACATGTGAAAGACAAAATGCACCAGTGACCAAATAAAAGCTGGCTGTGATGTGAGTCTGTATACAATATGTACTCCGTCACAAGGGTCAGGATCCTCCAAAATGCAATGTTTACAACTGATACATGTTTGTTCGCACAGCAAACCAAAACATTGACTTTTTTTCAAATTTCTGACTTCTTTCTGTTTAATTTGATGACTAACATAGTCTAGATATCTTCCAGGGTAAAAGGAATAAGGCAAGTCTTTGGAGGCCTTTCATTTATGAGAACATTAATCCTCTGGACCAAGACTCTGCCCTCTGGATATAGAAACCAAGCAAAGCCTCAACTTCCAATGTAATCACTTTGAAGGCTTAGGATTTTAACATATATGTTTGGGGTCAGGGACATGTATATTACTGTGACCATCCTGATATGAGTGACATTACTCTAAAGAAAGTCATGTGCACCTATCTTTCTGGTTATCAGACTATTGAAAAAGAAAAACAAAACAAACAAACAAACAAACAAAACCCAAAAAACACTCTCAAGGAATCTGTTTCCTCAGGTCCTCCACACAGAGTGAAGAAAATGATTAAGTCCTAGTGCCAGGCAGCCAGAAGAGGAAACTATTTCCCAGGGTGAGATGTAACAGTTCTGACAACTAGTTAGCGTTCCTCGTAAGAGGGACTGAAGCAAAGACAGTGGTGTAGGAAGCACAGGTGAAGGCTCACCTCAACCAGGAATGCTGAGTTATGCAGAAGTGGTACTCATGTGTAATGTGAAAACACCATTATCCTTTTTCAGCTACTTTCCTTTCTGGCATAAGAAAGAAAGAAGCTTGCACATTTTCTATCTCACAGGCCAGATTCCCAGCACCAATGTAAATGCCAGTCAATATGGTGGCCCACATCCTCCCTCCCAGAACAAGGGAGATAAAGACAAGAAATCCATGGGGAAAGCTGGCTTGCTAACCAGCCAAATCAGCAAGTTATGGGTTCAAGTGAGAGACTTGGCCACAATAGATGAAATGGAGGTAGAAGATTCCTGATGTTTACATCTGGCCTACATACCTGTATACACTTACCCAAGTAAACATGTGCCCAAATACATGTGTACATTCACATCGCGTGCGCGCACACACACACACACACACACACACACACACACACACACACACACACACACACACACACACACACAATCAGGCTCTCAGCTCCTTTTCCCTCAATATTAGAAGTACCTGATACTTCTGGAAATGGTAATCACAGAATATTTGATGAGAGTGTTATTGACTTTGGGGGTTACAACCTGTACCCCAAGTCAGGTCAAGCCACCAATCTTCAATAAGCCAATAAAATGAACCAAATTAATAGTGGAAAGCAGAAAAGGGAGATTTATTTGTGGTCACACTGGGAAGTAGAACACAGAAATCCAGCAAACATTTCAAGTCTGTCCTTGGGGTCCTAGAGTGAGATTAAAATTTGGGACCAAGAATATTTATATCAATATAATCCAGGTAAATATATGAGTCCCCACTCTGGGTAGTGTCCTTTCCTTCCCCTTTCATAAGATTTTCTAGGAAAAATTCCCATTTCTTTCTTTCAACAGTCTCATAGTCAGATTGAGAGACACAAGTCTCTCATTAGAATATTTTCATTTCTGACAGGTCAGTTACAACAGGTCATGTCTTAGGGTTTCTATATCTATAAAAGACACAATGACCATGGCTACTCTTATAAAGGAAAACATTTAATTGAAGCTAACCTAAAGTTCAGATGTTTAATCCATTATTCTGGGAGGACATGGCAGTGTGCAGGCAGATGTGGTGCTGGGGATGACTCTGAGAGTTAATACATCTTGTTCCATAGGCAACAGGAAGAAGTCTGTGTCTACACCGAGTGTAGCCTGTGCAAACCCCACAGTGACAGACTTCCTCCAACAGGGCCATAGGTACTCCAGCAAAGCCACACCTCCTAATACTGGTAATCCCTACAAGCTTATGGGGGCCAATTACATTCAAATGATCATGGTGAGAGTGAGAAAACACATACTAAGAGAGATTGATGTTAACATCAAGAAGAGAGAGAGAGAGAGAGAGAGAGAGAGAGAGAGAGAGAGAGAGAGAGAGAGAGAGAGAGAGACTTTTCCTTCCAGCTTCCACTCCCAGGTCTCTAAGCATCCTGAAGGACTAAAGGGATTTCCATTGTTAGCATATTCCTAAATAACCCCTGTAACTCCTGGTAGGAGACTTCATACTGACACTGACTATAGTCTCCAATGAAGTCCATAGCTGACAACTTTCAGATGTAATTTTACCTAATTACAAACAGGCAGCCAAGATTGGTAAACACCAGCAAAGCCATCAACATGAGAAGAGCCTATGGAATCATGAAGTTACTATGTGGCTGGCTCTACTCTTTTGTGAGGAGATAATTTCAGAATAACCATCCTCAGTAACCTCATAGGAAAAAGAGGACAAAATAAGAAGTCTTAAAAAATGACCAAAGAACAAGGGAGAGCTCTTGTGTATAAAAAATAAAGACAACAGAGAATAGATGAAAAATGGCAGAATATGTTTTTTCTTAAAGACGAGGAAAGAAAAACACTGATAGACTAAGAAGCTTAATAAACTCGGGTAGAGAACAGAAACAAAAAGAAAGAAAGCAAATTTCTGAGTATTTTCTAAGAATCAATGGCAGAACCTTCTAGACACAAAGGACAATTAGAGACCAGGAGAGGAGGCAAAAATAAACTCTCTCCAAGGACCATTCACAGTTCCAGGATGCTGAGGACAAAGGGAAGACTTGGAAGTGATTGGGCATGCATGTTTGTGTGAAGTGCTGGGAGGGGGAGATTCACTTCTTCCTCTTCTACTTACTGAAGGTAAAGTGCAAAGGAGCTGCCAAGCCCAGTCATCTCCAGGCCACCTCTGGGTGTGATGATCTGTTAGAAGTTTCAGTAATGGAACTGCACTTGCTGCTGTGGTTTTATTACACCAAAAAGACTCAGAAGACAGATTAGTGAATGGGAAGATATGACTGGATAAAGTTCTGGAGTTCAGCTACTCAAACTTGCTGGAGTTAGTTCTCTTCCCTTGGAGACCCAGATGGTAGCTTGACTCTGCAGCAAGGAACCATGTTATCAAGCTTGAAATGTGCTATCTACCAACAAAGCTCATTAGAGATACAATGCTCTCGTAAGTTGATTTTCTAAATTGGGGACCCTCTGCGCCTGGCATGTATCAAAGTTCCAGATTTCTTAAAGGAAAACAGGTGTTGCCCATAAACCATATTGTTTGCACAAATACCTTAAGTGTAATAAAGTTCTCTTTTCATGCAGAGAGCATTTATAACGGTGTGGAGAGATATTTATAATTCAACCTCTCCAACAACAGGCACTGCCAGCTTCAAGTTCTCACTAATGAGCTGGAAGATGGAGATGGTGCGCTGGCCAGGGGGTGGGCAAAGCTTAATTCATTCCTGTTTCATTTCAAGGAAAGCATAAGAAAAAAGACCCATTTTTTTTTTATTTATCAATAAATGTCTACCACTTAAAAAGTGTGGAAAGTTCTTCCTTTAGTTATCAAAGGATATATGTTTAAACCCTGTCTATACTCAGGAGTCAAAAATGTGACATTTGACCTTGAGTCAAAATTTCAGATATCTATTGATTGGCATGTGGGTTACAAATATTGTTTAAATGCTTCCAGCCAATCTGCAATTGAAGAAGAAAAATATATTGACAGCTCTATGGAGATGCTATAATGAAACCCATCACTTTGCATCTGAGTTGAAAAGATTAATTTTTTCAAAAGGACAGCTAGGGATATGGTGCAGTAGATAACAGTGGTTGCTACATATGCATGAAGACCTAAGCATAAATCACCCCAACCCCAGCCCCACGCAAAACTAGGTATGGTCGGGCACAACCCTGTGATCTCAGAGCTCTTGGTAATGGAGACAAAACAGCCTACTTCTATCTTGGGTGAGAGACTCTGCCTCAAAGGGAATAAGGTGGAGAACAGTAAAACAGGCCACCTAGTAGTCCATCAGTCTCTGTGTGACAAGGAAAGACAGTGCAGAGAGTCCTCCACCCTGTATTCTTGTTGAGGTCAGTTTAGATTTAATTAGAATTTGATCTTGATGGGAAGCCCTGTGGAAAGTTATCCAACTGTATTCTAGGAATCTCAGGTTAAGATGCCCTAGCTAACTTACCTTAGCTTCTGTTAAATGGCTTGCTTAGCAAATCCTCCCGCTGCAGCTGCTAAGCAAGATAAGAGGATATGGTTCAGACCTTTAAAAGCCCCTTAATCTAAATGTTTGGGGCTATACTTGGGTCCTAAATACCTGAGTGTAGCCCCAGCCAGCTCCAATGAAGACTCAGTTGGCTATAGATTGTGTCTAATAGGTCTTCTCTGGTCAGCTCCCTGTTACATGTGTACATGAATACCCATACATGTACTATAGAAGCATATATACACAAACATACAAATAAATGCATGCAAATAAAAATATACAGTTAATATCAAGGTGGTATATGCCAGGTATGTTGGCATATGTAAGCAAAGGCACAGTGAAACCACCCAACTAGGCCACTCTGAGTAGAAAAGTTTATTCCAGATACCAAAGCTGTCTCTCATGAAACAGAGAGAAGCAAAATGGTGGGGAGAATCTTGCCCATTATAAGGGGTTATGTGGAAACAGGAAGATAAGCTATGTGGAATGGCCTGGGAGATAGCACGGGCACTTTGATCAGCTGCAGGGTTGTTTGAGTTAATAGGGAGCTGAACGCTCTTTTCTGAGGTAGAGAGAGCTAGGGAAGTGATGGCTTTTCCTTACAAACAGAAACATACTTTACAAGGCTTCTGAAGAATGCTGGCACTACAGAGAAATCCTTCTGCTTCTCTGGTCAGAGTCCAGCCTGAGCTGACCCCAGACTGTTATTTATTGGAGAGGGGGTTAGAACCTGTGTGGTTTGAATAAGAATGGTCCCCATAGGCTTATGTGTCTGAATGTTTGGTGTCCACTTGGTACACTGTATAGAGTATTAAAAGGGGTGACCTTGTTGGAGTAGATGTGTCACTGGGGATGACAAACTGGGCTTAGTCTGTCATTGTTTCCCTTCCTTCCTTCCTCCCTCCCTCCCTCCCTCTACTACATCCCCATCTCTTTGCTCTCTATTACATGATAGCATGCCTTCCAGCCTGCCTCCATGTTCCCTACATTGATGACAATGGACTAACCCTCGGAAACTATGAGTCTCAGTTAAGTGCTTTTCTTTACAAAAGTTGCATTGGACATGGACCTATTCACAATAATAAAACACTAGGACAGGGCCCAACACCATAAATTTATAATGTTCCACTCAGAAGATAGAATTAGAAGAATCAGGAAGAGCAGGGATATTGTGAATTGAAGGAAATCCTAGGCTATATGGGGCTGTCTCAAACTAATTAATTAAAAAGCAAGGGACAAAGGTAATAAAACTAGACAACTGATCAACTCATGGAGGCTTTTCCACCCACACCTGATGGTTTTGTTGTCGGTTCCTTCTAGACTCATTTTCCCCATGTGCTGAACAACAGAAACAATAGTATTTGCTCTAATTATAGGCAAAGTCCTTAAAGCTCTTCAGTTTGAAGCAAAACTTCATACAAATCCCACTTGGTCCTCAGCAGTATGGAGACAGGAAAATAACTGTTAGTATGCATGCTCCTTTAAAAACGGGTCATGGAATCCTTGTAAATAAAAATATATGGACAGCGCGTTTACTGCATGACTCACTATATCACACTACAGCTTCCATGGTGATATTTTCCCCATTTATCTTTTCTTTTTCTTTGAAATTTTATAGGGGGCTTCAAGGGTATAGGGTGGGTGTAAAGGGATGGGAGATGAATGGGACTGAGATATCATGATATGAAAGGCACAAACAACAAATCAGAGGCAAGTCTTTTAGAAGTCACAGAAATTGTCACTCTTGGTCGTATTCACCTCTCTGATTAATAAGAAGGCAAAAGAGGGAATCGGTCTGATGAGGCTGGTTCCAGGCTGCTTCCTTGTCTTATCACTGCCTAATGCATCATGGCAAATCATTTGATTATCAGGTGGTATTATGGAAGTTTAAAAGGAGAAGACAAAACCCCATGGAGATTATCCTTATTATAATGTTCAGCACTGTTCTGATGCCAGAATTGAAAGCTCTACAAATGAGTAAGACAAATGGAATGGCTTACACCATCTACCTGTTAGAAATATTGTAAAGTATAACTAAGCATCTTCCATCTACCAATCTCAAGAGCTCCTGGGAGATTTTAAAAGACTGCCCACATTCAACTTTCAGAAAGGGCTGTGTACAGGAATTTCTCTGTGGGAAGTGCAGCCCAAGGCAGCAGACTCCACCTGGTTTCTCTGCTTTCTCCTCCTCATTTTACAAAGTTCCTATAGACCACTCAGCAGCATCCCACAGGACCTTCCCTTTTGAAGAGGCTTAGAAAATAGCCAGCAGAGCAGCAGAAAGACAAGGCTGGGTATTAAACACATGTTGTTGTCTGAAAGTTATGATGTGTGTCCTGAGACTGCTGGGGGCAGATGAGGAGGAGAAAGGAGAATGGACATCCACAGCAAGGGGAACTCCAGTGAGAATACAAAGTAATTAATCTATCCTAGCAGATGCTTCCCAAAATGTTCAGCAGGTGATGCCTCTTAGAAGTGGTGAAACACTAGGCTAGAGAGCTTGGGATCTTTAGAAGTTTGTGTAAAATTCAATAGTTGGAGCTTATGGGCTAGAAATCCTATCAGACCATTCCTTTGGAGGATGCAAGTAAGCAAGAGAACCAGAATACTAATAAATGATGTAATGAAAAGGAGCAAACCACTTCTGCCAAGCTGTGGAAGGATACAAGGCCAGACATATTGTCAAAATGGGATGAGAAATGTGAAATAAAAAGGATGCTAAGCATTTTAGAAACAGGTCTTGCAGAAGGACATGAAAACAAAAACAAAAAAATCAAACTTCTCTTTGGGAAACTTAAAGTTTCCCCAACAAGCACAAAAGCCATTAACAAAGCATTGATGAAAAGAACATGGCTTCTTTTCATTCTGCTTCTTACTTGTTGGACAGTAGGAACAGAAGAGAACAGGACAGAACTTGCAAGAATCACAATGACCCTGCTGTGTTCTCCCTTCTTCATGAAGAGAACTAAACCCGAGAATACAAGAGAAGTTAAATGAAACCTCCTGATCTAAACAGAAGCAACAAACATTTGCTCAAGCAGCCCTGCATAGCTCATGTTCTGGGTCTAGGGTAGTGAGCTTTAATCATCACCTCAAAAGAACCTCTAATAACCCAAGAAGGGGGTTTCAGTGAGCAACTGTCTTGATGAGGTTGTCCTATGAGCATGTGGGATTGTCTTGATCGCTTTCCATCAATATAAGAAGATTCAGCCTGAAAGTGGGTGGATCTTTTCCCTACACAGTGTAAGACAGAAAGCTGGCTGAGCTCTACGCATGCAGACTCTCAGACTCTCTCTGCTCTGAGATGCGATGTTAGTAACTGCCTCAGAGTATTTCCCTGAGGTTGCAATAGTGGATTGAAACCTCCCTCCCTCTACTTGACTTATATCAGGGCATTTTATCACAATAAAAGAAAAGAAGCCAGGACAGAGTCCAGCACCATTAATAGGTCTGTTTAAAGGGAAGTGTTAAATATTACAAATGAAGCCTTCTGTGTTAATCTTGTGCATCTCAGTAAAGCCACAAACCTTATCTGCATCAACCTTTAATTCAGTTGTAGGGACACTGCTCTATAGACTGCAGTTATTGGGGTCTAGAGTGCTCATATTCCCTAAACAATCTCAAACCCTGCCAAAAATGAACACTTTTACCCCCCAGGCCCTGTATCTCCAAGGTGGTCTCCAGAATGTGAGTCTTGGAGAATTCTTTTGAACCAGTGATTATTAGCCATATTCTCCCTGAGAAATGTTGTGTTTGGGGGTTCCTACTTCAGTACTATCCTCCAAATTATGCCCTAGGGACTGCAAATATTTTATCTGAAAAACCACGTATTTATCTAGTAACTAGCAAACCTTATTCTAGATAAGAAAGTACCATACTGAACAAAACATAATCTTTGCCCTCAGTGGGGCAGTAACAACTTGTTTCTCAAGACTTGAGGCAAATCATTCTCAAGTGTTTGGCAGCCACAACTCCAATGACAGTGAAGGCTCTGTGGAATGCCTAGAAACCATCACACCTACCCTGGAGATCTGCCATGACAAGGAGATCCACAAAAGTAGCTCATTTCCTAGAAAGCTATAAGATTCCTTGAGAAATCCCACAGTACAGCATTAGAGTATAGAACATATTATTTGTTGTATATGATTAATTAGGGAGTCTATTAAACCATGTCTTTGATGTAAATCCATAAAGGGACTGATATATTTATTTGCCCAGATTCCTTCTTTTCCATAAATGCCATCATTCATTAGGGGTATAAATTTATATCTCTGTGTACTGATTAACATGTGTATTCAGCAAATGAAACTCAACATCCGTTTGTCTGGTTCCTTAACGGGCATTAGCCAATACCGTAAAGTGCTGTCTCTTCCACTAGGAAGCTCACAGATGAGCAAAGACATAACCTTGTCAGCAGCGCATTGTTCAGTGTTAACAGTCACAGACATGGGCAATTTGGAACCATGAAAGTGGGGGTTGGATCAGTTGTATCTGGGGAACCAACAACATTATAGAGAAGCTGAGACAGACTGAGAAGGGATCCTGGTGGGCAGAGCGAGACATGGGGAGTTTACATGTCACACATGGTGTGGAATGATTGACATAGATATTCATTAATAAATTCTGAAATTAAGAACATTATTATGTTTACAAACAAGAACAACTTGCAGCCAGATATGTTCCAGGACTTTTTCTGGGTCATATGCACTGTGAATGTCTGAGCTGAACGGTCCATATGGGCCTTGGGAATAGGAAATAGGTACATGATACATGCAAAGGGAAGATAAGACTGGAATTCTGAGTATGGTCTTAGTTATACAAAATGCATATGAATTCTTCTCAACAATTTGCACCATTAAAGAACATTCTCATATTTGTAGAGTTCATTAAGCAACACCGCTATGTAACCAGAACAAACCACCATAACCAATCCAGTGGTTCACAGGGCACCTATCTGTGAATTCATCTGCTTTGTTGAAATCTATTTGGAACCTCCAAATCAATCATCCAGATCCTCTACAGTCATTTCTACATATTCACTTGCTGAACAGGGGAAACTCTGAGTCTCCAATGTCCAAGTCCCAAGGCAACACCATGCTCTGCCTTATTTAAACTTTAATAATAAACAATGAGCACTTATTTCAATCTGTTCCACTGTAGGTATTTACATTTACTGCTTATCCTTGATGGCCACACTCATTTATATTTCTTCTTAGGCATAGTGTTCAAGAGCTATCTACTTTTCTTCAGAACAAGTGGCTGTGATTTGCTTTGTAGAGAAAACACATGTAGTAGACAAGCCTTGTTCAGGCAGGAGCTATAGTGCTGCTGGCCTTGAGTTCAAGATTAATCAACTAGTGGGCTGTCATCTTTGAGGTAAAATACACATTAAAAGTTCTAAGTTGATGGGTTGAAGACAATGTTAAAGCTGAATGTCTGCATTTCCTCCACAGACAATGGCTTGATTTCCGCTAACTCAGTTGTGGGTCTCTATAGAGATGCCACAAACAAGTACCGGATGCAGTCAGACATCTAGACAGCAAATGAAATGGCAATTTTAAGCATATATTACATGCATGTGTGTCGGTCTCAATAATTTAATCCATCATTTAAAACTCTGAAGTCTAGACTTGGAATTTAAAAGAGCTCTAAGCAGTAAGAAAGTACAAATTTCAGATTAAAGCCGTTTTTGACTTTCAGAGAATAATTAAGACAAATACTGAAGCAACTGTTACTTTATTGATTCCTGATTTCTAAAGCATCTGTAATTTTGACAGTACTATGGACAGAGCAAGAGACTTTCCACTTGCTAGGCCAGTGTTCTACCACTGAGCTGTTTGTTATTATTTTTTTAACATTTTAAATGAGCATACAAAGTAATGGGCTTCCTCATGACCTTGTCTCACACCATCGTTCTCTGCTCTTACACATTTCCCATCAGTGTTTTCCTTCGGGCCTCTGCCCTGTTTTCTCTCTTCCACCTTCATGTTATATGTATTCTATTTACTCTTCTTACCCTTCTCTTATGAGCTCACCTTGCTCTCATAGACCCAATCCTACTTTATAACACCCCCCACATACACACACAAATGAAAATTCGAATCTAATTTCTAGATATGAGCTATCAATACGTTGGATACTTGTTCAGAAAGCGTGCTTAATGTTCTCTCATACACAGTCACTATTTTAACTTGTATTCCAATCCTATAGAAAGGTATTATTACTGCCATTCCATGGTGGACGTTGGCATAGACACTCTCACAATGCAACTACCCGAGGTCATGCAGTTAACTGAAGACAGAGCCTGGGTGTGTAACCAAAGACTAAGCCCAAAATGTAACAGACTTTTAAAAGTTCTTCTTACATCATAACTGCAGGAATTCATTAAAGTAACTTTTATTTTGCATATGTAATTACAGTGTTCAAGATAATGAGAATTCTGGAAGTGGAAAACTAATGTGTAAAAATCCAGTCTCTGCAAAGAACAAAGAAACCCAACACATCTCAGCTGTCCCACTATCCCAGATCTTGATAACATAAAACCCAATAGCTAAGTGCTGAAGACACTTTAAGATTTTCTTTTCAAAAATCCATGGAGGTAACAGCCAAGACACTCTACAAACAGACATGACATAATGGGATTAATTTATGGAAATGACATCTCAACAGTACAGAAACGGCATTCTTATGAAAATTTAAATCAATGACCAAAATTCTAAGGCTGCACACATCCTCAGTAGGAAGAAAGCCTCTGAATACTGAATGGTAACCATATTTAAATTTATCTTGCCAAATCTCTGATCAAATAGTTATAGAATCATCTGTAAAATACTGAAAATTACTTTTGAAAATGACAGACGCCTAAATTCTGAACATAAAATTTAAATTGTGACCTCTCTACTACTTTGACTGATTGGGAATTAAAGATTCAGGTGATGAGGAGGTGGCAGTCACTGGACTGTTCCTACGGGGTGACACACATAGAGGGGACCTGTGTCTCCATGTCGTATATCAGACTGCAATGCAGCAGCGTAAGATCTGGTGAGTCTCATCATCAGTGAATGTGCAAACTCACAGAGCCACCATGGAAATCAATGTGAAGGTTCCGGAAAAATACTAGAAACAGACCCTACCACATGATCCAGCTATACAGTTTTAGATAGATCCCCAAAGGACTTAATTTCCTACTCACCGGTATCCATTGCTGCTAGATCACAAAAGCCAGAAAATGGAAATGGCCTAGATACCCATCAACAGATCAGGGAATAATGAAGGTGTAGCACAGTTACACAAAAAAAGTATTATTTAGCTACTAAGAAAATGAAATCATTATTTTAAGGTAATAGAGCTAGAAACAAAACATTCTGACTGAAATAACCCAGACCCAGACCAACGTCTCGAATTTTCTCTCATTTCTGATATTAGCTGTTAGTCTTTAGATATGCATGTTTCAATTGGAATAAAGGTCAGTAAACAATCCTGGGATATGTTGGGGGCAGGGAACTCAAAAGAGGGCAGATAGAATTCAGTGGCAAACCCTTAAAGAGGAATAATGTAACAAGGCTAAATTGAGGTAGAAATGGGGAAGAAGATAAGGGTAGAGGATAGGAAATGGGGATGGATAACTAACATTAAAGGTCTTTCAAAAAAGTTATTTGGAAACTTATTACCATAGACACTTTCAGAAGTACGTATGTGTATGTGTATATAATGCGGTTATTACATAACAGGGTGACAATGTCCCTACTAGATGGCACAGGCTAACATATAAAATTCCCAGTGTCAGGAACGGTGTTGATGACCAGTGGGGTCCTGTAACTTCTCAAACATTACTGGCTCTTGCCAATGTTTTTGATTACCCTCCAGAACTTGACTGTAGGACGCTTCTGAAGATGATGTGGTTTTCAGTCACAGAACGGGTACATGAAGCATCTAGAAGGTTCATCCTCACTGGTTGGCTTTCATAGTATTGGAAGGTGCCATGCACTCTACCCGAATACAAAAGTAATCTTGCCCAGCTGTGAACCCTATAAACTACAGTAACAGTTGGATTAGCAAGACCTGTTCACTAATGTAATAGTGACATAAGCATCACGTAAGTAACCACCATTTTTTGATGATTAGATTTAAGTCCTGATCTACAAGATGAAACTCATACGTAGGTTTCCTATCAGTCAAGAAACATATGGCCAGATAGGATGTAGGTGCTAGCAGAGAACCTACTACTATTATTCTGTTAAGTGAACATAATGAACTGACTCTCTATGATGTAATGTTATATCATTGTATTGTGCAGCTCTCATCCAAAAATCTACTATCTGCAGTAGATGGAAATTAACAAAGAGGCCCACAACTAGGAAAGGTACAGACAAAGCAAGACTGCATAATACTCATCCCTGAATGAGACATCTATATATACCACATCCCTTCCTGCCAGCCTGGGAAATATACAGAAGAGGGAACAGAAAGAATATATGAGGCAGAGGCAGTGGGCAACTGTGAGAAAACAGTGTTTTCTGGACACCACTGACCAGTTGCATATGTAAACTCATAGTTATGTGATAGCACACAGGAGACTTGTGTGAGATTAAGCCAACCAAATCTCAGAGTGGAGAGAAGTGATAGGTACAAGCTCCCACCCTAACAAATAAGCTGTTGGCATTTGAGAGCTGCTGAGAAAGGCAGCAGGCATTTTCTTTAAGAGGGTAGCCCCTGGTAAATTGACTATTCTCCAGTGCATGACTCCACACCCGGGATTATATGCATAGCACAAACTCAGTTTTTTTTTTAAGAGGACACAAAGTTGGGTGGTTTGGGAAGGGGATAGATCTGGAAGGATTTGTTTGGGAAGGGGATGGATCTTGGGGGAGTTGAAGGGAGGGTTGAATATGATCAAAACACATTTTACAAAATTCTCAAAGAACAAAATATTAAGGAAAATTCAAGATTCATTCAGGTTGATCAAAATAATCCAGTATAATGCAAGTAAATGATCCTTTGTCTGTGATGAAACATCTGAAATGGCACTATGAATGAATTATTATCATTGTAGCCATGGTTACCAGATATAGCAGCCACATTTTCCTCAACACCCAGTTTCAAACAATATAAACAGCTGGAAAACATTCATCAACTTTTTCTTTGTTCTTTACCTTTATCATGGCTTTGCTCACACATCACAGAATATGAAACTTCTTTTATATTTATACATTCACGTTTTATTAAAACTGCCATTTCTAAAGATCTGATTTCTTTTGAGACTCTGGGCCTGTCAGTCCCTGGCTCATCTGAATGCTTGAGCTGAATTGCTTAACTGTGGCTTTGATTTAAATGGGAAATGTTATATGTAAAGGGGAGCATTATACACGAATTTTAAATCACCTGCCATTCACCATATGATGTGGAAGCTGCCCTCATCTTGTCCTGATGTCCCCTGGCCTCTCAACATCACACATGCCCAGTGCCTGCTTTTGGCTCATTGTCATGCCAAGCCTCCCCTGCCTGGTAGTGCTTGCTCCTGCATCTCTCTCTCCCACACCCTTATGCCTCCATATCACTGCCTAGAAGAAACATTTTCACAATTCATTTGTCAGTGACTCAGGACATTTCCCCACAGAGCTTTCCTCAACTGCAAATTGGGTCAGGCTACCATGTTCCAGTCCCCAACAAAATTTCTACCAAGCCACCCTCCAAAAACTGGAACTTTCTTTCCCTAGATAACTGCCATGTGAGACGGCACTGCAGACTCCATCACTTCATTTTGGCGTAGCCCAACTTTATTGATTTACATGGGGTTTCATGAAGCCCTGATACTATTGCACAATTGGAATGAGCCAGGGGAAGCTATAATTATTAAACAAAAAATGTTTCACTGTTTTAGGCAACAGATATGATTAGAAAGTTGCTCATAAATATTTGTTTTACAAACCATAGTATCTTTCAACTCTATTACTAATTTCTACTATGTAAGAAATGACACAGACTACCAATAAATCACTTCAATAAAGATTTTATGATGACTAAAAAGACTCATTATGGACTATTAGAAAAAATATATATAAGTGTTACAATAAAGCTTCTTGGCCCTGGGTGGCCAGAGGTCCAGACCCACAGACCTGCAGTCCCAGACCACTTAGCCGCCTGCCGCTGATCAGGTCCCCCAAAATGACTCAGACATTTATATTAAGTTCATGCTGTTTGGCCTATGGCTCAGGCACATTGCTAGCTATCTCTTACATCTTAACTCAACCCATTTTTATTAATCTGTCCGCCACGTGGCCCGTGGCTCACCTGTGTTCCATACATGCTTCTTCCTAGGCAGTGGGCTCAGTCTGTCTCTGACTCTGCCCTGCTTCTCCTATCTATGCTGTGATTTACCCCCCTACTTTTTCCATGGTGCCTGTCATGGGCCAAAACAGCTCCTTTCTTTAAAGATTGATATTCACAGCATACAGAAAGACATTCCCACATCATAGAAGTATTTGTAAAAAGAAAGAAACACAGCTATCTTACCACAGACAATATTCTAGCAATGTCTTACCTGGTCTTCTACCCTATGTACACAATCAATATATTTTTATTATATAAAGTATGCAATTGAGAATTATTTTGGTGTAATACTATATTCCAGGCTGGCCTAATGAACTCATGATCATCATGGTTCAGTCTCCCATAGCATATTTATTTCAAAACAGTGTTTGTCTATATGGTGTCACCTGCCTTAGAACTTGCTATGTAGACCAGGCTAGCCCTAGCCATTTGAATGCTATAATAAAGTGAGTGTTACTGTAAATAGCCTAAAATCTCACATCTTATATATTTTATTTACCATTTCAGTATACATTTGTGTTATAAAATATTTCCTAAGATAAAATATGATACTTAAACTATATTGCTACCTAATTTTACAATAATTTCTTTAGCTAAGTCTTCATACTAAACTCTTATATCCTAATGTTTTAAATATTATAATTAAGTGTGAGAAATGTGGTAATACACATATATTCTCACTTGGACTAATATCAAATGTTTGACTAACTGGATTTGTAAATCCAAGAAATATAAAGCTGATGTTATATTAAGGATAATCCAGTTTAACAAAGTGGTTTATACCAAAAATCAAGTGGTAAATCCTAGTGTAAGTCTTTGAATCAAAACATTCACTGAGTCTTCTCCAAAATTAATGAATTAAACAAAAGGCCCCTCTGAATCACAGCCTCTGGGTGCTGTCCCAGTGGAAATACTCCCAGATTTTACCAGATGATTCTGGTCTCTTCTTAATAATGGTTGATTTCTTGGCTCCAGCTGACCAGAATCAATTTACCCAGGAAAGTAAATGTCTGACGGCAGTGGTACTGGTCTCTTGTTAATTACAGCTGTGTCTTCAGCCCTGTCTGACTAGAAACCACAGGTTCTCTATGCAAAATACCACACAGATGGCCTCAGTGAATTCTTAGAATGACTTTGAAACCTCCCTCTGAAATAGTACAAGTCACACCTCCTTAGTTGTGCTGCTTTCAATACCGCCTTACAAGTTCCTACAACAGTGCATTAAGCTCTGAACTCTTAATGGCTTTTCCAGCCCACAGTCATCCCCCTGTCACAGCAATACTTGAAACCAATCTTCTTCTCATTTGTTTTCTATTGCTGTGACAAACACCATAGCCAAAAGCAAGTCACCGAGAAAAAGGTTCGGCTTACAGTTAAAGCCCATGGAGAAGGGAGGTCAGGACAGGATCCTGGAGGCAGGAACTGAGGCAGAGATTATGGAAGAATGCTCTTTACTGGCTTACTCTCCATGGGTTGCTCTGCCTGCTTTCTTATACTGCCCAGGGATGGAACGATCCTTAGTGGTCTGGGCCTTCCCACATCAATCATTAATCAAGAAAATAGCCCTGCTCAGTTGCCTACAGGACATCTGATGGGGACATTTTCTCAATCAAGGTTTCTTTTCCCAGATAACTCTGGCCTGTAGGAAATGGACAAAACACTAGCTAGGGCATTAGTTGAGAAATGTAACAGATTATACCACTGGCTTATGCATTGGCCAATCTATAATATTCATTGTTATTTTAGGTTTCGAAAAGTGGTAACTGTAAAGATCCATCAGGAACTATTCCAAAAATGCAAGTTATTCCAGAAGACAGCCCACAACCCCAGGTTTCCACCCCTTTACCAATATGATAAGACAGAAGCTAAGATAAGACAGGGTGGAAAGGAGGCAGAGGTGTTGAGAGGTGTTATCTTGTGTGGACTTGGGCAACACTGACATTCTTGCACCTCAGTCCTTAACCAAAGGGTTTTGAAAATAAAATTTTAAAAAGTTAAAAATTACAAGTAGAAAGCCTGGCATGTTTCTACATGACTATAACACCAACATTTGAGTCCCTGAGACAGGAATAATCTGCAGAGTGAGTACCAGGATACTCAGAACTGCAGAATGAGGCTCTGTCTCTTAACAATTACAAGGAGCAAAATTTTATAAAATAAAGAAAAATGCACCATATAGTTGTACATAGTGCTTGTATTTTAAACAGTTATTAAGAAACAAAAATGAATAGTTTGTAAGAATACTACAGTAAACTTTTCTTTTAACTGAAGAAAAGAATATTTTAATAAATTTAGTCTAGCCTAAGTGGCGAGTGCTTTAAAGTATATAGCTAGAAACAGATATGTCCCACCTTCTCACTCACTCACCACCAAATAAGACCCATTCACACAGGCACTCTAGGCCAGCATGTTTTCCCTTTTATACTGCACCTATGTTCTTCCTTTCCTATGCTTGAGCATCTACTGTTTGCCATATGGTATCAATTCATTCAGTTTCATTTATAGAGCAAACTTTATGAGTAGCCTAAGAGTGTTCTAGGTATGAAGTAGGCTATCCTATCTACGTTTAAGCATAATCTGAGGTATTCACACAGTGATTAAATTGCCCCAGAATATATTTTTGCCATGAAGTAAATCATGACTGGTCTAGAGTCAGAAAAAAATGGTATAGTCATAAATAAACAGTAAAAGAGAAATAGTCACAGAAGATTAGGAGGAAACAATAAAAACAGAAATAATTATGCATACTGTATAACTGAGAAGCATGGAGTTTGGTGTCCAAACACTGAGTCTTCTGCATACATTGCTTCTATAGATCCAATCTTGGATAATTTCCCATATTCCTATCTATTGTTTTCTCATAGAAAATAGAGATAGCACTTATTTGTGCTGATATGTTTCATATTTAGTAAAAACTAGTCTGAAATATCACAGAGATCTACCCACAGTCAATCCAGGAGGATCAGAGAGTTGTAATTTACATCTTTAATCCCAGCACAGGGAATATCCAGGAGTGGTGACCTATGCCCTTAATCCTAGCAGATCTGAGTTTGAGGCCAGCTTGGTTTACAGAGGGAGTTCCAGGCTCCCAGGCAGGCAGTGGTGGTACCAGGCCTTTAATCCCATAACTCCAGAGACAGAGAAGAACTTACTGTGTTTCTGTAAATTCAAGGCTAACTGCCAAATAGTAGTAGCCCACGCCTTTAATCTTAACCTGGATGTGAAACAACTGGGCAAAGAAGGTATAGAGGCAGGCAAAGAAAGACAGAGGAGGCAGTAGAAGCCATGAGGTACGAGGCTGAGGAACCTGGAAGACAGCTGAGTGAGATTTGACTGTGGTGTTTCCTCTCTTTGATATTTCAGCCTTTCCCTGAGATCTGGCTCTGAGTTTCCTTTATTTGTGAAACACTTACTTTACAGGTTTCTTTAAGGATTGAGTGCAGTAAACTCCAACATTATTACTTATTATAAGCCAAATCCTCATCCTCTCATACACATATCCAGAGCAAAGTCATAGCCAATAGGCATACTGAATAGACAGGAGTAAAAGAAAATAAAGGATGACAAAGATATAAATAATCATTGGCCAAAAAGGAAGAAAACACTAATGGAAAAAAATGGTCAGATAGAGAAATCAAAGGTGGTGTTTTTCTTCTGAACCTGATGCTGGATTTTAATTCCCACTAAAAGGTATTAAGACGGTAGAATTTAACCTTACTGTAGTGTTTAGAGGTGAGGGTTGTAAGATAGTGATTAGGAATCAATGTGATCATAGAAGTTTCCACAATTGAATATTGAGAAGGCTTAAAAAGGAGAGGAACCAGAACCAATGTGCACCTATATACAAACACGTACCTGTACATGTTTCCCTCTTCTGCTCAGGGACTGTGGCAACAAGAATATTCAGCTGATACAACTTGACCTTTTGTCAGAACCATGAGTCAAAAGAAACTTCTAGAAAAGAGGCAGCCTGCAGGATTGTATCATCAGGAAATGAACTAAAGGAACTCCCAAGTGTATGCTGTTGCAAATGTTAAAGATAAAGTAGGCACAAATGCTTTGTAAACTTCTATATCAGAAGGGCAGGTGAAACTTATGTTAAGTGACAGCTGGCCACCTGCTTTCAGGTTCTGCTGTCTTTAGACTTGTGAGGATTCACAAGCCAGGAAAGGTGCTAAATGACACCATTATTATTATTATTACAGCTCTCAGCAAAGTTGGCAGATAAAGCACTGTTATTGATCACATATGCTAAATAGTAAATTGAATGGCCTGGAGCTTTTAAACGCATACTGTACTACCTTTAAAGCTTGACGATGAAGATTGTTAACAGCCTATCTGACAGTAGACAGTAGATGCTACTTTAAGTGTTCTGTCAGTGACAGAAAAGTCATGACTGAATGCCAACAGAAAAACAATTTGTTAAAATTGCAACAGGAACAATTTTCAATGTATTAAAATTCTTAGCGTTATATGCTTGAGCTGCCCTCAGAACAAAACTCTATTGCATGAATAAATGGATAAATGCAAGGGTTGTACTGTGCACTCTCTTTCGAAAGTCAGCTAAGACTGACAAGAAGGTGACCATTACCTCTGTTTCCTGATGAATCAATCCAACAATTTGTCAATGACATCAGGGAAAACAATCAACAGTCAGAAGAATGATGTAACCACCTGATGGGTCTCTGAGTTGTAAAACCATCTGTCCTTGTGCCTGGGAATCATTGATCTCTGTGTCACACTTCTATGGCCTTGTGGAAATTGCTTTGTAAATTATTTATAAGCTGGATGTGGAATCAGAAAGTTTGGGGTCGGGATGGGTGCACAATGACTGAGGGTCAGACTGTCAGTGAACAGGGATGAACACAACTGGGGTGTCATGGTGATCCTAGGACCTTTGTCCCATCATAAGGAAAATGTGATGTTGTAGAAGAGGCTCAGAGGGCTATGCCAAAGTGGCCATTCTTCTAACCATCTATATACTTCAAGCTTCCCCTGGACTCTTCTCTCTCTAAATAGCCATGTATGGTTTTCCATTTAAATATCAGAACATGAGACTGACTTCTCACTTTGCCTAGTCATTATGTCTCTTCTACATTGGGTCTCTTCTCCAGAATCAACTTCTACGATGCTGGTACTCTGGAGATGCTGCAATAAAGAAGGAAATGCTAGAACTTAGCTATGGTAGGAAGAGGACAAGAGGCAAAGAAAAAATGTGAATGTGTTGAAAATGAATGAGTGCAAGGTACAATATAAATAAATAAATAAATAAATAAATAAATAAATAAATAAATAAATAAATAGATAGATAGATGGATGGATGGATGGATGGATGGATGGATGGATGGATGGATGGATGGATGGATGGATGACACTAAAAATGCCCATTGGCTGAGCAATACTTTAGGGTTTCTAGTATATGCAAATATTGAGAAGTTTGAAGCAGCTTAAGTTATGAGGAAGACCCAGAGACATGTGATGGTTGGGGTGAGAGGTGTTCAGATACATGAATAGATTTGTATTTTAAAGTGTGGTGAGTGGTAAGATATAAGTACATCTAAATATTTAAAATGAAGTAATACACAAGATTTAAAGAAACATGGGTAAGAAGTGTTTCCATCTGAAGCATCCTTGGATGAAAAGAGAGAGCCCAGTATGGGGGAAAAGAGCTAAACAGGTGCAAGACTCATATGGTTAAAGAGTTACTAAAAAACATTGGTCAAACAGAATAAAGTCTACATGCTATAGTAATGTCATCTGCATCCATTCCTCCTCTGTTTCTTGTGGTAGGTCTGAGAGAATTGAGGGCTGCTACCCACATTTTATGCTTGAGATAACTAGACCACTTAAAAATTATTTTAGCCAAGAAGAACCAGGCCCCAAAGTCTCCTGACTCCATTTCTAAGGTCCTATTATTCCTATAATATCTACTTAATAGAATATTGACAGTTGTGCTGCCATGTAATTCAGTGATGTCCAGATTATAAACATGCTAGACGAAACAATTACTTGTCAAAAGGAGTATGTCTCTGATACTTTTCACTCAGTTTCAATTCATTTAAATGAAAATAAGACCAAAGAATTCTTCTTGTGAAGTTGTTGAATCTGATGAATTTGGATGATGGAGAAGTGAGCAAATGTCTTACTCGTGCCAAGACGGGGCATTGAAAACAGACAAAGAAATTATTCTACTCAACTCTAGTTCTGTGAGCCAGTGAGCACACATGAATCAAAGCACCTGCATCACCACAAAGGCCACCTGGTGTGTGTGATGACATCCTCTGAGTTTCTTGTATCATTTTTAGAAACACAATTCTTCCATTTGGAGACTTTCCTCTCTCTAGTAATTTTACTGCATTTATAATGTAGTAAATATTGTTTTTTTGCAAACATTTAAAACCTTGGGGAGGGAACTTGTAATCTTCTAAATTTTAGGAGGTTTCTGGACCTTGTAAGACCCTGCTTTATAACATTGGAACAAGAAGCTACACAAAGAGCTAACCCTCTAGTTTCTGCAGAGCCACAGTAGTATCTTAACATGCAGAAAATTATAGGTTCTCTAGTAAAGGAAAAAGCCATTTGATTCTAATAATGTAGAGATCACACACAATTTTCGTGAATAATAAAAAGCTTCCATGTTAACAGATGATAATCAAGGAATTTAATATGTATCATAAGGGTACATATTACATAATGAAATTCTGTTATTTTGTTACTTCTAATTCTTCAACTATAGCTTTCCAATAAGTTATGTGCTATGTTCACATGTCCAGTAGAAATAAAAGCTTTTACCAGGTTCTGGACATTGAGAATTAAGCCTATACATTGAATAACAGTACCAGAATTCAAGAGGTACTCAAAAAAGATAACCAAAGTGTATTGGATTTTACAATGGGAAACCTTTAAGAGCAGACCTTAATGGGCTTAAGAATATAATTCAGCATATTGTTTTTAATGAGCTGTCCCTGACAAAAGATCAATCTTTAGGGAACAAAAAGCCTAGGCTTTTCTCCAAAGTGAGAAATGTATGAGACAATAAGAAACTCCAAAAAATGTGGACACATGCTGGGAAAGTCTGCATAAATTAGCCACAACCCTACTTGTTCTTTTAGCTGCACTTTTCTGGGAGTCACTTAGATAATAAGGCAATGGCATATTCTCTTATTTGTTAACACTTTTCAATAATGGTGAAACCCCAGGAAGCCAGGGCCCTGAAATTTTATCATTTGGCTAACTAATAAGTAGTTAGATCCCCTTCCAAAAATCCAAAGAGATGAATTCACCAACCTGAAGACAAAAAAACCAAGAAACCTCTGTTTTGTTCAAATTGTTTAAATCCCTTTGGATCGTAAGTTTTCACCATGTTCTCATTCTAGCTCACTAACTGATCCATGATGCCCAAAATATAGCACTTTTGCCTAAAGTTCCTGGTCTGGATAGTCAGAGGATCAGGCTGGATGGCCAGAGGGTTTTACTCCAGCTAGGACTGTAGAGCCATATGTATTTCTCCTTAAATATCTTTGGTCTCTTCTTTCCAAAACCTTAACTTAATCAGGGTCCCTAGATTTGAAACTGACATTTCCTTCTGGTATATGTGATTCTTGTCCATTCCTCAGGGACAGTGTACTCCTCTAACTACCAGAGGTGACAGTGGTTGACCTAACTTTCTTTACTTTCTCTGAGAAAGGCTGTTTTTTTTTTTTTTTTTAATAAAAACAAAACATTAACAACAAAGCATTCTTAACCATGAGAGCATCCAAATGTCAAGACAAACCCCATGGTTTTTAATAATATATCCCAAGACTCTTCAGCTTACAAGCTTCTTCATTGAGTTGACCCATTTTGATACACTTTGTGTTTAAAACTCTTTCTAATATCTCTAATGCCTATCTGGATATAACTTCCTCCTGACCATTAGTAGTGCCAATTTTCCCACTTGAATTCTTCTCGGGAGACACATTATCTAATTCACATAGTAGACAAATCATCCAAGTCACAAGTCTCTTCTGATTATAATATAGTTCAGCCCAGTGAGGAAGGTTACTAAACACTAGCCTGAATATCTATCATTGATTAACTTTTACATGGACAAGCATCATAAAATAGACACACATGTGTATGTAAAAAAAGTCTTTAACAGGTCAAAATACTAAAAAATGAAAGAGATGTAGGGTATAGGTAACAGCATAATATTGTTGGATTTATTAAGCCTTTGTTTTACTAAGGCTATAACTCAAATGGTACTTAAAAGACAAAGCCATTTGTGACAACCTGGATGAACTGAAAATAACAGCATATTAAATGAATAAGCCAGGCACAGAAAGACTAATACAATGTGATCTAACATATGCAAAAGTAGAGCATATAATGAACAGCACCAAGCTACGTGGAGAGGACTTTGGACATGATGTTCAGAGAATCCAAAATTTTAGCTAGACAGGAGAAATAATTTCAGTTTCTATTATATAATTATTAATAATACACTGTGTCCTTAAAATTTTCTAGGAAAGTATATTTCAAATGTTATCACAAGAAAAATAAATATGGGAGGAAATATATGCATTAAATAGCTGAAGTTAAATGTCAAGTGGTATAAGCATATTTAACTACATGTTGTATCTGATAAATATATACAACTTTTGTAAATCAAAAGTAAAAGGTAAATTAAAAGGTTAAGAAAAAAGAAATACAAACAATAAATTTGCATAATCTGGTAGAGACTTAGTATGCTACTAAAGTCAAGTGTGTGTATGGCTATATATGTATTTATAAAAGCATATTCACATATGTGCTACACATACTGGTACATATATCTTGTATACAGACTTGTATATCCACATGTATTTGTGTTTGTCAT
The DNA here is from genome assembly GCA_033318265.1 of Phyllotis vaccarum. Lineage (NCBI taxonomy): Eukaryota > Metazoa > Chordata > Mammalia > Rodentia > Cricetidae > Phyllotis > Phyllotis vaccarum. The sequence continues at coordinate 47,978,938 of JARWLC010000005.1, read as the reverse complement.
ACCATGGACAGAAAAGTATTGCCCCTGGCTTCCTTGCGTGGAACTTTCATTCCACAGCAAGTGTGGTTCCCAGTGACAGGCAGAGACAAGATGTGTCTTTGAAAAGAAGCAAGATTGAAAGAAGCAGTTCTTTGAGAAAGAGACAACTGAGCGTCCTCTGAATAAGGAGTACTTATGATGCTCTGGAAAACTTGAAAACCATATGTAGTGGGATTATGTTGTTACATTGTAAATAATTGTCCTGTCTACCGGTTTAATAAAAATGCTGATTGGCTGAAGGCAGACAGGAAGTGTGGGCGCGGCTATCAGACTAAGAAAATTTTGGAAACAGGAAAAACAGAGCAGAGACATCACAAGATGCCAGAGAAGCCAGCAGATGCAGAGAATAACTATACTGCTCTGAGAAAAGGTAGAAAGCCGCATGGCTGAACAGGATAAGAATCATAGGTTTAACAGCAAGAGCTAGCTAGCAATATGCCAGAGCCACAGGCTGATAAGCATAAAATTAATACAAGTGTCTGTGTGTTTCCTTGCTGCTTTGGGATTGCTGGTTCAGATCATGGGGCTAGTCTGGGCCGGAAACTTCATACAACAAATAGCACACCAATGTGGAAAAAGCTGGAAAAAGATTTATAAGGGTTGTAGAGCACATAATTGGAGCCAAAAACAGCTTCTGAGTTGTGTCTCTCACATGAGCCATGGTACAGAGATGCCCTAGTAAGGCATGTGGACTTAAGCTAAAAAATGGCAGGCTTTTGGACTACAGCTTACCATGGCTAATTCCTGAAATCTCACAGGAGCCTCTATGTAAGCAACAAGCTGTATATGATGGATTTAAGGTTTCTGTTTATATAGACAAAAAGGAAATATAGTCAAAGACTGTTTCTTAGTATCAGCATCGTTTTTTTTTCAGGGGAGGGAGGTTCAGCTCGGTTTGCTGGAGGCAAGCAGAACATGGCTTTTTGAAGAGAAGCTTCCTGATTTAGCCTTAGAGGCAAAACACTTGAGAGTCTTTTAAGAGGCCCTGCTACCAAATACTTAAATGGAGTTCATGAGCAGCAGATGGCAGTGCTTTACTTGATGATTATATGGACCCTAAAATTCCCCAGACTGGTAATTGTGGGTTCTACAAGTAGCTCAGCTAAAAAGATAAATTCTATGAAGCTAGACTAGGAGATGGGTGGAGCCAGCCAGCCACCTTACCAACCTTTAATCTTTAGCCACACCTTGACAGATTAAAGATGTGGTCAGAAACATAAAGAAATAGAGGGAGCTTGGTGGAGTCAGCCACACTAACCAAACAAATGTCATCAGAAACGAACAAAAAATAAGAGATATGTAGTAAATAGTTTTTTTTTTTTTAAAAAAAAAAAAAAGCTAAATGGTTTAGAGTGTATTTTAAAATATATGTAGGCTTGAGGTAGAAAAGAAAAAAGGGTAGGGAAAGTTCTTTAAAAATAAAAAATAATAAGCCATGTAAAGTTGGAAAATACAAAGAGTGTCTGGATTCTATATGTTATTGTCTTGTTTTTAAGTTTTTTTGACTGAAAATGAAGTAGTTAAAGCTGGTAAATGACATTTGATTATAAATGTTGCTGGATTAATTCAACCTATATATTTTGTAAATGAGTTGACCTTAAAACTGTAATCAAAAGATATGTTACTTTGAAAAGGAAGTTTTCGTTTTATTTCCACAGAAAATGAGAGGCTGTGGATTTATTCCTGGTTAAAGAAAATAAAGCTTGACGGAGGAAGAGCCCCTAAAAAGTCTCCAATGGAAATGGATGGCCCAGATGACTCAGCATTTCAGAGCACCTCTGTTGCGTTTCCTCTGAGCTCTGCATCCAAAACAACTTCAAGAAGACTGGCTGAGATGATCCAGCCTTATAGACTGCTCCACTAAAGAATTGTCGATAATCCTAAATTTTCCTTTGCATCCCCCATGGGATTGCCAATGCCCCATTCATCGGGAAGTAGCCTAGAGAACTATGTCCACATTCCTCCCAAAATGGATTATGGATGTTTGTGTTTGTTTACAGTGTTGGTTACAAGTTGTTATAGATAATGGTGGGGGAAAAAAAAAGACTATACAAAGGAAATTAGATTTGGGAGTCTTGTTTTAAAAAGAAAAAAAGGGGGAATGTATTGGTATTATGTTGTTACATTGTAAATAATTGTCTCACCTACTGATTTAATAAAAATGTTGATTGGTCAAAGGCAGACAGCAAGTGTGGGCAGGGCTACCAGACTAAGAAAACTTAGGGAATAGGAAGAACAGAGAAGAGACACCATGGAGATGCAAGAGAAGCCAGCAGAAGCAGAAGACAACTATGCTGGTCTGAGAAAAGGTACCGAGCCACATGGCTGAACAGGATAAGAATCATGGGTTAGTTTCAGAGCAAGAGCTAGCTAGCAAATTTCCGGAGCCATAGGCTGATCAGTAATAAAATTAATACAAGTGTCTGTGTGTTTCCTTGGTACTTGAGACTGCTGATCCAGATCATGAAGCTAGTCTGGGCCAGATACTTCATAAAACAACCATAGTTCTCACCAGTAAGTATTCACTTTGCCACATCCCTGGTGGGGACAACAGTTTCTACAGAGAAGAGTCTCTGAGACCAGGGCAGAAAAAAAAAATCACAGAAGGAAATGCCAGCACTAAGCATCTAAACTCTGAGTATCCAGTTAGTTAGGATCCTGAGAACTTAACCCTTCCTTCCAGCAAAAAAGGTGGGAAGTCTTTGAATAAAGTAAACAACTCCAGTGCCTAGATTTAGAAACACTGATTATTTTTTCCCCCTGCTACTATGTAGCATTGTGATATTGAAATGTTTGTACTATCCAGGGTGGAGATGCTAAAATTAGTTGTAGTTTGTCAAAGAGAAAATGAGGATGGAAGATACGGAGATACTTCACAGTTCACGTGTAAACAGAGGGACTTTTGATCAAAGTTGGAATAAACTGTATATTATTATTTATGTGGTACATTGTAATATTGTTAAGAAAGCAGTGGCTACAGAGGCAAATTAGAGTCTCTGTCACCATGCCTAAGATTATCCTTTAGTGCTAAACAACTCACAGTCACAGTCTTGAGAGAGCTTTCACCTTCTACAGCTAGCCAAGTTGGGGAAAGCATCTGTCAGTGATGTATGGTCAAAGGGCTGCCAATGTGACTGTGATTGCCAAGAATATGAGCCAGCTGTCTCCAGCTCCCTCTGGTTACCCTTGTGCTCTGTCTGAGCCACAGTGAAGTCATCTGGGGTTAGGGAAGGTTAATCCACTTTGTTCCTTGGTCATGTACACATGGCTCAGCACTGAGATGTTACTCTTTTCCATGGCCCTGGAAGAAAAAAAATCAACACAAGGCATATCTGGGCTATTTATTCCCTCCAGAGGTCAAAGAATGGGAATAAGATGAATTGTGTCTAGTAAATGAGAGATTGTAGCATCCACTTCCAGAAAATGATGGTCCAATTAAACACAGACCGCTTTTCACATTGTATGGCAATGTGACAAGGCAATGGGTGGAGCCAAAACCTCTGTCTAGGAGCCTCTCTGCATGAGCCTCCCTGTCATTTGAACTGAGAAGCTACATGCTTTGGGGAAGCCCTGAAACTCAGTTTCCTCATCCAGAAAATAGGAGAGATGATCGTGTTCATCAAGATTACTTGTGGATCAGTCGGTATCATCTTCAGTTTATATCATTCTATAAATTCTTTTAAGAGGAGAAGTAATGAAAGGTTGCAATTGTTTTATAATAAAATGATCCATTCATCTTTGAGATGATGTGTTTCCCCCTCATTTTGCTTTATAAACTTCCTTCTCATACCTTTTGATTCTTTTCCCTTTTCTTCCCTCTGGCTTCTTCTCTAACATCAAACACACATCAGCACTGGGGTCATGTGGAACCCCTCTGAAATCGAGCTTAAAGTCTTTATGTGGGCAGAGAATATGAAAGCACTGTGCTTTCTCTTTATAGAATACCTGGGCTGCAAGTAATTGGTGCTCTCTGTTTTTCTAAAATGTTGTTTTTAATATTACAATACAATTATTCATTTTTCCTTTCCTCTACCTCTCCTTTCTCTCTTTTAAATTCATGGTCTCTTTTGTCATTAATCACTATTACATGCATATATGTACATGCATATACATTCCTGAATACATCCTGTCTTTATAATGTCACTTGTATTGTTTTCAGAGCCAACCATCTTAAGTTGGATATCTGGTTGATACTCGCTTCCCTGGGTAAAACTATTTCCTCTACTCTCAGCATTTCTTAGTGCCTATAGTTCTTTATGTAGAGCTGGGGGCTCATGGGCTTTCCCTTGGCCACTTTATCACGTCTATCAGCGACAACCATTAACCATTCTAACTAATTTTCTCTGTTTTATAATAGGCCAAAAAAGAGAGGTAACAAGCTTTAACCTGTAAGAATTGTAAGTAATTCGGAGATCATTTATAAACAAATAAAAACTCTAGTAACCTTGATAGTAACCTTAGTAGAGATGAAAATGGCCAGATATGATTCAAGGTGATGGTACAAGGAAAACCAGTATGGACAAAGGTTGACTCAAAGTGGCAATTGGGAATTTCCTTAAGATTTGTGGTTTTAAATAATAATGTTTATATTTTATATGTCTTATTTTCTCAAGTAAATTTAATAATCTTCAGAAAACATTCTTCAAATTTTGTATTTTTGTAACAAAATTTTTCATGTTTTCGCATAGAACTTTGATCTTAATCCTGATGGAGCCAAAAACATGCAGAAACCTCTTGAGCTTGACAGAAATTTCATTTCTCTCTGACAGACTTTCTAGCAATGTATGGAGAGCATTCATTGCTTCATTCTCTGTGGCTTCTATCTTCTATGAATCTCTCCTGAGCTGAGCAAGATGGCTGTTCCAAATAGAGCTGAGCAAATACATGGCCAGCATGCCTGAGCAAGACAGAAAGCTAGGGAAGGCATCTGCTGTTGGGAAAGGGGGAACCATCTTTGGAGCCAGCTACACGTAGCTGAATGAATCTACAGTGCCTTTGTTCACTTAGGGTTATGGTTGTATATTGAAAGCTTGGCCACTGGATGATGGGTCTGATTACTGACTCTATCATGAAGCCACTGGCCTAGGTAATAGACCCGATTTTAGATGGCTTCATAAGATGATGGTATTGTTGAGAAGTGGAGACTAGCAGGGGAAAATAGATCACAGGGACGTAACCTCCAACCCTACCGCCCCATCATCTCATAGCTGCCTTCTCCCTCTGTCTGTCTACCCTGAGGTGAGCCACTACCCTCTACCACAAGCTCCCTACTGTGATTTTTCACTTTCCCATAGAGAGATCAAAAAGTCACAGAGCCAAGTCTCTAAGGGATAGAAGAGTTGTGATGAGCAACATCAACTCTCTCGAGCATAGACAACCATTTCATTTGATGGATAACACTTCCTTCTACAAGGTGCTTCAGAACTCATCAATTATGTAAGCAGTGGGTCTGACACAAGATATGTAAGCACGAAGTCATTGTTCTCAGGCTACTCAGTTCTGAGTTCATTTGCTTTCACAAGACCCCCCAGCTATTAACCAAGGCTGGGGCTGCTTTTTTCAGCCTTATTCTGTTTAGTATTAGGAGAGGCACACATATGGACAGCCAGAAAACAATTTCATAAAGTTGGTTGTTTCATTTATGTGGCTTCCCAAGTTGAACCTAGAGTTGTCCAGCTTGTGAAACATGTGCCTTTGCCCACTGAACCATCTTACCAGGCCTGAAGGCATTCCTTTATTTAATAAGCATAGCAAAAAACTAGGGAATTTTACATAGGCATAACTTAAGAATAGTGGGATTCTTACCAGTCTTCTAACTTACCTTTGACTGAAGCCTGGCTTAATGCACTGAATCATTTGCCTCATTGTCAATTCAGGCCTCTCATCCTTCTCCGTACTCCTCCTCCTTCTAATGCCAACTTTATCCCATGTACATTTCCTTAGGAACATTTCTCTGGACACGTAGCTCACCATTGCTGGGCCCAAGGTTACTTCAGTTATCATCACTGATTGCTGGCAGCTTAGATAATCTTGCCACCACTGTTCTCTAACCCCTCATGGGCTCTAAACCTTCCTTCTTACCTCATACAATTTTTCAATCAAGCAAAATAGAGTAAAGGGCTCTGGAATTAGAAAAGACAGCCTTGAATCTTATCTATACCCTCTATTTATTATGTTAAGTAATTTTTTAAATTCTGCCTTTCTATACATAAAATAACAACACCTCTTTTGTTCTGCAAACCTATGCAAAGTACCAGATAAAGGTACAGGAAGTCTATAAATCAGTAAAGTATGCTAACATGTCTATTCCTTCACTATTTATACCTATGGAAAGGACTAAATAAAAGAGTTTGTAGTGAGTGCCATGTGCTACAAGGTCATTTAATAGAGAAACATGCACAACACAAAAGAAAGCCTCTGCAGTATTATCAGGATTCTGCAGAGGATGCTTTTAGATGGTTTTTCTCATTTCTCCTTTGTTCCTTTGTTATTAACACATAGAATGTGACCACAAATAATCTAATTTTCTATAGCAATAACAACTATAGAAAAAGTCCACCTCCCTGGAACATACATGAAATGCGCTGGTGCTTGCAAGCTCTCGTTGGACAAATCATAAAGCTTTGACATCTGACAGCTTGAAAACATAAAATAATGAAGTTAGTTTTAACACTCACCCAAGAGGTAGGATCTGAAACCCTTAAATTGGTTCCAGCCTCTGTTAAAGCAGGCACAGAAATCCCCAACTGCATCCCGTGGGCCAGAAATAGCATGAAGGCTATTCCTCTTCAGTGTTGAAATCTGGATGAGTACATTTCACAAATCCATAGATGGGGGGAAAGCAGGTGTGTACTGTCGAGTCAGGTGATATGTACAGAGAAAAGAAGAGTTTCAGCATATGTATAGGCAGTAAATGTCCCCGATTGGTTATATATCATCAGTCTTGCCAAAAGTTCAGACTGTGTTTCATAGATTTGTCAATGACTTGTCTTTATAATAAGGCTTGAACCTTATTACATTTTATAACCCCTGCACACATACACATACATACACACATCTGATTTAGGATAGTTCTTATGTCTTTATTTTGAAGTTCTCGAAGAATTTTTTTTTTTTTTTTTTTGCCACCATTTAACTATTCCAGTTTTCAATGATCTTTAACTGGAAAATTAAAGATAATTGCTCAGACATCAATAATTATCTAAGACCCCTACTAGGTAGGTGGAGAGGAACAGGGTGTCAAACACAGCAGAGGCCTTCCTGTGTGCCTCCTGGATCATGTGGTGATAATGCTGCCCAGATGCTGAGACAAAGGTAGTCAGGGTGACCAACTGACCTAGAATTAGGTTCTAGATAGGAACTTGACATGTAGCCAGAATGTGGGGAGCAAAGAAGGCATGGTGTGGTATACCCAACATGGTATTTTTGGGTGAGCTCAATCAAATCTGAGAATGTTTGTGTTCATAACTCTTGGCTTTCTAAGTGTTTATTAAAATTAGTAAACACCCATGAGTTTAACTAAGTTGACTTATATCCACTATGCTGACTTATTCATTGACTGAAGTTATCCTTTAAAATATAGCCAGCCATTCATTGATGAATGACAGAGTTATGTTGTGAGAAACTCATTGATATACAATTTATGTCAATATGTGAATGTGAAGGGGAACATTAACATAGCCCTAGATGCCTTATCAGTCAGTTGACAACATTTCTTTTGGTCACATCAAGCACTAAGTACATACTATGTGAACCCTCCATTGCTGTAACACAGCAAGATGCTTTATAGCAAGCAGTTTTCTATAAGGGACACCCTCTAAAGTAACAATTAAAAAAACATTATAGTAAATAAGCAAAAGTACAGACATCTGGGACCATTGCCAAATATTGTGCTTTGTACATGGTTATATTGCTGCAGTATTAACTGATAACACATATTTTATTACAGCAGAATCACCATAAGCACGTAGATAATCCTTCGCACTACAAAATATAAGGGACTCCTAAGTCACTGGGCAATAGAAATCTTTCAAGTTTTAGTCTTAGGGGAATTCCTTTGATATATGCTGGTCATCCTTGCTAAAACACTATTAGACTGTGTTGGTTGTATGGGCATGGCTAACCAGAACATCCTGATCTCAAATAGTACAAAACTGACTTTATTTAAAGTTACTACTTAGTTAATAAAACAGTCAACAGAGTGCATCAAGAAGAGTCAGGACTCTCAAAGTGCTCATCTGAAGTCTAGGAGCCTTAACCCAGTATCCAGGACAACCATGGTCAATACCTCACTCCTCTGGACCATCCTTCTCCACTTCTCTTGATCTGAAATCTTTCCCACTAGTTTTTCAATTGGTTTTTTCAGTAATCTCTCCTCTTTTTCACATGACTTTTTCTTTTATGTAGTAACGTATGTACTGTGAGGCAAGGTGATAAGCAGAGAGCTCAATTGTGAAGGCTAAGTTCAGCCTCAGAAGCCTTGGGAAATGTTCAGCTCATCTGTTTCCTAAGAACTGGGTTGGGAGAATCTTGGCATCAAATGAATTCCCTGGCTGTCTCTAGAGAGGTTGCATGATTCAAAAGTCTGCTACAAATACACTTTAAGATATATTTCTACGAAAGAAAGCTATTAGAAGGGGATAAGAAATATCTGAGCATAGCTTAACCTAGCACAGCAGAGAAAATTTCAAGTATGGGGGAAAGGATTAAAGAGACAGTGCAGGTGAAGATGATGGCAGCTAGGTGAGATTTCACTGCTGCCCAGGAGAAAAGCCTCTATTGGCCTCAGAAACCGGGAGGGATGAATATACAAGGAAGCCCTAGTCTTGACTTTTGCCATGGTAAGTCTACCCTCACATACTTCAATTACAGTGCTCACAGGAAAAATGTTTATTGCTGACATTCATTTGGACATAAAAGATTAAAACCTTTCACTCCCACCTTGTAAATTCAAACACAAACTAGGATTGTGCACTCAGAAGACAAATTAGTCATTTTATCTGAAGGAAGCCTCAAAATTTGTCTTTACCACGGTCGTGAATTCAAACAGACTGTTTGAATTCTGAGGTATCTCATCTATTTCATTTTAGGTTCCGTTCTATTAGAGATTCCCAGCACATGAAGAGAGTACTTGGGAGAGTGTGCATAGGTGGCAAATCTTCACGCCAAAACCCAAGTCACTAAAATTGGCTGAGAGTTTCCATATGAAAAATAACAATCATATATTTCACAAAACCCACAGGATGTCTTTGACATCTTCAGGAAGCTTGGTATTACAACTTACACAGGCATGATATGAGAATAATTTAATTTTAGTGAATATTTGATCACTTTTTCTTCATTTAGTGTTAGTGGCTAGCACATAGCTAAAGTTTTATACACACACACACCCCCTTCTTAGTATATAATTGTCATGGTCTAGTAATTTTAAGATGTACTGTCTTTGGTAAGACCCAAGGATATCTGTAACAATGACATAGCTCATTTTGTGTAAAATGCTGCTTAAAATTTACAGTCTTCCTGAAGAATAAAGTTAGTACTTTGCTTTTAAAGTTTTAAACCCATATTGATACAATATTAGTACAAATCTTATTTGGGCACCATTGAGTTGGCTTGGTGAAAATACATGAGGTATGCAAGGCTGGTAACATGAGCATGTTCCCAGAATCCATATGAAGAAGGCAGAAAGTACACTCCAAAAAAAGATGTCACCTTCATATATCTGTCATAGCCTATATGCCCATAACTACATCACATATAAAATCAATGTATTAATCATATCAATCACTTAAGTAGCAAGGTTCAAACAAACATAGAAATAATTGTGAAGCAAAAATATGCCAAGAAAGGTGAGAGGTCAAAAAGAAAGTAATACAGTGAAAGAACCATGGTATGCAGTGTGATGGCTGGCCAGTGATTGATTTTATTTTGATTACACTAGTACATTAGCATCTTGTAGTTCTTTAAAAAGGAATGTGTTATATTTGTAGGTTTGTCATTATCAGTGCTGCTATTTCTTTTGTGTAATATTATTAAGTATATGTACATCTAATTACTGTTGTTTCTTCAGAAAAATGAAATTTATGTATTTTTATTTTTATATTCTGAAATCTTTCTATCGCCTCACTACTTCCTTGAGATTTTTTTATTGATTTGTCATATTTTTTACGATGAGTACGTACATTTTTAAGATCTATTCTAACCTTCTGTCTTCCTAATTATTTTGTCTGTTACTAGGATTTCAGAAGGTTTATCCTACATAATATTTTTATTGACTGAGAATTTCACATGCATCCAGATCACACTCACTTCCCAGTCCTCTCAGGTCTGCCTTCCACCTTTGTAATCTGCTCCCAAAAGAAGAAAAGGAAAATGGGGAGGAAGAGAAGGAAGAAGCAGAGGAGGGGGAGAGGGTTAAGAAGAAAATCCGTGAGTCCCATATGTATTGCCTATATACTCACTGAGCATGGTCAAACTCCCAGTAGCCAGCCACTTAAAACTGAGTCCTTCCCTTCTTGAACCCTGTCAGAAGCCATCCGTTAAAGAGAGCATCCTTGTCACAATTTTTTAGGGCTCTCTTCAACGGTTTCCAGTCTAGGTTGTTACTTTTTTTAGGGAGGGGCTGGAGAGGGAAGGGGTTGTCACAGAAGCCTGCTATGTCCCTCTTTTTCAGCCTTGAGTTTGCAGTCATCAATACCGCGGCAAAAATAGCTTCCTTGTGCTTTATAATCATCATGCACAAGACTGTTTCAGAGCTATAAAGTCTAAATATTGAAATTGGAATGAAATGTGAAAAGACTTGTGAACAAAATTAAGGTGGAAGAACTTGAAAGATAAAAGGATTGGGATTGGCCCAGCGCTACCTTTTCTACCCATTTCACTAAGTGGAAGAGGTCACCACCTTGATCCTACATTTACTGTGTTAAAAGGGTGAGAGAAAAGTGCTTCCTGCCCAAGCATGAGGATCTGGATTAGACTCCTCAGTACCCACAGTAAAAGATGAGAGCAGTGATACATGTCTGTAACCCTGGTGAAAAGTGAAGACGACAATTGTCATTGGCATCTGACCTCCATGAACACCTGCATGCACATGTACATAAACATGTTCACCCCCTTCATCCAGAGACGGAGGAGGGAATTGTGTTGTTCACTAATGTAGCTCGAAGCTAGTAACTACCCATGTGAAGGGAAACTATGAAGAAATCAACCCAATTGTTGTACCATATGTTACAATCAACTGTCAAAGGGACCACAGATTCCGTTTTCAAAATAGTAAGCTACACAGAAGAGAGATTTTTACTTTGATTCAGCAATGATGTTTTAGATACAACCCAAACCCAATATATAAATTAAGAAAAAATAGTCTTTATCAAAAGTTTTAACTTCTGTTTTTTCATGAATATTCAAGAACTGAGATATAGGCTATGTACTAAGAGAAAATATGGGAAATGCACATGTCTTTAGAGTGAACAATAACCAAACCATACAGAAGATTTTGAAAACCCAACATCATAAAATAAACCCAGTCATAAAATGAAATGATGTGTGTATACACGTCACATAAGAAAACTTATCAGCAACAAAAAAGCATGTGCTCAGTGTATTTAGCCATCTCTCTTAAGACTGAGGGAAAGTAAGTAAAGACCTCAGACAGACACCTAAGCTTCTACAAACCCTCTCAGCACAATTCTTGGGGTTCCAAGACAGTCCACAGGCTCAGGAGGATGAGCGGGTGCCTTGGGGCAAAGGAGAAGCCAAGCACAAGGGCCAGGCAGGTGCAGTGATAGATGATTACTAAGGAAATCAAGTTCAGAGGGATAGCGGTGACTGGTTTTCTCCCAGTTTACCTGTTTGCGCAAACATTTCAACTTGTGTATCTTTAATATGTACAACTGACTGAGTTTATCACACTTAAAAACATTTTTAAAAGGTACATTGTAAAAGTGGGGTTAGGCCATTCCACTACTCATTCTATAAGATCTACGCAACTGTGGGATGGTTAGTCTTTTGCTTAAGATGAAAGGACACTATTCTATTTAAGACAGAATAGTAGACACTTGGCATGGCCTGTCGGAAGCTGGCTCCTTCCCCTTGGTTCCTTAAGAGTCTAGTCTTACATCAGAAGTACCTTTATCACCAGCTCTGAGAGTAGCATTTAACACCCTAACTCTGGGAAGCTTGGGGGTCTACACTGCCACCTAGCAGCAGTCAGTCACCCACTGTTTTCACAAGCACCATCTAAGTGTTTGGCAGCAAGGCTTCTCAAAGAGCCATCTGTTTTTATAGATAGTATCAAGCTAGGAAGCCATATTCTTTTTAATTTTATTTTAAAAATGTCATTTCTATCTATGTATCGCCCTGCCCCCTCCCTTCCTTCCTCCCAATCCCTCCCAGTTTTAAAGGAGCATCCAGCAAACAGAACCTACCCAAGAATATGAAGCCACCAAAAATCCATGCTTGACTATGTTTCAGTGTATCTAGAATACTTTTAAAAGCTTTATCAGGTTTTCTATGGAAATTTTGGCCCCATATTAAAATGTCATATGTAGGAGGGGTTTTCCTGTACTGACCACCTGCTCCCAAATAACTGACAAAGGGACTTAATATTATTTATAAATTCTTTATAAATGCTTGATTGACCAAGGCTTATTATGAGTTAACTCTTACAATTAAATTAATCTATATTTCTTGGCTACGTTTGCCACTTGGTTCTTATCTTGCTTCCTCTGTGCTTGACTGATGTATCTTCTGACTCCTTCCTCCTCCCAGAGTCCTCGGTGTCTGGCTGTCCAGCCTATACTTCCTGCTTGCCTACTGGCTTGCCAGCTTTTTATTAACCAATGAGAGCAGTACATATTCACAGTGTACAAAAGGACTGTTCCACAACATCCATGACTCTTGAGGACTGAAATGCTACAAGTCAAGAGCGACAATACCTTGGGTTCCTTTGAAGCCTTTTATAACACAGCCCACCTTTATTCACAGCCCACCTGTGTGTTAAGTTTTATGATTGTTAGATAACTAGTTTAAGAATCTATTGCCAGGTCCCTAGCTTCCAGCAGTCCAAAGTCTAAGAATGCCATCACAAAGCTTCTGGGATCTACAGCAGACACTCCCCTGCTCTTCAGTAACATGCATAACTGATGGTTCCACCAATGTATTTGAGCATTGCCTTAATGTAAGATTTTCTTTTGTTCTGTAACTATAAAATCTTCATTAAATAATTACAGTATTGGAACGTGGTATTAGGTAAAATCTGATTCTGTGTTCCTAGGCTATGGTCACTCATACTTGGCTCCAGGACAAACTATTTCTTATTTGATATAAAGAAGGAACTGTTTCTGCATACACATAAGTCATGTCTCAGAAGCTAATTAAACACACTATGAAGCCTCTCACTAGCTACAGGAAAGTGGATCTGATTTTGCACAGATTTTTCTTAATTATGCTAGATTCTTCTTTAGTAAAACTTAGGTCACTGCTCCTCAGCAATTTTGTGAGAAATAAAACTACAACATGGAACGAACATCCATCATTGTGCTCAAGGTGTTGCTCTGGCTGTGAGCCTGTGAGTCGCACTACTCTTGACTTTGAGGAACTGTAACTACTAAGGAGGCAAGAATTAGTGAGGGAGTGTGCACAAAAAACAAGGGCTCCTTCAGTTCATGCCACAAATCCATCACTTAAAGCTGAGTGGCCTTGTCCGTTGGCTAACACATTCATACTTTGGTTTCTCCCTACGTAAAAAATGACAATAATGACGATAGTGATGATTGTACACTTCATAACATTTTGTGATGCTCAAAAAAAAGCTTTTATAAATGCTCAGAAGAGTTCCTAGTGGCAGAACTCAATGTCTGCTATTTTGAGACTTATCAAGGCAGAACATCCATCATAACAGCCTTGATTAAGGTGTGATTCATATTTTTATTTTGGGTTCTAAAATGTATTTGATCTCAGGATCCCTGCCTTCCATGATCAGGCTCTTTGATTCACTTTTTTTCTGCCTTTGATCACTTACTGTCATTCTATTAGGCTCTATTTCCATTCAATTATTTGTCAAGCTCTAACTCACCACTTGTCCTGAAAGACAGATGCTTTTTCCAGAAATCGGGAGTGAAGATAACATGGTGTGTCGCCAGTGACATGCAGTGAGGCCAAGAAGCCTAGGCGGTCACAAGGAGAAAGAACGCCAGCCACAGTGACTGAATCTAGTCCAGCCCCCATGGAATCTATAAGATAAATATGTGCATGCAAATATACGATATATTATGATACTATGATATACTATGGTTGGGTTAACTGTTTATTCGTATTCGTATGCATTTATTTACATCACACATACTCCATTTCTGTAATAGTGTGTGAACACTTCCATTGCACTTTCTTCTTTTCCTCTTACGTCCTTCCTCATAAGGCTTTATTTTGTCATTTCCAGTTTAAAGCTCACAAATCCCTCCACTGCAGCCAGGATAAACTTAAAATCCTTGACATATTACAAATCACACACACACACACTCCACATGAGCACACACAGGAACACGCACTCATAAGCAAATGCATCATGTTCTAGCTGAGGTCTGTTTCTTTCCACCTGTCCTTGCTCTTCCAGCCTACCTGCTGATGTCCAGGGTCTAGCCTCCAGCCCAACCGAATTAATTCGTTAAGGGCATATGTACCTTCCTCTTCTCTTAGAACTCTCTCGCCTTAATCCTGCCTCCACCGTCAACAATTACTATTTGTTTGCTTGCTTGTCTTTAAGACAGGGTCCCACTTTGTATCTTAGTCCAACCAAGAATTTACTGCATAGCCTAAGATAACTTCAAATTCATGGCCATCCTCCTGCCTCAGCCTCTCAAGTGCTGAGGTATGAGTCACTCCTGACTAGTCTGTATTTTTCTGTTCCTTCAGAAGGCTCTTTTTGGTTTTATATCAAGAAAATATTCTCAAGACCTCTTGGTCATTCAATACCTATTTTCCTGCCAGTTAGTGAGTTCTCCTGCCTTAGACCTTGAGCAGTCCGTTGTCACTGTTGTTCGGGGTGTTTTTCTTTCACAATTAGGAACTTTCATGACTTTTTACTTTTTTTTTTTTAACTTAGTAGAATGACCGCATCAAGCTCCATCCTTCCTGAGCCTGCATTGCTCTCCTTCATCCTTCCCTGCTCATCCAGACCTTACCATGAAGGGACGATATGGTAAATGATCTGATTGTGCTTTGGATTGCTCTGGCTCTAAGTGCCCTGTCACATGGTCAAGATCCATTACTGAGCACATTTCCCTATCAATGAAGTAACTAATGCTGTGGGCTTCCTAGGATGCTTTGGTGTGACAGTGAATTGTCACAGGAATTTACAGTGAAGAAACAGGCAATCCAAGCTCTGGTGGTGATGGAGGACTCTTAGAGGAGAATGCAAGAGCTTCTGCTTGCAAAGGGTAAAGTCCACAGGACAGGGCATCTTAAAAAGGAGTAAGTTTGGTGCTGCCCAGAAAAAAAAAGAAGCCATACACCTCTTCTTCACTGCAAATTTTTAATGGTTTCTTCTGTTGTAATGGCTTTAGAATGCCTCAGGGATCTAGGCAGCAGATAATGAAGTCACTTATTGCTTATCAAGAATGGAAATGAATTCTATAAAATGGGACAGCTGTGAGTGTGTGTTCTATCACTGCTATGAATTGTAGATGAAGCGCAGCAGGTAAAGGGCTGACTCTTGTAACTTGGCCATGTTTGCTTTCTTTCTGAAAGTCTGTGAAACAGCTGAATCGACTACATGCTTACTACAGGTAAGTACGCCTAATAACAATACTACATGTGTCTCATTTCACCTCAAAAATTCCCAGGTTGTTTTGGGAAATTTTGAGTAGGAGATGGAGGGAGTCTACGATATTCAAAGTTCACAAAAGCGTAACATAAGGTGCCCACCAGACTCTCCCAGTAAAAATATCTACTGTGTGACAGGTTACACATCATGCCTAGCACCCGAACAGCTCCAAAAGTACTTACTGCATTCATCATAGTAAAGGAATCTTATCATCTTCAAACCTATTAGATAAATGAGACATCCATAATACTAAATTATACAACCACCATGCAACACTTCTTCAAGCCCACCTCAGCACCTCTTCTCCCTCAAGCCCACCTCTCCACTTGTTCTCCTAAATGTCCCAGAACATTTTCTGTCTCCTCATCTTGTTCCTTACACCTCCTTCCCCTCACAGCTTCCACACACACCTACAGCCTGCAGCCTCCACCCCAGCTGGCTGCCTGCCACTCACAGCTCCTGTGTGTCACTAGCTCTCCAGTTCCCTTTTATCTGCTCCCTTTGCTGCCACCCACAAGAAAGGAGTGCTCAAAATATTAGGTAACCTGCGGTTGGCAATAGGAGACACTGTACAAAATCATGATGACTCTAAAGTTCCTTAATTCTTAAACCGTCAAGTAGGGAATCCCTTTTCACTTGTGTTTTAAAGACTTTAAAATGTCTCAAGAAAATTATTCATGGGCCAATGGTCATAAAGATTTGACATCCTCTCTGCCTACCCCCAGGAAGATGGGGGAATCAGTTAAAATATTTTGCACAATTAACTATAGGTGAACAAAGATATAAGCCAGTGGAGCAGTGTGTGTGAAAGAGCCAAGTTGGCTCACCAGGAATAGGCATCCATCAGGGTAGAGCATCACAGGCACTTCTATGACTGATTGTTCTCACCAGATTCCTTCAGAAAGTTCTCATACCCAGACAGCATAAATAATGCAGATTGTCCTGGAGAACAGAAATCTCTAAAGGGAGATTGTATCAGTGCAGAACTCTGTACTGTTAGTATGGCCTTCAAATGCCAAAATGCCATCAATACCTGCTGTTAGAATTGATAAGATTAGCTCTATGCCCTCTCCTTTTCTGGACTGGGTGGGTTTTATGGGTGACATCATATCAGCGGCCTTAGAGAGCTTCTGTCTACTGATATCTTCTCAGAACTTCCATTAGGAATCTTATACTTCACGTGTCCAAAGCAGACTCTAACCTCTACTCATTAAGACCAAATAAAAACCTATACTAAGCATAGCCTTCTCCATCTCAATGGATGTTGACTCAACCTTCTATAACATCAAGCCTAGAACTTACTATCTATCATATGTATCCTGGTTGGCAAATAGCCCATCAGAAAATCCTGTCTGCTCTAGCTCCAAAATAACCTAAAATCAACCACTGATCCCTTATGTACTGCTACTATCCTAACCTGTTCATCTCTGGTTTGTACATAGACTTCAAATATTGTATCCTTGTCCTTTAAACATGCATTGCCCAGATGACATCTAGAAATATCCTCTTAAATCAGCAGTTCTCAATCTTTAACTAATGCTAATAATGGGAACTCTTAAAACAGCTTCTCATGTTATGGTGGCCCCAGCTGTAAAATTATTTCTTTCGCTACTGTAATTTTGCCACTGTTATGAATTGTAATGTAAATTTGCAGATGGTTTTAGGTGACCCCTGTAAAAGAGTTATTTGATCCCCCCAAAAGTTCACAATACAAAAAGTGAGAAGCACTATCTTAAAGAGTAAGTCAGATTCCATCTCACCCAGAGTAAAAGCTGGAGTCTTACAATACCCTATGTGTTCATTCTTGGGGCAGATAGAAATGACAAAGGACCATACAGACTGGTTGCCTTACAAAAATGTATTACCCTGCTATTCTAGAATGCGAAGTCCCCGATGAAGGCATGTGCAGGTTCTCTTTTGTTGGCTGTGTTAGAAGGCGTGCCCCATGCCTATCTATGCCATCTGTGACCTGCAGGTAACCACTGGCATCCATTGTCTTATAGAAGTACCATGTAAACAACGTGTTACCTCAGCACTGTACACTCGTCTTCCTGGATGTCTGCATGTATCTAAATTCACCTAGTCACTTTTCACTGTGAGCCCAGCATGAATTCATCTTATCACCTCTCCAGTGACTAACTATATTTCCTCATTTGTTAGGAATTGAACATATAAATTTAAAAGGACCACAATTCAGTGTATCCTAATACACCTACAAGAAGTAATCTCAGGTCCTCTTATACTTTGAATCCACTACTACTGCCTTCATGGTGGCCCAGAAACAGAGTTCCTGCATTGACATTTTTTTTTTTTACTAAGTACTTCCTGTCCTTGGGAAACATTTTCCTCATGGCACTAGTGTGCTATGTATTCTGCTGTTCCTTCCTATAACACCTGATTTATGTTAACATGGCATCTCATTTATGTTCATATCTGTCTTCTTTAGTTAGATGTAAGCTCTGTTGGAAGTGGGGTGTCTTTGTTTTATTCACTGGACCATCCTAACTTCCACACATTAGAATCAAGTAAGAGGTCAAAACATAGTTATTAGTAAATACAGAATATAAAAATCAACACTCTTCTGATCTATTAACAAAAGTTCTCAGAGAAAATATACCCCTACATAAAGCACTCTCTAAGGCTGAATAACCAATCAGAACTTCAATGATTGCTGTAGACTGGGAGTCTCTTTGCTGTAACCCACCTGCCTGACGCTTTCTTTGGTATCATTGAACTGTTCTGATGTGTAATTTCCTTTATTCTTTTGCTATAAAATTGTTACTGTGTTAGAGCATGATGCTTAGGATGACCTCAATATGTGGCCATGCTCACTCATCCTTAGCTCTAGAGCAAAATTATTTATTCACCAGAAGGTGAGACCTATGTTTGTGCTTATTTCATTTTAAAATTCATGAGGAAAAAAATCATTGTATGCTGACCAGAGCTCTTTTTCAGTAAAATCCTAAAACACTAGTTTTAAGAGTGGAGAGGTAGTAAGAGAAGTCCCCAAAGATGCAGCTTACCTGGGATGGTATTGACCCTGAGAAAGCAGCCCTGGTCCCAAATGGCACAGCTGTATCTGTAATGAAGAAGACCCACTACCCCATGCAAGGCAGTTAATCAAGAAGTTTTGGCTGAAAAGTGTCAATACTGTTTCCACTTAGAATTTTTGACTTAACCATTTTGACTCCAAAGGCAACCAGAAATCCTCACTTAAAAGTATCATTTTTTTTACTTTAATTGGAGCTATATAAGAAACTTCAAGGGTAAAGTGTTATCATTAAAATGTGTGAGCAGACCCCTCCCCGAAGAGGCTACAATGCGAAGAAGAAAAAAAAAAAAAAAACTAATTGCACTTCAAGGTTTGACAGCCCTTGCTGTAGGAAGCTGTGTGCATGTGATAACATTTTATTTTAAGCAAAATGTTCTTCAGAGCAAAAAAAAAAAAAAAAAATCTGGTTAGGAAAATGGAAAAGTGACTTTAAAAAAAATTCTTCATGTAGGCAGATGCAGACCGCACTAAAGCCAGGCAGGGGTCTAACATTTCTAGTAGATAGTTTCATCGGCATCCATATTTCTCAGGCACTTCTGGGATGCACCTAGACATCAACACCTTTGCCTGTTCTTCTGTGACAAGCAACAGCTGTTTCTGAGATGACTATGCAGATTTCGGAGGCAATTATTATAGAATCCTGGATAAGGATCATTACAGTGTATTCTTTACTTTGTGTTAGACAGATATATTTATGTTCAACGTCTATTCCAGAGTCACAGCTGCCAGATTGTAATATTGCTTTGCACTTCCAATACATGGTATCAGGACTTTTATCCGTGGCAAGAAAAAGGCTTTTTAAAACCTCCTTCTCACTGTTGTTGCTAAAAAGTAGACACATGGTAACCACACAGGTGTCTTCTACTACCAAGGAAAAGAGTAGTAAGCCAGAAAGCCAACAGAATAGCACAGTATGTAGGAAGCATATTTTTGCTCAAAATTACAATATATAATAATATAATTTCTGACATTTAAGTTAACTTAGTGCTTAGTGGCTCTTTCTCTCAATAAAGACATTTATATTGCACCCAGGTTTTCAAATGTAAATAAATTCAAGTCACTAGATTTTGTGCTACACTGATTTCTTTAACTCATTCACAGAGCATCTGTGAAAATCATTCCTATCGTCCTCTTTATGTGTTGGAGCATAGCTTCAACCCTGTAATTTTTGCAACATGTAATTCAAACCTTGCCATTAATGGTCACTTAAAATAAATCCCTTCTTTATTTCTGAAATCAATCAGCTTCCCCTCCAACCCTTCTCATACTGACAAAGAATACTCAGATGATTTTGAAGACTACAAGAAAGTGGGTATGAAAACGGTAAATATTTACAATGACACTCTCATTTTGCAAAGGAATTTCACCCAACCATTTTCAAATCTATTTAAAAAAAAAAGTATGCTGTTGTAATATCTCATCCCCAGAAACAATAGGAGAACACATCATTCCAAGTCTACTATGTCCTGCCATGTCACTAACTCCATGCACTGCCATCTCCAAAGAGTCTTTGCCTGGATCATGTTGACATTAGACATGGTCAACTAAGAAAATGTTTTTTAATCAGGCAGAGAGTTACAAAGAAAAATAGCATAGGAAGGACACAGAACAGAGAAATACTGTGCACTTCCATTTCAATTTCTGGGCTCATGGGTAACACACTTAGTAATCAACATCTATCAGGTACCAACTTTGGTTTTAGAGGAAAGAAAACAATTCGAGTCACAGAAATGACCCTTCATCTTCAATGTGAAGAAGTTCATAAAAAAGTATGAATCTTTGTGCACACAGAAGAGAAACATACCAAGCCACCCTATCCCAGTCCCTGGGTCCCACTGGAAGTACACAGCTCAAAGCCAGTGAATGATTCACTTCATTGGCTAGCAAAGTCAAACTGGAAAGGCAAAGGGTATACCTGAAGTTTTATGACATGAAATGTAATTTATGGAGTTAAATCTACATTTAACTGACTCTTCTATTTTTTTCTGGTATAGATGCTTTCCTGAAACATAGACTTAAATCCTTGGCAAACCAAGGTGGTAGTTGTGGTTAGTTTTATTTTCAACTTCACACAATCCACAGTCCCAAAAGAAAAGAGTTTCAATGATGAATGGTCTAATCAGGTTATCTGTGGGCATGCATGCTGGAAAAAAATTTTTAAGTGGGTCCAAATGCCCATGTGAGGTTTTCCATATCGATCACAGGGCTGGGGCTTTCTGCTTTGTGTTGTAACTTCCCAATACTTTAGTCTTTTCTATTTTCAGTGTCCATTTATGTCTTATCTTCAAAGAGAGTCATTTCATCTAATCATCTATTTGATCTATATTCTAATATCTTCTAAATGTTTCATTAGCAATTTCCTGTAGACTCTGAATTCTTCTAAGAGGAAGTAGAACGAGATGACCAAGAACTCCAGCCTTAATTGGGGGCATAGATTCAAGTTCTAAGGTACTTTTTCACTGTTTGATGTTGGAAAGAGTGTTGTAAATCTCTGTGCTTCAGATCCTGTACTTTTAAAATGCAAATGATCAAGGTGCTACTTTACTTTATACAGTGATTCCTGGAATTCAATCATTTTATGTGCTGGAAATTTTAATTCAGTTCCCTGGCCGTGATAAATGATTAATAGTATACTACGACTATTTTATTGGTCGAACCAGTAACTTTGATACTTCTAAAATTAAAAGTTAAGATTTAATTAAAATTAAATTTTGTTAATAAAATACATAGTTTCTAGAATTTCATATATGTAATATATTATATATACACATACATCATATATATATGATAAATTACTTTTTGCTTTTTATTGCTGTTAGGAAATATAAGATCCATCACAGAGTATATAATGTGGTGGTGTGAGGTGGTCAAAAAATTTATTAGGATGTTCAGATCTATAACTTCAAGGAAAGGCCTCAGATGATGAGTGACCCTACAGTGGTCATGGTCAAAAGCCGATATGAAGAATAAACAGGAAATAGAGGGTCAATCTGCTCAGTGGATTGCACTGAATTCTACACACAGTTCTCTAAGTTAAGGATACAAGTGATCAAGCCAGATACAAACGGTGTGACTGGCAATGATCATCTTGGTATAACGTTTACAATATAAGAAAGAAGACAAAATCAAGGAGAGATATTAAATGGGAAAAATAAAAATAGCAATATTGGTAAACATTTTCAACACATAAAGGGAGACAAATTGTGTCAAAGAATATGGATATTGAAGAAACATGCTCTCTCCCCCTCACATGAGTGAATCCTTTGAAATACCTCCAAGCTAGGACAAGCAGAGTTGAGACACTGTGGACAGAAATGTCAGGATAAACTGACAGTACAAAGGGGTAGCATTGCCCTGAATCTAATAGTAAATGAAAGTGGGTATAGAGATATAAAGATTCAATATTGAAATAGTCAGTGCAAATATTGGCCCAAAAGAAAGAAGGGATTATTAAAGAATTGGCTATGGCTTGATTTGGTTTTTTACAAGGCCCTTCTTTTTGACAAATGTCACTTTTGTAGCTAAGTTTGATAATATTGCACAAATTGGTAAAAGGCTGAAATAACAAAAGAGCTGAAACAGTTTAGATTTATGAAATACGGGATCACTGAGGCCATGTACTTAAAAGTCCTCCATCATGTCAATTCATTAATTCATTTGGTCACACAATATTATTAGTATTATGCACAGAGAACATTTCTTATAGTAACTTTACCTACAGGGTCCACATATATGGCCCACTACCCTGGTTTTAAATGAGGATATTTCTCACACTGTTGTACAGAAATCCTTTTTCTTCACTCATCTCTATATACCCAATCATCCTGGTTAGCATGGAACTGATACTTTTCCTTTGAAACAGGATTGCTGAATGCTGGGCAAACAAAAATGCTGCCTATGGTGGTTAGTTTTAACTTGACACAACTAGACTCAGGTCAGAAGAGAGTCTGAATGATAAACTATCTAGAGCTATGGTCCTCAGCCTTCCTAGTGCTGAGACCCTTTAACAGTCTCATGCTGTGGTGACCCCCAAGCAAAATATTATTTCATGGCTACTTCATAACTCTAATTTTGCTACTATATGAATTATAATGTAGATATCTGATATGTAGGATAATTGATGGGAGGCCCCAGTGAAAGAGTCATGACCCACAGGTTGAGAACCTCTCATTTAGATTATGTGAACCTGTGCACATGGCTATAAGGGGCTTTCTTAATTGTGCTAAGAGAAGTAGAAAAATATACTGAATGTGAGCAGTGCACGGTAATGCTACATTTTCTTTCAACTCAGCAAATCATTTAAACTTTAGACCATTCACTCCTGACATACTTCTACCTTCCTTTTAAATATTACAGATTCACTAATGGGGCATCAATCATTAAGAATAATTTCCGTTTGTCTATTATCAGCTCACACTCAATTTCATTTTTCTTTAAAGTACAAGTTCTCATTGCTCCTGTGATGTGAGATGTCTTTGTGTATGCTGTGAATACCATTCAATAATAACCTGTTTTGGCCTATGATAGAGCAGCTTAAAAGCAGGTGAAAAATCCAAACACAGATAGAAAAAAAAAAAAAAAAAAAGGGCAGTGATGTAGGAATGCCTTTCTGTATGCTGTGAATCTCAATCCTTAAATAAAGGAGCTGTTTTGGGCCATGACAGGCACCATAGAAGAAGTAGGAGGAGAAATCAGAGCATATGTAGGAGAAGCAGGGCGGAGTCAGAAGCAGATCAAGCTGAAGCCACCCAAGGAGCAACATGTAAGGAACACAGGTGAGCCACAGGCCACGTGGCAGACAGTTTAATAGAAATGGGTTGATTTAAGATGTAAGAGCTAGCTAGCAATGTGCCTGAGCCATAGGCCAAACAGCATAAAGTTACTATAAGCCGAGTCATTTATGGGGTCCTGAGTGGCGGGCAGCTAAGGGGTCTGGGCCTCTCTCTAGCCGCCTGGGACCGAAAAACCCCACTACAACAGATGGCGTCCAATGTGGATCGAATATCCACTTAAAGCCTGAGAAAGATTAGAAAGAGTTCTAGTTCACAGAAACTGAGCCAAGGCAGCTTCCAAATTGTGTATACAAAATGGGTCATTGTACAAAGAAAGTGTGGCATCCGGGTCACATTCAAGATGGCATGGGCACACTGGCGGCAGACAGTGTAAGCTGCAATCAGGCTGGTTCATGAAGTCTCACAGAAGACTCAGTAGCATGTTATTGATTTTACATTTTTGTTTATTTTGAACAAAAAAGGAAACAAAGACAGTTTCTTAGTAGCAGAATTTTCTTTGGTCTGCTCTGTTTGCTGGCCACAAACAGACGCGGTCCCTTTAAGAGAACTTATTGATTCAGCTTCCTCTGCCAAAACCATGCAACTCTTTAAGAGAGTTTATTTTAAAAGCTCATATGGTTGGAAGATGATTAAGGATTTACAATAAAACAGATTCAGATGAAAAAAAAAAAAAACCCTGTAAATAGGTTACAATGTGTGTAAAAGGTACATAGGCTTCAGAGAGAATAGAAAGAGGATAAAGTCTTTAAAGAGAGAAATAGAATAATAAAAATATAATAAGCCACATAAAGATGGAAAATAGACACAAAATCTGGATTTTGGTTTTTATTGTCTTTTCTTTTAATTTTTTAACTGTTAATGAGCTAACTGCAGAAAGACAATGGATTGAAAATGCAAAGGCTACTAAGTTAAACAAGAATATATATTTTAAAGGTATTTTGATTTTGAAATTTGTGTCTAAAGATTTATTACTTTGGAAGAGTTCTGCTTTTGTTTCCACAAAAGATGAGAACCTGTGGGTTGCTTCCAGGCAAATATGATTATGCAACTGATTTATAATTATAATGTATAATTAAGAAATGCATATTAGTTAGATTTTTAGATATACAAAGATATATTTCAGTTATGTAGGTAATCTTCAAACACTTCTGAGACCTACAGAATATGGAATTTAAAACGTTTTAAGAACTTAGACTTTTCTGGACAGTGAGAAGGTCTGCTCCTGGCTGCACTAATTTACTTCAACAGAAAAATGGGCATCAAAGAAACTCCATGGAGTCTATTTGTGGCAATGGTTAGCCACTGGACAAGAACCTGTTCTTATATTGACTGTTTGACAGTATGCTGTTTAAACTGGACATGCAGATTCCAGAGGAAGATGACCTCTGAACTTTGGCAGAACAAGCCGAGATGGTCATTCAGATTCCTGCTTTACAGAGAAAATTGCCAGACATTCTTCAGGACTCGAGGAGAAGCAACTGATGAACTGTGCCAGAATGGACAGAGCAGATTTCCTGCTTCATTGAAATGAAAAGAGACTCTGGGCCTGTAGGCTGAAGATGGATGCCCCAACTTTATAAAGGAACTTTGGGTGACTGTCCAGGCAGATAGGTGTCATCTCTGTCCTTTCTAGATTTTAGAAGTCACTTGCACTTTTGGTTTACTTGGGTAAATATATCCTTCTGTGGTCTTTGATGTAGTTGAAGATTAGATAGTTATAGGTACAGTCTTTCTTAGTCATTTGAAAGGTATATTGGATATGAAACTTTAGATTCATAAAGATAAGGTAGATGATAAGAGTATTTTCTTTAATTTTGCTAAATACAAATAGACTAGATATTATAACTAATTCTTGCTTGATAGCTATTTTGTTATATGTAATTTTGCTATGTTAAAATTGAAACCTTCCTTTTTGATTAGACAGAAAGGGGGAAGTGATGTGGGAATGCCTTTTTGTATGCACCATAGAAGAAGTAGGAGGAGAAATCAGAGCATAGGTAGGAGAATCAGGGCAGAGTCAGGCAGATCGAGCAAGCCACCCAAGGAGCAACATGTAGACGCTCGGGTGAGCCACGGGCCACGTGGCCGACAGATTAATAGAAATGGGTTGATTTAAGATGTAAGAGCTAGCTAGCAATGTGCCTGAGCCATAGGCCAAACAGCATAAAGTTAATATAAATGTCTGAGTCATTTCTGGGGGCCTGAGCAGAGGGCGGCTGGGTGGCTAAGGGGTCTGGCGTGGCAGGTTCTGGGCCTCTGGCTGCCCCGGACTAAGAACCACCACCACCTCCCACCCCCCCACCTCCCCACCCCCACCCCTGCTACAGGGCAGAGTCATGAGAGATGTCACCCAACTGCCCATAAAACAAGATGTAATAAAATACAAGTGAAGCCACAAGCCGCATGGCAAGATAGGTTAATAAAAATAAGCTGAGTTAAAATGAACTAAGTAACTATAAGCCTGAGTCACAGACCAAACAATATTTATTTAATACAAGTTTCTATGTGTTTCTTTGGGACTGCAGGTCTACGATTCCTGACTGGGCTAGACAAGCCAAAAAGTTTCGTACAACAAATGGTGCCCCAAATGAAGCATTGATCCAGACAGGCCTAAAAAAGCTTTAAAAAAAAATCTAAATACAAAAAAAAGAGAGCTACACTGGGCTTCCTAGTCTCAGTCTCAGAGCTGCATTTCCCGGCAGCAACCTGGGAGATGCAGTTGGTGCCAGCCGCCATTCACTGATCAGCATGGCCAATTTACACAGTCTCTGTCAGGGGGTGTGATAAAAAAGTCTGCTCCCAGATGCTGCTTTTGAGTTTGGGAGCACAACCATGGGCTTAAAAACACAGCTCCACAATATTTAATACTGCTTCCCCAAATTGGGAGGGTAAACATCACTCTGATGCCTCCACCATGTTAAAAAGCCAAGGGGCAGAGTCAGCAGTCAAAGCAATGCCTTACAGTTTATCATTTTAAAAATAATCCTAGTTAAAAAATGACTAAAGATATACAGTAAGACAGATTCAAGTTTAAAAAAATCTCTAAATGAGTTAAGATATGTATTAAAAAACACATAGGCAAAAATAAATAAATACTTAAGAAATAAAATAAAAAATAAGGCACGTAAAGATAAAAACATTCAGAGTCTAAATTCTTTATTATTGTGTTTTTTAATTTTTAACTGTTAGTGAACTAACTACAAAAGACATTTAATTATAAAGTTAGCTAAGTTAAACAACATATTTTAAAAATATCTTGACTCTAAAATTTAGGTCTAAAGATATATTGCTTTAAAAAAAGAAGTTAGGCTTTTGTTTTTACAAAAGATGAAAACCTATAGATTACTTTCAGGTTAATATGATTTAATTAAAAAATCTCTAATAAAAAAAATGACCACATCAGCTTCAAGATTGCTAAGATAATTTAGCCTCAAATTCCCCATAAACTGCTAACATCCCCCCCCCAAATTAATTTATAAAAAGCTATGCTCAAATTCCCAAAATATTGTTTATAAATATTTATTTTCATTATAAATCATAAGTAGTTAGTCAATCTCTTCCTAAAAATATATATATAATATAAAAATAGTTAAAAATAAGTTGTTAAATCTACTTTAATCCAAAAACGGCTATTTGATCTCAAAATATTTTATATTAATGTAAATTTAATTATAATACAAATTTAAAGTTAATTTTGTTATACTAGATAATACTCTTGTTTAAGATATTTTGTTTATGTAACTCATCTAAAATTATAATACATGATTAAAAATATAACCAAACTTATAGTCATGCTGGTTAAGTTTTATTAAATATACAAATATATAATTCAATTAAATATATAATCTTCAAATACTTCAAAACCCACAAAATATGACATTTAAGATATTTTGAAAACTTAAACTTTTCTAGACAGTGAGACTAGACTGCTCTTGACAACACAAATCTACTTCTAAAAGATAATAAACATCAAAAAACTCCATATAAATTTTACTTTCAAAAAATACAGTCACGTTTAGAAACGTAAAAAACTGTCCTTGCTTTAACTGCTTAACAATATGCTACATGAAGTAAACACACAAGATCCATAAATAAGACAACCTCTAAACTTGAATAAAAACAAGCTAAGATAGTCCTTCGAGTTCCTGCTTCACAAAAGCTACAAAACATTCTACAAAACACAAACAGCAACTAACAAATACAAATAATGCCAAAATAGATAAAATAGGTCCCTCAAATTTTCTACATCAAAAAAAAGTCTGCAGAAGACTCAGTCTATAAATAAAGATAAATGTGCCAACATTACAAAAAAAAAAAAAAAAAACAAAACAAAACAAAACAAAATCTTTAAGTGACTGACCACATAGTCAAATGTCATTTCTGTTGTTTCTAGATGTAAAAGTTACTTACATTTCCTGTTTACTTGAGTAATATAATATCCCTCTATAGTCTTTAATATAATTAAAAAGTAGTTATATAGTTTTCTTTAACTATAATAAAAAATTAGATAAAACTTTAGACTCACAAAAATTCTCTTTAATTTTATTAGATGAAAATAGACTAAAAATTTTAACTATAATTCTTAATAACTGTTTTGTTATAGATAATTTTATTATGTTAAAATTAAAACCTTCCTTTTTAATTAGGCAAAAAATATAAAATGTCTTTATTATATGCTATAAGTACTATTAGATAATAGAAAATTGTTTTGGCCTCTGACAAAACAACTTAAAAATAGAAAATCCAAACATAAATACAAAAAAACCCCCAAAAACCAAAGTCACAAAAAACATAATCCAGCCACCCAAAAAACAAAATGCAATAAAATACAAAGAAGCCACAAGCCATATGGCAAAACAAATCAATAAAAATTAGTTAAGTTAAAATACAAAAACTAACTAAGCCTAAGCCATCGACCAAACAATATATAATTAATATAAGCCTTTTGTGTTTCTATAAGACTGCAGATCTGCAAATTCAACCCTTAGACTAAACAGCCAAAATTTTCATACAACACCCCTGTCAGCATCATGCCTTCCAAGATCTAACCAAAACTAAATCCTCAAATGAGGAGCATCAAAGAAATGAATCTGGTTCATAAACTTGTGAATATTACTGGCCAATAAAGTAATGCAGCAAAGGTTGAAAAGTGACATTGTATATAGTTATACTTCCTATTAGTTCTCCTACTAAGAATATTTTCTTTCATTCGCAAATATACTTTTTTCCTATTAATATTTAGGGGGCATTAAGGAATAATAAATACACGTAATCTACCACACTAATAAATGTTTTACTAGGGAACTGGAATTAGTACAATCTTGCCATTTTACTCATATGGAAATGGGTATTTTAGAGGCTGGGAAAGTCCAGTTGGCAAGATGATTATTAATCAAACATAAAAAGATGACTTTACATCGTCACCACTAGCACAAAAGTTAAGTATAATAACAGCATAGGTCTATAAGGTCTATTAACCCAGTGAGGGGGGCCACAGAAACAGGAAAATCCCAGTCATGTCAAAATGGTGAACTTTGGTTAAGTGAGAGGCTCATATATCAGTTACTTTTCATTGTTATGATAAAACTCCATGACCAAAAGAATCATCTAAGACAGAGTCCACATGGTGGGGAGACACAATGGCAGAAGCAGAAATCTGAGAACCTCACATACACAGAACAGAGACAGCAAACTAGAATTCGGTGAGGCTGTAAATTCCTAAAGCCCATGATATATTTAAAGTGGCACATGTAATTTAAAGACCACTGACACACTTTGTCCAGCAAGGTTCCATATCCTAAAAGGTCAGACCTCCTCAAATGACTCCATAGACAAGCAGTCAAACACATGAATCCATGTCTCATTCAAACAGCCACACTCCGTTTAACACTAAGGTGGTTAGTTAGAGGAAGAACTCTGGAATCAATCTCTGGCCTATCCACACACATGAACACATACACAAGTACACACACATACACACAGATATTATCTAGCTGAGAAAAGAGCAGGGATTCTTTCTGTGTTTTTAAACAGTTAGATGCTCATAGCAGATCATGACAATGTACTGTGTATTGTTTAAAAGTGAAAAGAAAAGGGTTTTCCCCAGAGAAATGATGAATGATTGAAGAAATGCCTATTTAACTTAATCTAAGCATTATGTGTGTGTGTGTGTGTGCATGTGTATGTGTGTATGTGTGCACACATGAGTGTATACGTGTGTGCGCATGTGTGTGAAACTTAGAATGGTATTCCATAGTATTACAATTTTATGTTTTATGTGCACCTACAAATAAATTTAATAAGAAAGGCAATTTTTTTTGAAAATACTAAAAAGAAATAAAAAGCAAATAACATGTATATCAAACAAAAAGATTGGTCTATTCTTCCCCATCCAGCCTTGTGTGACACAATACATTAACAGCTTTCTGTTCTGTCCTCACAGCCATGAATAAATGGGATCTTAGAAAACAAACAAAGCCAGAAACTACTGACAAGAATGGGCCAGAGAAGGTGTTGTAATATCACACAGAGCTAAAATACAAGTACGGCAGAGTATTAAACATACACCTTTTATTAAAGGCATTTTGGGATACATTCATCCCTAAATAATATGGTAGAAGTAAAAAGCTAAAAACACCACCCACAAATCAACTAAGCAGGGCTCATAGGGGCTCACAGAAACTCAAGTGGCGGACACAGTACTAGTCCTCTGCATATGTGTTATGGTTGTTAATTTGGCATTCTTGTGGCTCCTAGCAATGGGAGAGTACATGTCTCTGACTTCTTCACCTGCCCTTTGGACCCTTTTCATCCTATTGGGTTGCCTTGCACAGAACTGATATGAGGGTTTGTGCCTAGACTTATTGTAATTGTCTATGAACACATCATTTTAGAGAAAAGAAAAGGTTTAAGAGATGAAGTGAAAGGGCATTCCATCAACCGTCAAATATTTCAAGCACCATCAAAAGATGTTTGGAGTTGTGGAAGAAAAGATTTCAATAACAAACTTCATTCCTGGTATGTTGTTATTTTGTAGTTTGTCGTAGCCTGCTGCCGTCTAAGGAGCCTGTTCTACTTCCGTAGGGGTGGAGAGAGATGAGTGTACCAAACTTCACCAAAAAGAATATCCCAGAGGTATCATGAGGATCCCTGTGTCCACAAGGGAAGCAGGATGGAGGGGGGTGTGCAGTCCAATCCTACCTGGAACCCAAACCCAGGATTTCAAGAAGAAAAATAAGACCTTGTGTAGGTGCCAAAATATAACTACACAAATATGATTTATAAAAAAATGTATACATTAACTTTTTAAGTAAATGGTATGAAATACAAACAGCAACTTACCAAGTTGCTCTTAATCCTTCTCTGAAGTAGGTCAGATATCAGCAGGTTTGAAGGTGGCTGAAGATAAACCGACCCTCGAAATCATGAGCTTGTAAAATCTACTCGAAAGAATGGATCTCTATGGTGTCTCTCCCTAGAAGGACACATGAAACTCTGAACTAAGATTCCCATATAACTGGGACTTTCTGAAGAGCAAAGACAAATCATTACCTGATCCCTAAGAATTAATCCAAAGAGACTAGTCAATCACCTGGACAAAATGTGCCCTGAGAAAAGGTGTAATCTAGAAACTTCAGAGATAGGGCAAAGCCTGCCTAAAAATTATGGTTGCTTCAATGGTCTTCTGGCCAATGTACACTCAGTCCCTTGAAAATGTTTTCTTCCACGCGATCTCTCTGGTCACAGACTACTCTGCTCCCTTGAGGATCCTTTCTATTCTCTGAATGAACTCTGCCTACCTTCTCCACTATACTCTGCATCTCTTCCGATTCTTTCAGCAGAGATCACAAAGACATAAGGGCCCATGAAACTCCAGAGCAAGATAGCAATGGCAATATAGCTTCAGAGACAATAACCTTTAATTTTTTCCCACCTTTATTTTCATCTTTCTTTTCATATACTGTATTTATTTTTAAGAACCCAGTTACGATGTCATTTGTCAATTCCAACTTCTTATTCCTCTACTCTACTATAACATAATACAATTACATCACCTTTTTGTTTTATTTAAAGATTCATTCATTCAAATTTGTGGAATGCTAGTGATCAAATTCAGAGCTTTGCATATACTGGGCAAGTGATCTACCCCTGAATACAGCTCTACTTATCTCCCTACACCCCAACGCTCTTAACAACAACAATGACAACAACTCTCTTTATATTAGTCTCTTTATACTGTACTTGGACCATTTCATCTGCCTTTTGGCTTTTTTCATCTCCATGTTTCACATTACCAAGGTATATGTTATTCTTTAGCTACAAAATATTTCATATCTATAAGCAATTGCAAAACTAAAAAAATTAATAAATAAATAAATAGCTGAAGATGCTATGTGGGAATGCCTTTCTGTATGCTGTGAATCTCAATCTTTAAATAAAGGAGCTGTTTTGGGCCATGACAGGTACCATAGAAGAAGTAGGAGGAGAAATCAGAGCATAGGTAGGAGAAGCATGGCAGAGTCAGGCAGATCGAGCAAGCCGCCCAAGGAGCAACATGTAAGGAACACAGGTGAGCCACGGGCCACGTGGCAGACAGATTAATAGAAATGGGTTGATTTAAGATGTAAGAGCTAACTAACAATGTGCCTGAGCCATAGGCCAAATAGCATAAAGTTAATATAAACATCTAAGTCATTTCTGGGGGCCTGAGCAGCAGAGGCTTGTGGCTATGGGTCTGGTGCGGCAGGTCTGTGGGTCTGGGTCTCTGGCCTCCCGGGACCAAGAAACCCCCACTGCAACAAAGATGTACTTTAGAAGCAGCATGTTTACTTGTTATACATAAAGCCACTGAGCTAAATTTTTAACATTGCACAAACATAGGTTGCATATCTATTCTAAATATGTTTACTTTAGAAATACATTACATTATTTTTTATGTAAACAAGATTTACTCACAGTTTCAAGGTTCATAAGTTCAGTGTCAATTTAAGAAGTTTATAGAACAGAATCTCATGTTCATTTTCTAACAAGAGCCTAATCATGCTGTGTTTTATGTGGCTGACTGTCTTAGGTACTGTGAAGAGCTATAAAGAGACACCATGGCAAAGGCAACTCCTAGAAAAGAAAAGAGTTAATTGGGGACTTGGTTATAATTTTAGAAGTTCAGTCCATGGTCATCAGGGAAGCAAGTAGGAAGACATGGTGCTGGAATAGTAGCTAAGAACGTCACATTCTAATCAGCAGGCAAACAAAAAGTCAGTGAATGAGAGAGAGAACATATCTGGCATAGGCTTTTGAAACCTCAAAGCCCATCCCAGTGGCACATCTCCTTCAATAAGGCCACATCTACTAAAAGAGCTCACCTCCTAATCCTTCCCAAATAGTTCCAATAACTGGGGACAAAGTATTCAAACATATGAGCTGATAAAGGCAATTCTCTTCTATTCTAACTGCCACACTAACTGATATTTTGTTTACAGAGTGTATGTAGTACTATTAAGTTGCTAGGTAGATAATAGAAGCCTTGGACATCACTTATGGACTCGTACTTCATGATGGGTTATGGATCCCACCTCCCATTCCCTTCATAACATTAGAAAACTACCCCTTATTAAGGTTTCAAATATCATGTAAAAATGTAAATATTCCAGGTACTTGTTGTGGCCCCTTGAAGAAAAGCTTCTTCTTCTTGATCAAAGAATCTACATTCTACCTCTTACCTGGAGAGAAACATGACATTCTGGGTGCCTCAAAGATCAAACCATTTCATACCACTGTCTCCTCCTCTGAAAGTTAATCCACCTACACGTGTCAATCACCTTGCCAGGAGACCACCCTATAAGAAAGCTGATTTGTCTGAAAGCATGCTAAGGCAATGGTGGATATTATTATCCTTATAAGATAAGGTATTTAACCTTCCAGGAGCCCTTCCTGGAGTCTGTTACATAATGTAATTCAACCATGATGCACTGTCAAGTCTATGTGCTATTCTACATTCTAATCTTAAAAAATGTGGGCTTTCCTTTCTTCTTTTGGACACTATTCAAAACCTTAAGTGTGGTATCCCTGGTACTCTGGACATTCTCACTATTTTTCTGACCTCTATGCCTAACTTATAGAAAGGATTAAAATGTTTAAGTTTTCTAATATAAATGATCTATAGAAAAGAAGTTCAGAAACCTAGCGTCATGGTGAAACCTACCTAAGTTTAATGAATGGAGTTGGGCTTAAATGTCTATGTGTGATGATCTAGGAGAGGCCACCACTGCACATATTCTCAGAGGGTATCATATTCTACCTCAGAGATATCTGCTCATCGATGTCACGGCTGCACTACTAGCAATAGCCAAAAAATAAAAATAGCCTAGATGTCCATCAATTGATGAACAGATAATAAAAAATGTAATACAATGAAATATTATTCACTTGCTAAAAAAAAACCCACAAGATTTCAAAATAAATGGAAACAATTCCTCTGAATGAGGTAACCCAGACCCAGAAAGACAAACATTGGATAATTTCTCTCGTTTATGAATATTAGTTTGAATATTCAAATATTCGTGTTTAATTTGGAATTCCCACATGGAGGAGCTGAGGAGGCTTTCAGCAAAGGGAGGTAGGATACAGTTGCCTAAAAGGCTAAAGGGGAGAATAGTGGAACAGGAAGGCTAAATGTTTAATGGGAGATATGAGGCCAAAGTAATGGGAGGAATGTTGGGTTGTGTAACTACAGCTATGACTTTTTTTGAAGAAAAAAGTCATATTGAAACTTACTAATGTAAAATATTCCTAAAATATATACATGTGCATATGTAAAAATAGTTATAATGCAGTTGCCTATAACAGGGTGATAATGCCCCTACTAGATATCGCAGGCTAACAAAAGCTCAGTGGCAGGAATGTGTTACTTCTTTGGTGCTGTTGGCTAGAAAGGTCCTATACACCTACACATATTACAGTCTATTTTCAGTGTTCTTGGTTCTAGTCTTGGTCGTTAAGACAAAACCGCTAAAAACAGCACATATTTGAGTAATAAAAATAATAGAGAAACCAATCTCATAGTCACCTGGAAGCTTCTTCCCAACTGACTAGCTTTAACTGTGTGGAAAGGTGCAATGCCCCCTACCAGGTAAGAACAATCACCACCCAGCTGTAAAACCTGCAAGCTACAATAGCAGCTCCTCTGGAAAGATATGGCTACAGGTATCAAAGTGGCCTGAGCATCAGGGGACTAACCAACCACTTTCTAACTGAATTTAAGCCTTGCTCCCTATGATGAAACCCATACCTGGCATCATTATCAGGGACAAAAATCTATAGCAAGACAGTCATTGTCCCTAGGGAAGAACCTACTACTATTATTTTGTTAAATGAACAATTAGACTGAATCCTAATGATGTATCTTTATACCCGTAGATTAATGTTTCTCTCTACCCTCACCAGAGAAATTTCTTTTTGCAGTAGATGCCAATTAACAGAGACACTCATAACTGATCAAGATGCAGGGAATTAGAGACTACAAAATTCTCAGCTCTAAACTAGATATCTGCATCACACTCTCTCTTTCTGGGCTAGAGGGATTATTATAAAAGAGGAAGAGAAAAAACCTGTAAGTGCTAGGAGTACATGAATGAACACAAAAAAATGGGGCTTTCTGGCAGTTACATAGGATGTTATAATGGTTTTGACAGCATGTAAATAGCCTCACAAACTCAAGCCAGGAAAAAATCCCAGCATGGAGATGGAGAGGGAAAGTGGGCATAAAGTCCACTCCTTAGTTGATTAAATAGTGGCAAATGATTGATTCTGGAAGAGGAATGTCCAGTTTTTTCAATGGATATGGTACATGACAGGTGGAGCATGCATTTATAGAAAAAAAAACCAACAAATCCAAGAGCACACAGATTAGCACAAGTTAGACATCCTTGTTTTTGGATTTTTGTTTTTGCTTCTTTAAAGATGACACACAGTTGGGCTGATAGGAAATAGAGATGGATCTGGGAGTAGTTTGGAGAGAGGAATGAATATGATCAAAATATGCTTTATAAAATTCTAAAATAATGTAAAAATTAGAGAAAAATGATCCGTGTATCTGTTAGGTGTGTATCTTACCATATCCAAAAAATTCAATCTACTAGTTTCCTGTTTTCATTATTTCCTTTAAATATTATAGTTCTTATGAGTTACACAAGCCAACAGGTAAATACTGAATGGATTAACAAAAGAAATCATGATGAAGCTCTGATATAGTTGGCTACAGTAATCGCTGGTTCCAGTTGTGGTTTTTTCGTTACTTCACAGATGCTTCATAGATTCTCTAGAAATTCAGGAAATTGACTTGATGTGTGTTCAGAGACATCACCTGCTACACACTAGGAATTAATGAAGTTGGGCTGACCCTGGAGTCCCTGAAATTACAGCAATTAGAGAACCATCAAGTGCAATGCAAATGCTTCTTGGAGGAACAGTCTTGTCTAAAACAATGAAATGATTTAGATGACTCCTCCGTGTACAAAAGGTAGCATCAACCTGTTCTAATATTGCCTTTGAGGGTTTTCATTGTGAGATTGAAGAGTCTACACGTCACTTTCCTCCACACCACCGTGTATTCCAAATTAACTGAGCAATTGCTCTCTTTCAGTCACAACTTACTACCTGGGGCATATAATCATTCTTTGTTTCTGAAAACAAAAACATTATCTACGGTCTCTGTGCTAACTATATGTACACACTGCTGGTCTTTGTAAAAAAGAAAAAAAAAAAGAGTCCCTCTTTGAATTTAGAACTATAACTTCATCTGAAATATGCATCTAGTTTGTTAAATTTCATAATTCTCAAAGTCCCTTAGAAATGTAGAATGGAGAAGGTAAGGATTGTTCAGCAATTGGAGGACTCCCTGCAAGCCTGAGAACCTGAGTTTGAGCCCTGCAACACACATATTGCAAGGGGAGAACTCATGCCTAACCTCTGGATGTATACACCATGGCATATACCTACCCACACGCATGCATGCATGGGCACACACACACACACTCATAGACATGAACGCACACACAAATGACATAGATTTTTATTTTACTGTCTAAAAAAGAAATACAAATTGAAGTGTATGCCCTCCCACAAAGACAATATTCATACTCCTGTTAAAGATTTTTTCAAGGCTGATTGATTAGAATGTCATGTATAGAGAATGAGAATATTACATATTCACAGCCAAACTGTCTTTTAGTTTCCCTGAGAGTCATTCATTGCCCCCTCCTATGACTAACCCAACTTCTTTTTAACTGAAGCCTTTGAAACGTATGAATAAACTACTAGAGTCCACCAACCCCAATGCTAGAAATCTCATCACACACCCTCTGACCTTCAGAAGTTATCTTTCCTTTACTATATAACCACCTATAATGCATTTTGTAAAAACCTCAATTTATGACTTAGAAAGTTCACAGAGCTGATTTCACATTGGAATATGCTATTTGAGGCTATTTGAAGCATGGTCACTCATATTAACTCTTCTTCCTTAACTCTTCCATGATCCTTGCATGTTTTCTTTCTTGGAAACCCTTACCTCCCACTGCTATGATGATTCTTTTGATATGGAGTTCTCATAGCTTTAAATGGTAGCCTCCTTATGGTCAGGGCATATTTTTTTTTCTCATTGTTACAGCTCAGCACTTTGATAAGTTGAGATGCTTAATATAATTAGTTTTATTTCCTCTTAAAAGTCCACCTAAAATCAAATGTATTTGAGTGGGAGGGAGAGAGAAAGTTCTTCTCAGGGCTGCTGGATTCTGAAAGATAATAGTGTTTTCTGAAAAGAAGCAATGCAGTATCCTTCATTAGTACCATCAGGTTCAGCAGAGTCTTCTTCATTCCCTCTAAGGTACAAAAGTACCCTTTGGATATAGATAATTCAGGCCACTTCTCCACAAGGCAAAGGACATCAACAATGTCCTTGGGATAACTAAAGAGACACATGCAGTTTTTCTGACGCTGCTTAGTGCTATCTGATACCTGGGTATAAACTGGAATAAAGTATGGAAAGGGTTAGAGTGGCCTCATTAGAGCATGTCAATTCAAATGTTGGTGTCTATTCCTGCCACTCAGAGCTCTTCATGATTCTTAAGTGAGTGGACTAAGCCTCATAAGACAGCCATATTTCCCTGTACCCCCACCATTAACTATCTGACAAGCAAGTAGTTTACATTGAGTGCTCTTTCTTGACAAGGCATGGTTCTAGGCACTTTATCTATGCTTACTTAATTTGCATAAAATTATCATGTTTGCATTTTGCACAGTAAAATGAGTCCAGGAGACTCATACCATTTGAAGTAAATCGCAAAACCAGGATCTGCATGGTGACCTGTGCCACTTGAAATGCATGCCTCTGGCCAATCCCAGTGGGATGTTCCCTGTTAGAATGCCTCTTCCTAGGCATTCTGTACTCACTACAATTGTAGACTAGCTCTCATAAAACCTCTGCAATGCAAGCAGGCTGTCTGTTTCCTCTCTCCCTGGTTCTACAGGCTGTGATGGCCTCCCAGTATTCCTGACTGTAGCCAGGTGCCACCTGCATTTTTGTTAGTATCTGTGCTCTGACAGAACTCATTCATTAGTAAAAATCAAATCAGGAGTTACTTATTAGGAACCTCATCTTTTGGTGAACCCAGAGACATGGCACTGAGCCCCATGTTTATGATAATTTGTGGTCATTAATACTTCCATGTTACTCCCAAATCTCCAGCATTAATATTTTAACCTGGCAAAAGGAAAAATGATTAATGCAATCATTTGTAAATGCTAACACAAATTTTCAGCAACAATTAGAACACAGGATGAGGGGAAAAGTCACTCTCTCTGGTGGTGTTGAACAATGAAAGACAAGAATGAAAGTGGCTCCATCCTGTAAACCCTCAGTTAGGCCAGTGCCTTACAGAATACAAATAGCTATATATTTGGAAAGGGCAGTTCTGAAGTCCAAATTAGACCAAGAAGTATTTGTTTATACATATTTGTATATGTATATATATACACATACGTGCACAAAGTCAAACTGCAAAACTCTCTGGCCACTGATTTCCACATGAATATTTTCCTTGTCATTTCTGAGTGTGCTAATATGAGTCTAATGGTCTCAACTCACCATTAATTTAATGCACTTTTAAAATCAGAGCTCAAATCTCATATAGCCTCTGAAAGTCTCCCTCTAAGAAAGCACTGCATTTGGGTCTCATTTTTGAACACTTCATCAGACTCACATGTCTATGAAAGAAATTATGAAGAATTGCCAGAATAGAACCTGTCTATTTCTCACTCCTTATCATTCTAAAGCCCACTTGAATTCTAAACAAAATAAAGGTCTTTAGCAAAATTAGAAAAGCCAAATCCAACTATAATGGTTCATTACTTGTCTCTCAAGGTGCTATGTGAATTCTGTATGCAATCTCACCTTCTGAGATAGCTGATGACATTTAACTATTAAATAGGTCTATATTTGATGCTGAGGGGACAGAGGGTGATAGCTTTATCTTTCAAGTGCTTGTAGAGTTAGGATAGTCCTAAAGTGGCTATGATACTTGGTAAAATGTACATGTTGTTAAAAAAAAATGTTTATGGTTATGTCTAATTTAATGCCACAGGATCAAATTCAAGGCAACAAGTTTCCAAAGCCCATGTCAAGAAACACACGGCCATCCTAACCCTGTTCCCCTTGGAGGCATTCTTTATGATTTCATTAGGAGGAAACTCTAGGTATATAGCATCTTATGATTCTGTAGCATTCTTCAACTTAAGGAGCACTTGGACATATATTATTGTAGTAGGAGATTTCTGGTCTGGACTTTCAGGCCTAGCCTCAAGGTTTAGGACCCACAGACCCACAGTCCTGCAGAGACACAAAGATGCATATGATAGTGTTAGGCTGATCGGCCTATGGCCCAGGTATATCACTTGGTAGCTCTTTACCCTTAAACTAATCCATGTCTCTTATCTTGTTCAGCCATGTGGCTGGATACCTTTTCTTAGAGCAGCATAGTTGTCCTCTGCTTTTTCAGGCTTCTCTCTGGCTTTCTGCTCTGTGCTTCCTGTTCTCAGAGTTTTCTTAGTCTGGTAGCCCTGCCCACACTTCCTGCCTGCCTTTGGCCAATCATGCTTTTTATTAAACCAGTGGGTGGGGCAATTATTTACAATGTAACAACATAATCTCCCACATATTATCTTGTTTTGCCCTTTTCTGACACATGTATGTATGTTGGGAGGGATACACACACACACACACACACACACACACACACACACACACACACAGGATGCATGCAGATACATTTGTGTCCATATACAGAGACCATAGTTACTCTTGGATTAGTTCCCAATTGGAATCTAGGAGTCTCCAATTAAGCTAGTCAAGCTTGCCAGGCTGTTTTACTAATTCTACCTCTACCTCCACCTCCAAAGTATTGGATCATAGGTGAGCTGCCCCCTTCCCCAAATTTATGTGGGTGTCTGTGACCAAAACCCTGATACTCAGGCTTACACAACAGCACCTTTGCCACATAGCCATTTCCCCAGACTTTTTGCCTTCTTCACACCCTCTGAGATAGGTAGAACAAATGGTCTCTATTTTATAATAGAAAAACTGACTTGGAGGAAGTTAAATGTTTGATCTAAATTTAAAAGATAATAAGGATAGACTAAGATACAAGTTCACACTATTTCCAAAGTAGAAATGTCTGGATTCTGTCCCCACTTAAAACAATGAGAAGGGGGATTAGCCAAGGCTAACCAAGCATACCAAGGATTTCCATCTTTTGTCTTCAGAAGTCAAGTGTGGGGGAGTTAGGAGATAGATTGGCAGCGAAGATCACTGATTACTATTCTAGATGAACTGCGTTTGATTCCTAGCACCTCCGTGGTGTTTCATACCCATTTGTAACTCCATTTCAAGAAGATCCAATGCCCTGTGTTGGCTTCCACAGGCATCAGGGACAAAGGTTGTGAATAGATACAAATGTAGGCAAAACACCTACAGATATACAAAAAAAAAAAAAAAAGCCAAATCATCCCCCTATTAGTTGCCCAATGCAAAGTGATCAGCCTTGAAGTCATATGCATACAAAAAACAAAAAAACAGACCCAGCCAGTTTTATGTATGTGTGTATGTGTGTGTATTATTATGCATAAATATTTATAGTATATAAATAAAAATAAAAGGCCAACATCAATTTGAGGAGAGATGAAAGCAACATAAAAGGTGCAGAGATAATATAAAAGGGGAAATTTATATAATTGTATTTCGATTTAAAAAATATAGTAAATAAAAAAATTAAAAGCAAAAATAAGTTGCATTCAGACTTCTTGAGACCAAGTCAACTTCTTATGGAAAATACCTTAGTAAGCTGATATGACCATGTTTAATGT
The DNA here is from genome assembly GCA_033318265.1 of Phyllotis vaccarum. Classification (NCBI taxonomy): domain Eukaryota; kingdom Metazoa; phylum Chordata; class Mammalia; order Rodentia; family Cricetidae; genus Phyllotis; species Phyllotis vaccarum. The sequence goes on along the minus strand of JARWLC010000005.1, from coordinate 47,937,819 downwards.
TTAATTACTAGAAATTAACTTGCCTTTCCATTTCCCTGTGACAGTAAAGCAAAATTTACCCAGAAGAGCTCACTGCAGAGAGCAAGCCGAGGAGCTGATGGGTAAAATCAGACCGTGATTGTGACCACCCCAGCCAGCTGCCACATCTGTCCTGGGCATCTTACACAGATGTAGCCCATTCTGCCTTATTAGCCTATCTCCTTACATAACTGACCTTAAGCCATTATGTAACTGTGCAAGGCTATGATTCAGTGTACTGTTCTTTCCCATTCAGTATTATTAGAAGCTATTGGGGATATGTGGCTCGTGCTCTCCAGAAAGGAATCTTTTAATCTTCTATTTAAAGACCTTGTGTTTTCCTGTGATGAGGAATAAAAGCTAAAGCTGCCACATACGAGACACAGCATGATAATGACTATTTTTCTGAGTTTGGTCATCACCAGAACAATTTGTGTGGTTGACAGAAAAACATTAAGTACAATTACTACATGGTACACACACACACACACAATGGGTGTGCCAGATAATGTGTCACTAAAGATATCAATGTGGATGAGTTGAGTCACTTAATTAAAATTTCCTAACAAGGCACAAACGAAGAAACTGGGTAGTATCTCTGAGTGCCAATGTGCTATAAATATTAAATCGTCTCTTACTGGATTTTCTTCCTAGGATGTCAATAGTAGTACAAGTGAAAATACTTTTTAAACTGAAATAGAAATGCTCAATAGACCAAACATTATTAATAGTTGTTGATATACCTTTGAGAATAGGTATCCAAAAGGAACTGTTTATGAGGCTCATAAAAAAGGAGATTTTTAAAAACACTAGCAAAGTAAGTTCACTAGAGTTTCTCAGCATAGCTTTTAGTCCTGCAGTGACTGCTCATAAGTACCATCATGAATTTGCAGCATTCATGAGTTTCTTCCTTTCCTGGTTACCCAGATTCCTATAGCAGGTACCATTAAACTGCCACTTCTCTAGACTTGAGCTCTGAACTCCCAACTCTGTCAAAACACCCACACCGCCTTGTTTCTTTCTTGTTAAGCAATTCCAGTCTGGAAAAGATTTGTTTTTCACAGATTTATTTGACATTTGGTGGCTTTAAGGGTTAACAATGTTCATGCTTAAAGGAAGATCCTCCTTGCTTCCTTCACTATCTCTTACCTACCCCATCCATGTAAAAATCACCTATAACGCTGCAATATCACAGTAGTATTAGAACCACCTAAGGGCCTTTGAGATGGCTCAGTGTGTAAAATGCTTCCTGAAGCAAGAGGACCTGAGTTTGGATTTCCAGATCCCATGAAGAGGTCTTATATGCCAATATACATGTAATCTCAGGGCTTGGGATAGGGGGTTGATATAAAACATATAAAGAATCTTGGGTTCTCACTGGCCAGTTAGTCTAGCTGAAAAGAGTGAAATCCCTGGACCTCATACACAAACACATAAATAGTAATAAGCAAATCGCTGTTTCCCCGGAGCACTCTGTGTCCAGTTTGTTTTTCTGAGTCATTAAGTTGAAGAGCTCTAATGAACTGAATTGGATAGTCTTCTACCTAGCAGCTCCTGTGGCCTATAGCAGATTAACCTGGGTACTCGGAGATGCTGGGGCCAGTTCTGGAGTCTGAACTCTGCTTCTTTCTGGTAATTCATTTCTAAGGCAGAATCATCTCATAAGAAAACAAGAGGAGTAACTCACAGCCCAAAAGAAATAATTAGTTCCACAAGGGCATGCAGATCTGCATTTGTAGACATTGTTCTCTCCAGAAAAAGGAGTTTTCCTCTGGTTTGGATTATTCCGATTTTTTATGATGTCCTAGTCTGGCTTGCTACCTGTTATCTTATAATTCCCCAGCCTCAGCCTCTGATATGATAGGATTACAGGTACGTGCCACCTCACCTGATAGTAAAAAGTTTTAAAGCCACATATCTCACGAGTAAACAGATGAGAAAGATTTATTAACAAATTTATTAAGTTAAAAGATCACCCCCCAAAAGCACCTGTTATATCCGAATATAAGAGGAGGGAGAGAGGGAGAGGAAGGAAGGAAGGAAGGAAGGAAGGAAGGAAGGAAGGAAGGAAGGAAGGAAGGAAGGAAGGAAGGAAGGAAGGAAGGAAGGAAGGACAGTCAGACAGACACCAAACTTGGAATGTTCTTCATTCAATGCCCAAATAGAATAATATTGGTATTTCTAACACCAAGGGCAAAAATAAAGAGAGCACAATGAAAGAATGAAAACAAGATAAAAGTATAGCACAGTGTACTTGTGTGCCCAGCCCCCTAAAAAGGTCCAAATACATGATGGTGCAGGTTTCCTACCAAACAGCAGACGCTTGAATAAACTCTGTCTGCAGTGAGAACGCAAAGGAAGGATAAAATGCTTTTTGCTTGAAAGACACTAAAGCAAATGAAAATGTCCTGTATCTGACATTGCTCAAAGACAATGCAAGGGGTTATGGGAATAGAGAGGGTAGGGGTGTTGACATTGACTGTGAGGTAATAACTAAAATCCACGATGTGCTCATGTCCAGCTACACTCTCTCTTGTTTTGTGTTTTAGAAAACAACACCCAGAAAGGACCTATAGTCAGCACCACAGACAACTGTGTCTACTAGCGTGCCTGACCAACAGAGAAAAATCTACAGTGTTCAAATGGCCTCTATGCTCACTGCTCGGTCTTCATAAAGTGCCTTAATACTATGACACCACTCTTGAGTCCAGACCCTGTACCACTGTGCCAGCCAATAACTACAGATTACTATAGCCCTCTCTCTTCCTCAAGGTGATTGCTAAGGCTGGTTCCTCACTAGACACAGAGTGGCTTTATTAATTCATCCTTCAGAGTATAAGCAAGTTCAGTCACATTCCTGATCTCTGAAGATAGAAACTTGTGTAGATGATTAAGTCTTTTACCTCTCAAAGGTAATTTGATCTGCCTTTTGGGTGATAGCTCTGTATTGATATTCTGGGTTCTACCTCTTTTTGCTAGCAGAGACTGAGCCTGCCCTTTACTACAGAATATTTTTCAAAAAAAAAAAAAAACAAAAAAAAAAACAAAAACAAAAACAAAAACAAAAAACATTTGTGTGGGAATAGAGTTAAAGACAAAAATGATGCTTAAGGAATGCACTCCAAAGCATGTTTACCTTCTATTACCAAATAATGGAGTTCCTAAAATGTCAAATCCCTTTGTCATAACACAATCCACTCCACATGTGGGATGTTCTGACCCTTTTCACCAGCAGTCCAGTTCGAAACTGGGAATCAGTGAACCAATAAAAAGTATTCTAATAACTATCCTGCCTTAAAAAAGTAAAGTCCTTTGTCTTCAACCCTGGGGTTTCATATCTTAGGGAAGAGACACAATAAGCTATTCTCATGTAAGTAAGATATAATCTGAGACCCTTCACAAATCTTGTTGGTGCTAAGGAAGCAGGTGTGGCTGACAGAAAAGGGCCTGCATTGGGATTTACTGAAGAAAAAAATCTTCAGCTAGATTTCATTAGGGAAGACCAAAGGTAAAAAATTACCACTGATTTCCCTGTGAGCTCATAGGTGCACTGTAACCCACAGATGTGCCAATGATGCTCATATTTTCCGGGTACTTGTTTTACTACTGGCTACGTGGGGGCTGCTAATGAATGCTTACTGGATGTTAAAACTCTACATGATTTTAATGGATTTAATATCAAGAAGGAACCTTATATTAGTTGTGTTAACTTTTATTTTCATCTTTTTAAACTAATTCTTTAGGGGCCATGGGCAATGTCTTGGTTAAAAAAAAAAAGTACTTGGAGCACAAGCATGAGGCTAGGAGTGATCCTTAGAATCTAAAACCCTGGCAGAGGTGGCAAGTGCCCCAGGACTCAGAAGGCTGAGACAGGACACCCTCTGTGCCAGCTGAATAACTAGGTGAGCTCAAGGTTTAATATGAGACCCTGTTTCAATAAAGTGGAGGATGATGTAAAAAGACACTCAAGTCAATTTCAAGTTCTCTCTCTCTCTCTCTCTCTCTCTCTCTCTCTCTCTCTCTCTCACACACACACACACACACACACACACACACACACCAAACATTACAGGAAAATTAAAAAACATTCATCATTACTGAGAGAATTAAGAACTCAAATTGTACTGAGAGAATTAAGAACTCAAATTGTTCATTAAGTATTAAATAATAATAATAATAATAATAATAATAATAATAATAATAATAATGGTTTAACAAGTTTAAAGTCTTATGGTCTCATTTATTATTTCAAAATTTTTGCATATTTTTCATACAATGCACAATATTTGCATTGTAGTTAAAATGCCCCAGTTTTGTGTAAAATAGGTCGTCCTAATAATCCAGACATTTATATAGAGTCAAACTAGGACCAGTTTCCCCGAATAAGACCCTGCTGTGGTCCCCACCATGCATAGCAGTGACTCTTTTTAACAGGTTAAGTGAAGAAGATATTTTATGAAAATAAAATTATATGCACAGAGAGCCTCACTTTACATTCTCTTACCATTATGTTTTTGACACGCTCACTAGTGTATCACAGTTATATACAAAGAGCAGAAACTCTCAACCCTCTCAGAAGAGCAGAACACCCTAGAGATAGGATGTTAACTTACAATGATACATGTAGCTATGGACTTTAAAAGGGTATTAGTGACAACATTGAAGTATAATTTCTTCCTTTTATTTTCTACTTAACCACAGCCATGATTTATTGCTTGAAAATTGTCATAAAAAAGTTGATTTATTTATTTTTATTTCACTCATATAATAGAACTCCTTAACTGAAGTGCAGATTGAATAACTATGGCTTGACTGATGCCCAGCGGGTAAGTGGAGAAATCAACTCTAATGAAAGTGACTGGGGCATCACAGAAAACAGACTTTTGCAAATTGGAAAGAACAGAAGAATCTAGTGACCCTAGAGAAACAATTCTTGTCTATGAGGGAAAAACTAAAAGATTTGAAGGGGAAAGATGTAGATGAAGAAATAAATGGGTAAACACTGCTTTTGAAAAAGTGTTTCTTTTGAAAACAAAGAAAAATGAATGAGTCACGTAAGGGAATGTAGTGGCAATGATGATGCTATTGAAATGTGTGGAAAAACTGCATATTCACAAAGTAGAGATTTCAGAAGAAGAAAAGTGCTTACGGTATTGGAAATGGGGTATCTGTTTGTTCACCAGAGGATACAGGAGGAGAGAATGGAGGTACAGCAGAGGTGCACACTGATGACATTTGGAAATACAGGATGAGGAACTCTCTGTGAACCACTTAAACTTCCTTCAGTGATATGTGAAACATGAAGAGTGGCCCATCAGTGTGCAGATCTGGAAGGAAATTTTGAAGAGAGCTAAGTTGTAAAGTTCTCATAGAGGATAGAAGAAAAGGCTTCTTGGGGAATCATAAGGCACATCAGCAACTACTCAGCTTTGGAATGCAATCGCCTCCACATGCACGGTTCTTCTTAAGGTAAGAAATGACTCACTTAAATGTCTCCACAGTAGTCACTATAGGGTCATCTGTGATATCCTGGTTGTGATGTAAGCGTCTCAGTGGAGGGATATAAATGGTCAAGTCTTTCAGAGCAGAGCGCACCAGGAGCCTGGGTGAAGGAATGCTGAGTAGTTGAGCAAGACTTGGAAGGCAAAGACAAGTCTTGGAAGCTAAAGCCAACATTCATAAGATTTCCTGATTTCCTTTTGCCAAAGTCACTAATTTATATTAGAATGTCAAAGTATGTAAGGTGCTAGCTGCTTCTACTTGGGGAGGGCGTGTTTATACTCCATGGGGAAAAGCTCAGTGTCCCTATCAATCAATCCTCTCTTAATCCATCTCCTCCTTCCTTCTTTCCTTCCTTCCCTCTCTCCCTCCCTGCCTTCTCTTCTCCCTCCCTCCCACGTTCTCTCTTTCTCTTCTTCACCCAACTTCTCTCTGAAGAAAATCAGATAAAACCTCATGAAAATCTGGAAACTTCTAATTGTAGGTTTATGCAAGTCTCCTCTGATACAGTGTTGTCTGCCCTTACCTTTGGAGAAGGAGGGCTTGGAATCCCAAGATGTTCTGCAAATAAATAATTGTCTTTACCTAATCCAGAAACCACACACACACACACACACACACACACACACACACACACACACACACACATTAGAAACAGTCTGTGATGTGCACTGAATACCAAGCTATCAAGTACCACAGCCTTGCCGATTTCTCTTCCAGACTGAAGATTGTCTTTTGGGGCATGAGGACAGGTTAATTTTATTTCTAACTTCAATTTCTGATATTTGTGAGAAAATTTTATACATCTGTATTTTTCACTTATCTTTGCTATAAGTCCCAGAAATTTTAAGATAAACTATTTTGTTTTTGTTGTTAATGCAATAGTGGAATGACAGGTGTTAGGGTTGTTGTTTATTCTGACCAAGGTAATGTGGTAGTGCACACAGTTATCCATGTGGTGATTAAATTAGTGTGTGGTATCCTAAAATTCAGATAAGTTTCCCCCATCTCTGAACAAAGGAGCAGACAGAAACACCTCTGCCAACATGGTAGGTGTGGGGGCAGGGGTATTATTTTGTAAAGGTCTCCCTTCTCCTTTCCAGTGAGGAAGACTGGAATGATTGTAACAAGATACCATGTTTGTGAGGTAAATCATTTCCATGGTATTGTTTTCATCTATAATTATTTGTGTGAGTTTTTCTCTTCTGTTTCTTCAATTTTCATAAAAAAATTTTATGTTTATCTTTGCCTTTGTACCTTCTTACCTGTTTATCAAACTTCTAATAAGAAAAACTAAAAGGATCAGCAAACAGCCGTGGAAATGAATTAAGACTAAGTGTGCCCTTATGGCCTTCAGAGATTTATTATTAATTGTAGATGTAGTCAAGGTGAACTTCTGAGGGATTATGCTCAAATGTAACCATTTATAAGTTATTCATAGCAATTATATTTTGAAGCTTTTACTTATAGAATCTTGGCTTCATATATCTTAGGTCATCTAAGTCAACTACATACCAGAATTTTACAGTAGTTTTAAAGATGGAGGTGCAACCTAAAGAGGTCAAGGGGTTTCTTATCTCCTAGAAGCACCCTCTCCCTCATTGGTGAGAAAATCCTTGACATTGAACCAAACTTAACTTCCTCATCAGTTACATCTATTGATCCCAAGTCTAGCCTCTATATCATAAAACCTTAGAGGACTTTTTCTACTAGAGGGCTCTTCAAGTAACTGAAGGTCATTGCTATGTCTATTTTAATCTCTTAAGTTAGTTATTGATCTTAACCCCCAAACCAATGTTCTTCATGCTATTTTGACCTACGGTCTTGGGCAATGATGTTTCAGCCCCTGCTCCAAGATCAAACTGCACCACATCTCATGTGTTCGATCCTTCGGGCATTTTAGACATATTTCCTTAGACATACAGGGTAAGAAAATGTAAACATGAACTATTAGTCCCAAAACAGCTGAAATCATCAAGGGGTCACTAGGTATCATCAAAATATATCACTGTAAAAGCATCATTAATTATTAAATTTAATAATCACTTAAACATCATTACAGATTAAAAGTAATCTATAGCTTAATTTTATTTTAATATTCCCAATAATTTTCAATGCTTGAAGAGAAATGAGAGCTGAACATAATTTAAGTGACTATTGAGGTGACTTCAAGAGTAAAAGTCATAAATATCATGAAAAATGCAATCTGTATTTGGATCAGTTATTTGCATTGTAAGCAAAAGTCAAAGGCATCAATAAAAGGTAAGAACCTATAACTGTTTTCAAAATGGCTCCTAAGCTGCAAAGTGAAATTTTCATTAGAATTATCTAAGAGGAAAAGGATAAAGTTGCTGTTCTGGGATTCATATCAGCCCTATTAGCCTGGAATCTAACATTTCAGAACTCCCCATTGGCAACTTTTCCCCAATTACTTATTCTTTACTTCTAATTCATAGCCTGATCCTTTGTCCATCCATCTGACATTTGTGTCTCTTTCTTGTTCCTAAGCAGTCAGTGCACCTGTTATTACTACAGTACCCCAAGTACAGACCACACTCAACAGAGACACATTTCTGGAAACATTATCAATGATAAAAATCACCAGAAAGACTAACAAGACAAATTATCCAAATAAAGCTCCACTCCCCCACTTAAGATTCCCAATAAAGAGTCAAGTCATGTACTGAAATGTCTTCCTTCTTATTTGCAGCTTGAATTCTCTGAGGTATGTATGGGAACTCTGCTGCCTTAACGACAGAAGCCAGGGAAGCATGGAGGGGAGAGTTACACAGCTCAGTAAATTCATCCCTAAAGTTAAGGTGCTCTGAATACAAGACCTTCCGGAGTGGAAAGCACCACTGTTTGATTCACTTGAATAACCAGAAAATGAAAGTGTCTTTTTAAAGATCAAACCAAGGAGCACTGACATTTTCCTCTATTGATAGATTTTAGTTAGTCATGTTTCTAAAAATATTCCCAGTACCAGCTGTGCCTTAAATGGTCTTCAAATGTGACACAGTCTCCCTAAATACTACTGAGATATGACTAGAGGCCAAGGCTTACATAGTTCAATAAATATTAATGAAATCTCCTAATAAAAACTTTTCTATACAACTTACGGCATATCCGAATTTTGTGTCACTTCCTACAAGAGATGACATTCTAGACACAGCCAATGCTCATCTGATACCAGTATTGGAAATGATAAAACATTTATCAATGTGAGACTATTCATAAAAAAAATAAAAATAGCAATTTCATTGCTACAACTTCAGTGAAATCAAGTGTATTCATTTAAGTCTTTGATGGCTTAAAAAAATGTTAGGGAAGTTTTTTTTTATTACTAGCCTATCTGTCCTATGCTAAAAATGAGCTGAGTAGAAAACTTAGAGACAACTTGGGCAGTAGAATTTGAAATCATCTCAGACTCTTTCAAAAGAAACACAAAAATAAACACATGCCTGGGCCATATAAAGATTGGACCCAGTTCTGTATAATGATGGAAGAATATTCAACATGCTCAAGCAATTCTGCTACAGATTAGCAAATCTTAGAAGAGATATTTATATTAAACGTTTTCATAATCATAAACTCTCAGAAAGGAGAGTGGAGGCCAACATAACAGAGTCTGGAAACAGAGCTGTTGGACAAGTGGCAACTTGTGTGTCAAAACAGAAAGAATCCAAGTGTCCCTTGGCTGAACATGGGTAAAGTGAGGGCCTGAATGATACAGTTTGAAGCCAAGAAACCAGCACTGGGAAGGGCCTGTGGAGGTGAGGGGTGATGAAGAGGAATCTTATTTAAAGGCACATGAAGAACATTACTATATTACTACAGGCTCACAGACAGCATGGTGGATCTTGATTCTCCATAGAGAATGAGGCAGAGGATCCCGGGTCTGAGAAGGACACAGGTGGAAAGTTCATCACTGCAAAGGTCAGCTAGATGCCGAGAACCTTGATGACCACTCCAGTACTGGAAGCTTTTATCAACTTGATACAGACTGGAGTCCTCTGGAAAGAAGCACCTCTACTAAAAGATTGTCTTGATCAAATTGGCCTTTGGGCATGTCTGAGAGGCATATTCCTGATTGATAATTGATTTAGAAGGCCCTAGCCCACTATGGGCTGTACATACATAAGTAAGTGGGTCTAGGCTGTCTAAGACAGATAGCTGAGCACGAGCCAGAGCGATTGTGAGGAAGTCAGCAAGTAGCACCACCCCCCTTGCTGGTTTCTGCTTCACTTCCTGGTTGAGCTTCCATCCTTTATTTCCTCAGTGATGGACTGTGACCTGGATGTGTAAGATAATGAATCCCTTTCTTTTCCAAATTGATTTTTGATATTTGTGACAGCAACTGAATCAAACTAGAATGGATAGATAGCAAGTTCAGACCTCATTATTTTCCAAGAAGAAGTAAAAACATTCTAAGAAATGAGATCTATCTCATAGAGATTATCCAAGGACAATGATTTCACAACTGGTGCCTTAGTAATCAGATTAGCAGAGAAAACTCAGTGATGTGCTGTGGAATATTACTTTGACTCTGTAAAGGTGTATTGCAAGTGTTTATATTGCATTTATTTAACTAGACAAAGAACGATGTACTGCATTTATTTTACCTTGCCTGCCTAAGATACCTGATTGGTCTAATAGAAAGCTGAAAAGCCAATATCTAGGGATAGAAGGGGCTGGCAGGCAGAGAGAATAAGTAGGAGGAGTAATCTAGGAATGAGGGAGGAGAGAAAATAATGGAGAAAAAACACAGAGACGCCGGAGCTAGCAAGCCAGAAGCAGAGTAGGATATACAGAATGAAAGAAAGGTAAATAGCCCCAAAGCAAAATGTAGATGAAGATAAACAGGTTGAATTAAGTTAGAAGAGCTAGTAGGAGAAGCATAAGATAAGCTTGAGCATGTATAACTAATAGTAAGTCTCCTTGTTATGATTTGGAAGCTGGTTGGTGGCCCAAAGAAAACCTGCAACACTGATGCTCTGAACTCTGATTCTTATAGAAGGACCACTAGTTAATTATGGAAAACCTTTAGGATATGGTGTGAAAAGGAAGGGGAGGTAAGGAGAGATACATACAGGAAGACACAAAGAAAGAAAAAACAGAGAGGGAACCTATCTGAAAGACAACCTGTAGAAAAGACAATTTTAAGGAAAATATTATCCCAGGACTGGAGAGATGGCCCGGCCAGTAAAATTCCTGTCTCACAAGACTTGAGACCAGGGTCCCAGTTCCTAGAACCAAGAGAAAAAGTTAGCAGTGCTACTGCAAATCCCTACAGTTCTATTCTGGGGAGGCAAGTACAGGAAGATGCCTAGAGGTTGCTGCCCAGATAGACGTCCACAATTGATGAGCTCTAGGCTCAGTCAGAGGCCTTTTCCCCCAAAATAATGTGGGGAGCAATATGAGTCCCTGGACCCCATACGGGTGTGGGTACACACATGGGTATACACTAACACACAAATTCACAATCTATGTGCACACACAAATTGTACCTGCAAACAGCATACATACAAATACATACAAATAAGGCCACATGTACACAACATAAATTAATATCCTAGCAGAAATAAAAGTATTGCACCTGAGAATCAAGACTCTAATGGTCTAATAAGGAATATTTATGGTTGCAGTTTCCACACTTTCTGTTACAAGAGCCCTTATTATTCTTAAAAAAATATTGAGAATCCGAAAAGCTTTTGTTTACAGTGGTTACTTCTGTCAATGTTCTTCATATAGGAACTGAAAATAGAAACTGCTTAAGATAGTATTTGCAGAGTGGTCAGTATATTATACAAAATACTTAGAAAGTACAGAATATAATTATTGAGTCTCTCCAAAGAAATCATAAAGCCAAAGCAGAAAAAAAAAATGTGAATCTAGCGCCTTTGCGGTAAGCTGTTTTCAAATCTTTGTAGCACATGGCTTAATTAAAAACTATCTAGATCCCTGTGTCTGCTTCTGCATTCTATCTGTTGTGACACCACGCATGAGGGCATCTCTGGAAAACTGTACACAGAGGGGGAGCTAAAAGGAGACAACCATCTCAGAACCACTGCGTTAACTTTTTGCCTCATTCATCTTTGAAAACCCAAAACTCACAGCAGCTAAAAGCAAAAACTTGGACTAAGGTATTTTTAGAAAAATAAAGGATTTAGTTAAATAAAAAACAAACTATTAAAGAAGTAAAATCACTGTAAAGGGACAATCTGATCGGCTGAGATAGAAAGAACAGTACTAACATAGAAATGGCCAGAGACCCTTGCAAAGCTAATAGCATGAGTTCTAGACCCAAGTCTTGACAATGACCAATGAATGAAAGAGAGATCACACAAGGTCACATCAGATCCAGGCATTTCTGAAACAGAGCTGAAAATACCTGACATGTAGGAGGAAAAGAAGGTCACACCTAAAGCAACAGGAAAAAGACATTTCAAAACTCTCAAAACAATTGTAGGATCTAAAGGAAACTGAACAATGGCCTCGACATCCTGGAGCATAGTTATAAGCAAAGACAGAAACACTGAAATGCAAGATGTCAGGGATTTTTTTTTTCTTCATGCATCTATTCCCAGAAAATGTGCTCAATGAGCCAAGTGCTTAACCTCATATGAAAGCAAGAAAACGACAACAAAAGGCATGTAGAAAATAGGGAGACCCTGCTTACTGGGGAGACAGAATGCCCAGGCTTGCAGGGTAAAAGTTGATCACAGGTGCTAAGGGCAATGTCTCCAAAAGGTGGGCTTCAGGAGAAGATGTGTGAGAAGACAACATTAAGGTAATCGTGAGCAAGTTTGGTATTAAATCTATGTTGACTTAATGGAAAAATTAAGCCAATTTACAAAAGAGGAAGCATTATGAAAGCTAAGGAAAATAAGGGATTGTGACCACATCCCACTAACAGCAGCACAAATTTGTCCTTGTACAGTCTTAATAATGGCAGGTGTGAGTACTGAGGGGAAAATGTTCTGAGAAAAGCAAGTGAGACGTGTATCTTGTAAAGCAGGACGAGAGAAAAAAACATACCAAACTTGTCAGTGTCCATGATAACAATTCAATAGATCACATCTAAAGCAGACTTTCAAAACTATCATATGTAAACATGGTATTTGTACACATGGAAACAAATTATAAAGCCTGATCCAAGTATATTTAAAGAGGGACCCTCTGTAGAAAGGTAATAATGCTATTTTTATCCCAGCATGTCCTGGCTGTTTAATTGACTCTTTTAATCATGCATATATTTGATTATAAAACATTTGCCTAAAATGTTAAAGACCCTTTAAAAACAAAACAGTGAAATGTAACAACTCTGAAGAATTAGGTCAAAGAAAGCTGGTGCAGCTTTCCCATCTTGATGGCTCTTCTTAAACATTTGAACATTTCAGATGATTGGGCACATTTGTCACAAAACAAGGCAGTGTTCTTGGATATTTTGTTCCTCGGAGATGAAGGCTAAGATAAAACTAAGGTCCCTGGTCTATGTCCACTGGGACAATGTGTGTTTGCTGGGTAATGCAACCTTGACAATCTAAGACCTTAGAGAAGTATTTTCTAAGCTCATCTTTTCAGAGGGGATCTTGCTGTCTCTGCACACCCTAGGACGGACTATCGCTGCAAAGATGGCTATCTACTAATCTCAATGTTATTATTGCATGTACCACCTTAAGGATAAAGAGGCTGATGTTTCATTGCATGGCACTGAGACCAGGATATGGACCCACTTCTATGTATCCTGGGCTCCAGTACATGCCTCTTTTGTCTTTACAGAAAATACTATGCTGACGCTAATGAAACACAGAGAAGAAATTCTGCCAAACTTACATGCCATCCAGATGATTCTGCCCTTATTAAATTTCAAGGCATCTGATGATGATAATGGTCAATATCAACTCTGTCACAGAATTACAAGATGTATCTATTTTGCTCTGGGTCTTGGGCTTCCAGAAAGTATGATATGTGTACATTTCATTTAGATACATGCTTGAACTATTTCTATGTATTAGTCACAACTTTGTAGAAAATGGTCTTAGTTCTTCCGATTAAATTCCACCCTGCCTTGCCTGTGTTAATTATCCATGTTATTCTGTAAGAGAACAGGGGTCACCTAGTGCCTGGGAGAAATAGCCAGCAGATTTTCCATGGACAGCAGCAGAGTGACATGGCCTGAAGTTTTCTTTTACATCATACAATGCATTCTCAACTGCTTCTCTCTGGTGAGCTGAACTTAAAGAAAATGGGGGCTACAACATAAGGAACAAACACAGGATATTCTGGGATTCACTTCTACTGTTTGTCTTTGAGAACAAGACCCTGGCAGCTCCTCTGCCACACAAAGGCAACCAAGAAAGAAATCAGATGTTTTCATAATGGAGGGTAGGACAAGACCTTAGGGGTCTACTCGTATGCAAGGGTAAACAAGAAATAAATTAGCTACTTTCATAATTATGGGTGGAACAAGAGCTGAGGGGTCTACTTTTATGCAAAGAAAAACAAGAAATAAATTAGATGTTTTCATAATGGTGGGTGAGACAAGACCTTAGGGGTCTACTCTATTATGCAAGGCAGAGAAACTGTAAGAAAAAAATAAACCAAAGGTGTCTGAAATGAAAGATCTAGCTCTAAGGATCAGTACTTGGTCACAAGATAGAAACATTAATATTATCTATTTTTTAAATATCCATGCAGACTTTCAATGTTTGAAATGCAAAAAAAAAAAAAAAAAAAAACCATAGAAACCCCTAAACCACTGACTTCACTGTTATCCTGTCAGGGCAGCAAGATCACAAAGCAGGTCAATTTCAGTTCTTAGCAGAGAGTGTTCTGCAATGGGTACATCAGTCAATAATCTCAATACATTCTCTAAACAGGGACTGGGCAGATAGATTCAGAAACCTCCACCAGGACAAGTCCACGGCATTTCTTCCTGATTCTCGAAGCTTCCATTAAGCTACAATAAGAATGATAGTGTTCTTCAAACATGGCCACATCCTAATACCCTGTATCTGGGATATTGTTATGATTTCCTAACAGTGGAGACCTGAACACTGTACTAAGATCTTTAGAGAATGTCTTAGACTATCCAAATGGGACAACTCTAATCACAATTATCAGAGACACAGGAGGCTCAGAGAAGATCTGCCAAGAGAAGAGACTTAAGGGATGCTGTCACTGGACAAGAGCTGCAAGCCAACAGAGGTAACACCACTAGCCAAATATCAAGAAAGTTTCCCCCAGATACACCAGCAGGCATTCAACCCTGCCAACACCTTGCCTTTCAGTGAGATATCTTTAGATCGTTGACCCATGTGATAATGATAGTCTGTTATTTAAGCCACAAAACTAAGGAGAAATCATCACAGCAGCACTGGAACCACACACATATTCTCAACAGCCTCTGGCCTGCTGTTTCCCATGAGTTCCCGAGCGATTCTGGTTGCTTCAGCCAGGTCTCATTCTATCACTTTTCCCTGTAGGTGGTCCTCACATGAAACATATGCCCTCTCTGACCTACTATCCTAAGATTTTTTTTTAAATGCCACCTACACGAGGAGTGTGTGATGTGTCTGCAATCTTCTTGTGCTTCCTGCATGTAGGTGAGTAAGCTCAATTCTGAAGATGTGTTTTAAAACCCAGCCAGAACAAAGTGATAATGCTGATGGTTTCATCTCTATCCTGTCTCGTTTATCTCCAAAGTGATTCAGAAATCAGGAAAGGAAATGTAGATTTAGGCATTTAGCTCAAAAGCTATACCAGGGAGCAGAGTGGAATTGGGTTCCTAACAGGAAAGACAGGACAGAGTCAGTCATTTAAGCTTTGTGGGAGATTCAGACTGCTATTGTTGAAAAGAAAGAGGGGGTCTACTGAAGTGGACATTTATGATGATCAACTGGACAGCAGTAGAAAAGTGAGCTCCTGAGATATAGCCCATCTCTGTTGACACTGGTTGACTCTGTTGACAAAGGCAAGCCAGGGTCCATGGGTGAGGTAGCTGGCAGTGTTGCCTTCAGGTCATTAGAGAGATTGGACTGTAGCTAGCATTGGAGATGTGAGCTCCTGGAAGACAAGAGCCCACCCTCCCTCTATTAAGGTGAGTCCACATTATGTTCCGCCCCCCCCCCAAAAGGGATTGTTTTTAAAGCTAAACAAAATACTGCAATAACGTGAATTGGCATTTTTAGGCTTCTAAGAAGAGAAAGCAGCTACCCTCACATTTCCCAGTAACACTGATGAGTCCATCATTAAAATTCTATTTCAGGCCACAAAGAGAATTATTTAGGGCAAAAATAAACATGCAGAGCAGTTCTTTGGAGGGTCTAATACTATTGATTATTTTTTTTCCTCTGCAGACTTGAATTTCTCTTGACTCAGAACCAGATCAAGTGAATGGAAGATGATTATTATTCTCTCATAGGCATGGAGAAACAAAAGTCTTACATTTTCATTTTATTTATTAGTCATAAGAAAGAAGAATCTATTGAGAAGCACACTGGGAACATATTGATAGCAATTATCAATCATTGCACAAAATCGGGATGTGGGTTGGTGACTGGAGAGGCTGGCTCTAAAGATTTCAGTTATTATGACAGAAAACTGTTAAGCCTGAGCACTGTATTCTAAGGGCAACTTGAGTAAGCCTCAGCCCCTGAAGTAGGGGTCTGTGGACCAAAGGAAATTATATGACTTCAGAAAGTCAAACCATAAAATAGGTGCCTGTTGCCTCCACTCCCTGCCTTTGCTGATTTCAGATTTAGAAATAAAACTAACTCAAGCCATAAAAATGATCAAGGAGTGCTAGGAGCAGGTGCTCTTGGAAGGAGAATTCAGAATTCCTGAAGATGAGGATGGTGATGGTCTGCAGGTGATGAGGGGTATGGCAGACAAGAAGGAAGAATTGTTCTGCCCAGGAAACAGAAGGAGCAACATGATAATCTCCCTTTGTTTCTGCTTTCCAAATTTCAGTCTCCTGTTCACAATCACTGTAAATTCAGAAATTGTATTCAGAGATTCATGATAATGTAGATCATATATCTAGCAAAGCCTAAATATTTACTGTTTGACTTGACATATGACAGAAAGTCTTACTGTGGAAAGAGCAGCAGCAGGATGACTCCCAGTTCTCAGACAGAAAGAGGAAGAATTCAGTGCAGGTTCCTTTTAGAGACTTTTGGATTGTGATTAGAATAATGTACTCTAGAGACATTGGAGGAGGGGCTTTTTCACCTTCCTACAAACTTAAATGGAAATTAAAGTCAGTATAATTTCTGCTACCTGGAGTTGATCAGGTTGGCATTCAGAATGTTGATGATACTGGACTTTCTCACGGAAAAGCATGAAAATTTTAAAATGTACTTTATTGTTTTAAATATTTTATTTTTAATTTCTATGAATGGGTGTTTAGCCTACATAAATATATATGTACATATCTATATGTATGTATATATGTATATATATAATTTGTATATGTAATTAGGTATACATGTAATATATACATATATTGATATCAGAAATGTATAATTATAAAAATGTTTATAAATATTTTTATAATTTGTCTACTTTTAATATTAATTATAATAGATAAAACTATTTACATAATTTAAGATTTTTAAGTTACAATAAGTTTGTTTGAATGGGAAGTCCAAGAAGAAGGTGACAGCAAATTTCATGTCTAGTGATGTCTCCCTCCTGCTTCATACAGTGTTTTTAATGCAACCTCACAGGTGGGATGGAAGGATGCCTGGATCCCTATTTGAGGCACTAATTTCATCCTGATGTCCTCGTTATCTCTCAGAGCCACACTAGACATCAGGTTTTCACATGAATGTGTGGAGAATATGAACACCCAGTCTCCATCACTTAGGAAGGACCGATTGTAATAAAGCTATCAACCATACAGAACAGTGTCCCGCCAGCTACCTTTGCTTGAAGGCATGTGAGTTACTATATAAAATATGTTCCTGGCCCTTCAACTGCTCCTTATTGAACAAGATATGCTGAAATAAGACTGTAATATGAAAATACCATCACTTCCTCTCACCATATAGACAATGTTCTAATAATTCATTTATATTGTAGATTTCAAATGGTCAAACTGTGATTGAACTTTTAAAATGACTTCATCATAGATTTTTTTTCAAAAGTCTTGGTCAAGGTGTCAAAGCCTTCTCGTTGAAAAAAAAAATGAAGTCAAGCAGTGACAGCAAGCAGTAATGCTGGAAAACTTTTTCCCACCACTTGTGAGCCATAGGGATTTATTGTCTCAAAACAGAATTATTACAGAGTCCAGAGATATGCTCACTGCATTTTCAATTACAGCTCTAAGCTCAGAAGTCTAATTACTTTAAAATTTGATTTTATATTCCACACTTAAAATTCAGAGGAGTTCTGAGAAATCTAGATAGTTACCTCTCACCAATACATAGCCAACTGAGAAGATGGCTACATGATTGTCTATGAAAGATAATTTTTCTTTAAAATTATATGTTTTTAGTTATAACAAATTTTATACATATATTTACACAAACACACACAAATATATATACATATATATACATATATATATGTATATATATACATATATATGTATATATATATAATACACATATATGTAAACTATGCCAGGCCCTGCTTGCATTATTATATTTAACTCCTGTGGCCAAAATATGAGACTAGAGGGTCTTTTCTGACTGGTGGAATATAGACAGCTGTTAACGTTCAAATGTATCATTCAAGTCTTGATATCAAGGAAGCCTGAGATAATCAGAAAAATCTGAGGCGTTTCCATTGCCACCCACTATAGATCAACCCTAAGTATATGAATAATAAAATCCCTTATTTGGGGAGTGTGATAAAAGAGATTCTGTGTCAAAATGAACTGTTTTAGTTTGCTATTTAGTTTAATACTCCAGTTTGCTTTTTTGTTACTATTATAAAAACACACTGACCAAAAACGTCTTAAAGAAAGATGGGTTTATTTCTTCTTAAATTTCCAACACAGTCCATCATTGAAGAAAATCAGGGCTAGAGCTCAAGGCAAGAACCTGAATGAGAAACACCGCTTCATACTTCACTCCCTGACTTACTCATGGTCTCATATTCAGGCAGCTTTCCTATGCATCCCAGGCTCACTTAGGTATGGATGACGTCACCCACAGTGGACTGGATCTTCTCATATCAATCATTTAAGACAATCTCTTGCAGATGCAGCCAATCCCTCAATGGCATTCCAGCAGAAACAAAGATATAAAAGCCTCTCAAATAAAAACACAAATAAAAAAACCTTACTTTATATAAGTGCAATAAAATAATCAAGCTATCATCATGGGACAGAAAACAACTGAGCATCCGTATAATGGGGAGGAAGTATTCTGACCTATGCTAGTTAGGAAAATGTTTTTAGGATAATGTCTGAGCTGAAACTAAAATAAGAAAGGAAAGCCATAAAGACTTGGTGAGCCATAAGTGTGACTGACTAGAAGATGGAGAAAACTGGTAGGAATGTAGTTCTCAACCAGAATGAAAAGAATATATGTAGGTCAAACTCTTATAGGCTGTAGATAGTTCATAGGAGGGAACCCAAGAAGTGCATCAAGGTGGGGAGTAGAGATGGACAGGTCCTAAGAGCCTTCTGGGTCATGGCTTATCCTAGCTTTTCCAAGCCTCTAAGTCTTTTTTACATTGTCAAAATTCCCCATAACCCTCAGAGTTGAATAAGTATAAGTAGAATAGATTATCATTCACAAACTTCCACTCAGCATAGTCTCGGCCACATGTAAGTCTTCACAGCATCTCTCAATAGTATCTTGCGGCACTCCCAGAGATATAAGCACCTCTGTTGCCAGTTCTTGAACCAAAAATCTGAATTCAATGTCTAAATATACCAAGAACTTACAAAACCTTTGGCATATGGGTTAGAATTAATTCCGAACCAGGAGTATGTGCATAGCTAAATACCACACACACACACACACACACACACACACACATATATACAGAGAGAGGAGAGAGAGAGAGCACACGCCATGCACGTGTCCACATATATATTTTATGTGAACTAGAGAAAGTATCTTGTAATTAAAATATTAACCATCAGCATGATTATGTTTCTCATAACATTAATCTGGTCAAAGTGATAAATGTGAAACTAGGAAACTGATATAAAGTAAGAGTGAATCATCCCAGATCATTAGATTATATAATTCAGACTTTGAAGATCAAAAATAAAGAATGAAAACAGTTAATAACTTTCTGTCAGTGGAAGGAATTATTTATGGTGGTACAATGGCTATAATTAAACAGATGAAGATGAATAAGAACATGAAAGTCGGTATTAGCATGAAAACTCCCAGATGGCAGGAAATTCACAAATTATCCCATTATGATTTTTCAATATTTATTAAACATCCTGTTTTCCAAATGATGCCATCAACAAACTTCTAAGAAAACAGAATTAGGGAGAGGACCTGGCATAGTTTGGGAACCTAGAATGCAATGATGAAATTTGTCATTGGGTGGTCTTCTCACCTCCCCTTCACCTCTTGTTTCCAATCCAATCCAACTATCAGTTGTTGAAAGGTACTAGGGATGAAACAATGAATTATAAACAGAGATGTATGCCAAGTCATAAATCATACAGCTGTCACACTGGCCTCAAACCCATCAGAACTGACTCTACTCAAGGAGCAACTGGATCAGACTGATTAGTTCATTCTCAGAATGACCCTTAGACTCAATTCTCTGATGGCCAATGCCATCCTACCTACAATTTCTAGTTCTTATGGAATGTCCATGTCTCACATAATTTCAAATGTAAAAGGCTGAACAGTAAACCAAGTGAGAAATTCTGGGATTTACTCTAACTTCAGCAGAAATCCCTTAGGAAATACCCCAGCTCCTCTTTATCCTGGATATGGAGAACTGTGGGAAGTGTTTGTGTGCTTCTGAAGGAATCCATGTAGAATTATATTCTCATCTCTGCATGGTTGCCAGAATTTATGAGATAGTTTACCTTCTCCTACTCACTTCTCCACTCCCTTGCTATTTTCTACACCTCCTAAATAAACTGCTTACACCCAGATTTTGCTCCAGAGTTTATTCTGAGACACTCAACTAAAATATCATATATTGAAATATTTGCATGTCAGAAGAGAAATTATTACTCAAATGGATTTCCCCTGTACCATTTGATAAAAAAAATATATTTTATACCTAAAACTATCCTCAACACTTGCTTCCTCAAGATAGGTCTCACTGACCTTACAGCCTTTTAGCCATCCAAGTTCTTATGTCAGACCCAACATACCATACTATTCCTCAAATCACATCGGGAATTATATTTCATTTATTGCTTGTACCAATTATGTATGTCAGAACAGCATCTTCTACATGAAAGGAAGACAAACACTTTCTCTTGTGTCATTATCTCTCAGGCCACAAATGATGGTTTCCTCAGAAAACTAGGAATCAATCTCCCCAATGATCTAGCAATACCACTATTGGGCACATACCCAAAGGATGCACATTCTTACCCCATGGGCATTATCTCAACTATATTCATAGCAGCATTATTTGTAATAGCAAGAACCTGGAAACAACCTAGATGCCTCTCAACTGAAGAATTGATTAACAAATTGTGGTACATCTACACAATACTACTCAGCAGTAAAAAAAAAAAAAAAAAAAAAAAAAAATGACATCCTAAATTTGCATGCAAATGGATGGATTTGGAGAGTATCATCCTGAGTGAAGTAACACAGGCCCAGAAAGATAGATATGGTATGTACTCGCTCATCAGTGGATTTTAGACAACAAGCAAATACCCAAGCTGTAATCCACAACCCCTAAACAGCTTGGGATCAGAAGGAACTTAAGGGATATCAATCCCCCGAGGAAAAGAAAATAAAGAAGATCTCCTGAGTAAATTGGGATTATAATGGGTAGCAACCAAGGGTTAGGTGGGAACAAATCATGAGAGAAGGAGATGGTTGAGTGAGAGGAGCAACAAATAGCGAGAATAAAGAGATGGATATCTTGACAGAGCCACCGTGGGTTTGGAAAAAGGCTGGGTACTAGGGAATCCTCCAAGAACCCATAGGATGTCACTGGCTAGGACTCCAACCAATAGTAGAGGGGGTGCTTAGACAGGATTTCCCCTGTAATAAAATGAATGACACCCTAAGTGTCATTATAGAACCTTCATCCATCAATGGAGAGAAGCAGAGGCAGGGATCCATAGCTAAGCACAAGGTTGAGCTCCTGGTCCGGCTGAAGAGCAATAGAAGAGTGTATGAGCAAAGGGATCAGATTCATGAGGAGGAGACCCACAGAGATGGCTGACTGGAGCTATTGGGAGTTCGCTGAATCAGAAACAGCCACCGGGGAAACTTCGGGGAAAGAAACCAAACCCTCCAAAGGTAAATGACTGTCAAATGGCATGGGCAGTTTGTGGAGCCTCTTGGAGTAGGATTAGACTATGTCTCTGTGGGTGAACTGGCATCTTGGAGCCCATTCTCTACAGAGGAACATCTAACTCAGCCTTAATACTGGGATGAGGGTATCGGACCTACCTCAACTGGATATACCAGACTGAACTGACCCACCTTAGGACTCCTTGTCCTCTTTGGGGAATGGATGGGTGGAATGGGGTGGGAGGAGGCTGAGGGAGGACTGAAAGGGACTAAGAGGGGGACTGGAGGGCAAGCAGGGTTATAAAATAAGTTGTTAAAACTTGAGAAAGAGAAAAGTCTTAAATGCAAGGCTGGCTCCTATGTTAGAGCCACATTGCTTTGTTCCTGCACTAAAGTGAATTTGAGGGTGGGGTACTCCAAGAGTCCAAGTCTGTAGATAACATAACTTGATTCTTTCCAGTCTGCTAACTGTATTACACTCTACAATATGCTGCTAGATGATGGCTTAGAATAGCACAGATATGCACTTAATCATGTAGATATTATTGACACTTCTCACAGCCACCTTCTCATTTCATTTGTGTTTCATCAAAATGCAAGGTGACACCTGACACTGCCCATAGACAATGTGGAAAGGGTTTGAATGACATGCTGTTAAAAACAGTGACTCTAGTTGCCAGGTAGGGTGGTACTCACCTATAATCCCACAGATACATGTAGCCCTTCCCCCAGATAGAGACCATTACTGAAGTTCACAAGCAGTTAAAATACAGAGAACTTACTGTGGGGTTGTGTCTCCTACGGATGTCAGAATAGCATCCATGAGCCTCACCATCATGGCAGCTTAAACATGAGCTGGACATAAAATAACAATTAGCGAAAATGAGGTCATGAATTTGAAAGAGAACAAGGGGAGGGTACATGGGAGGGTTTACAGGGAGAGAAGGGAGAGATGAGGGGAGGGGAGAGGAGGGGAGCAGCGGGCAAGAGGAAAGAAATCAGCATACTCAGTAAAGACCTTGATAATACATCTCAGACTGAGGAAAAGCAGATTCCAACAACCATAACCTCAAATAGAAGCCATAATAAAAAGCACTTCCAGGAATACAGAACTGACCTCCAGGGTTGCTGCACTATAGTCAAATGTTCAATTGTCAGTTAAAAAACTGTTAAACATATAAAGAACCTAGGAAGCAGCCCAGCAAAGGACCTGGGCTCTATTCCAAAGCAGTTCCTAAACCAGAGAAGTGGTACACAAGTCTGGCATCCCTACAGGGAGGTGGAGAATTCAGGGTGAGCCTTGCCCTGCTTCTGGCCACCTTCTCTTCACATCACCACGACAAGAGAAAAGTTAAATCTTTGGCAGCTGTCACTGAGCTGAATTCAAAACTTAATAACGCTAACTTTCACATATGTACTTAACTACAATTAAAGTAAGGAATGCAAAGGACAATAGTCTCTTCCTGAGAAATAGAGTGAACTTTCGTGACCATTTCCAGAGACTGGAGATTGTAACCAATGTGAACACGCAACTCATATTAAAACACTTTAGCAACTCAAGATCATGCCATAAGTGAATCTTAATTGCAACTTCCAAAATCAGTTTCCCTTCAGTTATGCTGAAGCATTCGCTCTATTTCATGGTCTAAATCATTTATCTCCCCAGAGCACACATCCAATCCCTCATGATAGATACAACTGAACAAAGAAACAAACAAACAAGAAAAAAATCAAAAGAAAACAGTGAGCCAACCCCATATCAGCCATAAAACTAAGGAATAAGCTTTTTTCTAAGGCGAACATTCTAATATGGACAGAGGCATGTGTAAAATATGCTTCAGGGTGGAAATGACAGAACCAGATGAGGCAATAAGGATGTAATTTGGCCTTCAAAAAAATAGGATGTCCTTCTAAAGCCTGAAATAACTGCCAGGTGCCATGGCAGCACACGCAACTAGTGTTGCCAGGTAAAATACAGGACACCCAGTTGCATTTGGATTTCAAATATGTGACAATTATTTTAACATGACTATAGTCCAAATACTACATAGGATACATACAAAAAAGTTATTCATTATTCCTCTGAAATTTACATAGAACATGGATGTCCTGAACTCTCATGTGCTGTGGCTGGTAAGGCTGTGAAATACCCTATTTCCTGGACCTAAGAGGTTAACATGCTTAATGAGCCACACCGGGGCAGAATGGCATCACTCCTATTGGCCAGGTCTTGGTTTTATGCTCTCTTTCATCTAATTCAGAGACATGTCAATCACCAATATAGTTTATCCTAATGTTAATGGTCAGGGGTCAGGTACCCAAATAATAAGGCATTATCCAAAAAGCAGGTGGTTAGAGTGGAACCCAGGGGAGAATCCAGTCAATCTGAGCTGCAGACCAGCACCAAACCTCTTACTTCATTAGTTCATGTTTGTTTGTGTGGTGTAAATCTATGGATTTAAGCAAACTACTCTGAACTCAAGTTCTCCAAACACTTAGAAACATAAACCAAATATCCTCGGTTTTCTTTAATACAGCATGAACTCTTTCAAAAATATTTGACTAACTCGTTTTGTTTGTTTGGGTTAGGGTTTCTCAGACAGTCTTTCTGTATCTGACCTCAAACTCATGAGCCTCTGTTGTGGGATTCAGGTGTCAGCTGATAAGGTCAAAAGACACTTATACAGGGGCACCGGGCCCCTGAAGGGGGCGGGGAAAGCCCATTGAAAAGGGGTTTCTGGAACACGAGATGTCTCTTCCTGGTTCCTGGCTACTGGAGAGACAGGATCGGATTCCATCGTCTGTCCATCACTCCTCCACCGTTCCAGACTCCAGTCCCTGTTCAGGTGCTACTGTAATCTGTTAACTGTACCATGAGTTTTGATTTATATTTTAATAAATATCTATCTGGTACTGGTACTGGTGCCTTCTAAGTAAACTCCGCCTACAAGCCTCCTGCCTCAGCTTCCCAATGCTGGGATTGCAGATGTCTACTACTACAGCCTGAATAAATCTGTCTTTGCTACTTTATTGACCATATCATATCATCAGTGATGAATTTAATGAATGCAGCAAGTTATACATCTAAAACTATTTCCGCATAGAGGGGCAAGGAACTCATGTTCCCCTACTTTTAGCTGAGGAGCTACTGATAGAATTTCTTAGGTATTAGTCTCTGGCTCTATAGCGGTGATTATTTAGGAAGCACCAATTGGACTCTGGGTATTACCAAAAAATAGAAAAAAAAGAAAAAGTTTGGAGGGGCTATGATTGATTTTCAGGGTGTCAACCCAAGCTTTCTTCTTGTAGTTTTTCTCCAGTGGTCTTTCCTAGAGCTCATGCTGCATGGTATGAATGAATACTGTCATCAGCTCACCATGTATTTGTTAAGAACCTATTCTGTCATAGGCACCATAGTAAATACGGTAGAAAAGACACGTGAAGGTAGGAAGGATAGACGAAAGGAAGGCAGTGATGGTCCCTGGTCTGAGGTGGTGTCTTAGCTTTCTAATCACTGTGACATAAGCAACTCAAGAGAAGACGCTCTTCAATCTGCTGCTAAAGTAGCCTGTATAGTACAAACAACACCCAGAGATGATGGAGACTGACAGATGCTGACATCTGGAGCCCACACTGACGCCAGGACTCTGTGGTATATCCAGAATAGGTGGTCACTATTTTTCACTAGGATATTATGTTTACAGAACCTCCTATGCAGACTGTTTGCCCTCACGTCAGAGAGCTACAGTGTCCACAAAGTTTTAGCGTGTCTTACACCTCATCTCCTTAAGATATAGAAATGAGTATGGGGGACGGGGTGCAGTAGAGTGTTGTAGGAGGGAGGACCTTCTGAAAACTGAAGCTTACTGTTGGGATAAGCTTATTGTCTAAATTTCCCTGTTAAACAGGTCATATTATTTGCTGACTGAAAATTCTTATGTACTGTTAGTCACTCGAAGATAAAACTCTTAGTGTAGATCTATATTAGGCTCAAAATGGAAACTGTTACCTTGATAAGATTATTTCTTCCTGTCCTAGGAAACACTGGTCAGTTATAAAACCACTTAATTCTGACAGATACGAAAAAGGAATGTGGAACTGTATGAGATGCCAAGAAATTCTTGTCTACTAATGTGTCTGTGTTTATAAATTTGAGCACATAATAATTAAAACTTTCTTATGAACAGTATATACCAATGAACCTAGAGAAACAATCACAAATGAGAGAAATTGTGTAGGCACAGTTAAAAGACAGATAATGTTCTTCATTTGTTGGTAGATTTAGTCACCATTAAAAATGATGAACAGCACATTAGAAAGAGAAAAGGATGTGTATATATATATATATACATATATATATATATATATATGGTAAGGACATGTTCATCTCACTCATAGTCAGTGGAAAATGAGTTAAAACTAATATGCCATACATTGCCTTGAAGTTTGGAGATGATCTGGATGAATGACAGCCTCTCACAGGCATAAGGTAGGGGGAAAGTGCTATTATGGGGACAGAATGTTAAAACTGTTTGGGACACTCTGGCCATATCACTAAAGTCATTTAAATCCATACAGTGTTACCCAAAGAATTCCAGGAATGCATTCAAAAGATGTATTTGTAAATTTCTACTGAGAAAATACAAGCCAGGCATAGGAGCATGCTTCTTTAATCCCGGCCGTTAGGAAACGGAATCAGATGGTCAAGGCCATCTTCAGTTCTTAGTGATCTCGAGGCCAACAAAGGCTACAGAAAACCCTGTGTCAGTAAGCCAAGCAGAAAGCAAAAAAGGAAGAAAGCAACCAGAACAAGGGAGGGGGAAGAAAATTTATACAATAGAATGATTGCTTTTTAAAAATGTAGACTGGGTATTTAAATAGAAAATACTCTTATTGTATATGGCCAAATCACCTGAAATATCCCTGACTTCATCTGCTCTCCAAAGCTAAAGCAGGTCGGCCTGTTTAGTACTTGGTGGTAGAAGATGTATATTAAAGCAATTTTTGAAATATATACACATATATGTGCAGTAATGTAGTAGAAATAAAATAACATATGATGTGCAGATAGACAGTTGGTAGAAAGATGCTCTTGATGTATAGTTAAAATAGGAGCTATGAAGTGGGCAAAATGCCCATTCTGGACAGAGGAACGGGATAGAAATGAATGAAATATCAGGAAAATTCAGTATTCCCCTTAATTCCATCTGCCTTATGTAAATTTCCACAAGGAATATGTATTACTTTCATAATTAAAAAAAAAAACACTTTTTAAAAAGAAACCAATAAAGAAAACAGTAGGCTTGGCTCAAATATTTCTTTCATATAACAGTATGTGAAATATGTGTGACATGTTTAAGAACTGGACGCTGAGCTACCCGGCTTTCTCTGTGGCTGGATATTTACCCATCTTTTCTGATTTTCATGCTGCCAAGCCCAGTACTCTTAAGTTCTCAAGCTCATCATACCCGAGAATTTACATTTCTCCTGCCTATAACTCTGAGAAATATCATGTATTTTGCTTCTCTTTTCTCATCTTGGTGATAGTCAAGTCACAGGTGACCTTGGCTCTTGCCTGTCCATCATGATGCCCCTCCGAGGTCCTCTAGTTAACCCTGGTTTTAAGGGTCTAACAATGAGCTGAATGAGTAGATGCCACTCTTCTTTACTAGAAACAAGTAGAATAACCCCAGAGCATTGAACTTCATTATAATCCAGCTTTCATATAAGCAACAGAGCAGTTTTCGTGCAACAGAAAAGAATCCTAAGGCATTTTATACATGTTTTCATATATAAAAATACAATATAGCTTGATTTTATACAAGCCATTAAACAACTGTTTTTTATTTAAAGATTTATTTTATATTTAATTTTGTGTCTGTGTATGAGTGCAGGTATTTGCAGAGGCCAGAAGAGGGTTTTGGATACTTTGAAATTAACAAGCAGTTGAAAACCACCTGATGTGTGTCCTGAAACTAAACTCTAGTATTCCACAGGGTAAGCTACACCCTTCACCACAGAGCTATCTCTCTTTATAATGAGCCCACCT
The DNA here is from genome assembly GCA_033318265.1 of Phyllotis vaccarum. NCBI lineage: Eukaryota > Metazoa > Chordata > Mammalia > Rodentia > Cricetidae > Phyllotis > Phyllotis vaccarum. The sequence goes on along the minus strand of JARWLC010000005.1, from coordinate 47,909,835 downwards.
TAAAACATTTTTCCCCTAATTCCTCAGAGTTACACATATTGAGATAGAAATTAGGATTTGTCAAAACAAAACAAAAGAATACTAACTTCAAATGCTCTAATAACTTGGAGAAATTATAGGGTAGCTTTAGATTGACAACAAATTTAAAAGAAGGGTACAGAGACAGGTTTTGTACACCCATCCTGGTACATACACAGCCTTACCTGATTTCCATCTCCCACCAGAAGGGCACAAGTGTCACAATCTGTGAAGCTTCACTGACTCCAAATCCATAATTTACTTTAGGTCCCGTCTTTCTCTAGTAAAGTCTTTGGTCTGGGCAAATGTATAAAGAAACACATGTTTTATAACAGAACCACAGTAACTGTTCTCTCACCTTAAAATTGTCCTATTGCTAAAGACCCCACACACTCTAAACATAGGGACAAGGACTCCTGAGATAGAACTGGTTTGAGAGTCTCCTCCCTAAAGATTAGGCTGTCATGGTCCGAGAAGGAGCCAAGAAATTTTCTTTTAGGTGATTATCGAATTTCATATTCTCTCTCTCTCTCTGTTGTGTTCTAAATATTGATTTATGTTTTCATATATAAAAATAAAATATAGGTTGGTTTTATATTTACAAGATTATATATAGATGAATTATACATGTACATTTATTTTAATTTATAGTTTTCTGTATTTATAGAATATGTTTTTTATACTGAATTTTGTATAGTGCATTTTTTCTAGAAACCAATAGTCGCATTACAATTTTAATCATCACTAAAAATAAGTTCCATTATCTGATGCCTACATTAATTCATCAAATACTCAGGAGTATTTAAGGTTCTGAAGAAATAATCACAAATAAAAATAGTAGCACTCTGATAGGATTCTATTTTAAAGAATGGGTAACACACAAATTATATTTATATAAAGTACATATTGTATATAGAGTGGGAATAAGCACCATAAAGAATTAAAAAATACAGGTGATGGCACTGTAAGGGTCAGGCTTTATGCAGAAGCCCAATGGAGATTTCGAACAGGTACTAGGATGAAGGTAAAGAGGGAGCTGAACGTATAGAAACAGCAGTGGATGAAGGAGATGAAGCTCTGAAGCCTCTCACTAGCTTCATTCGTCTTGAGACTGTTTAAGAGTGTGTTCATATTCTTTGCCTTTATTCCAGATGTCAGGGAAAAGTTTGATTTCACACTCAGCTCTTTGATTCCAATCAGTGCATTTGCTGTGAGATGAAAATTTCCATAGTCTTGTGAAGTTTAAAACTCAGCCAATTAATGTGATATCTTCCAGGATCATTTCCTAGGTATTGATTTAAAATGACTTTAAAAAAACAGAGCAACTTCTGGAGGCATCACCATCCCTGACTTCAAGCTCTACCATAGAACTATAGTAAGAAAAAACATCTTGGTGTTAGCATAAAAACTGACATGTGGACCAATGGGATCAAATTGAAGACCCATTAATCTGCACACTATGAGTACCTGGTTTTTGACAAAGAAGCCAAAACTGTAAAATGGAAAAAATAGAGCATGACCAACAAATCGTACTTGAATAACTGGATATCAATATGTAGAAGAATACAAATAAATCCACGTCTGTGACTACGCACAAACTCAAGTTCATGTAGATCAAAGACCTCAGCATAAATCCAGTTACAATGAACCTGATGGAAGAGACGGTAGGAAGAAACAATGAACATATTGGTACATGAGACCACTTTCTAAATATACCAACAGTAGTACAGACACTGAGAAGAACAATTAATATATGGGATCTACTGAAACTGAGAAGCTTCTGTAAGGCAAAGGACACAATAAAAATGAGACAAAACAACAGCCTACAGAATAGGAAAAGGATCTTCACCAGCCTCATACCTGACAGAGAGCTTATCTCCACAATATATAAAGAACCCAAAAAACTAGACATCGAATACTAGACACTCTAATTAAAAATGGGCTACAGATCTAAACAGAATTCTCAACAGAAGAATTTAAAATGGCTCAGTATTCTTTGTCATCACGAAAATGTGAATCAAAACAACTCTAAGATACAATATTACACCTCACAGAATGGCTAAGATTGAAAACACTGATGACAGCTTATGTTGGAGGCAAAGGGAATATGCCTCCATTGCTGATGGGAATGTAAACTTGTAGAGCCACTTTAGAAATCAGTATGGACACTTCTCAGGATTTGGGGAATCAATCTGCCTCAAGACCCAATGATACCACTGTTGGACATGTATCCAAGGAATGCTAAATCATACCACAAAGACACTTGTTTACCTATGCTTATAGCTCTGAAACCTGGTACAGGGGAAGTTAACCAGAATCCACAAGGATGACCCCAGGCTGGACTTTTGGTGATGATGGAGAGGGTGCCTGAGCTTACCTACCCCATTAATCAGATTGGTGACTACCCTGTCATCATAGAGCCTTTATCCAGTGACTGATAGAAACAGATGCAGAGATCCACAGCAAACACCAGGCCAAGCTTCCAGAGTCCATTCAAAGAGAGGGTAGAGGGATTATATGAGCAAGGCGAGTCAGGATCATGATGGGGAAATCTATAAGACAATCAAACTAATCTTGTTAGAACTCATGAACTTTATACATACAGTTGTAGAGCCTGCATGGGACCAGACTAGGCCCTCTACATATGGGAGATAGTTGTGCAGCTTGATCTGTTTGAGGGGCCCCTAGGAGTGGGATCGAGATCTTTCCCTGGTGTGTGAGCTGGCTTTTTGGAGCCCATTACCTGTGAAGGGATGCCTTGCACAGCCTTAAAGCAATGGGGAAGAGCTTGGAGTTGCCTCAGCTGAATGCACCAGGCTTTGCTGGTTCCCCATAGGAGGTCTTGCCTTGAGGAGGGGATGGGGAATGGGTGGGGGAAAGGAGGAGGGCAGGGGCAGGAGGGATGAGAGATGGTCTGTGGTTGGTGTGTGAAATCAATTAAAAATTTATTAAATAATAATAATTAATAATAAAAAACCCAACAACTTTTGTTGCACCTAGCCAGACCACTTGCCAGGAAGATCTTAGCCACATGATACGTGTGAAATGTGTTTGTTATACCACAGCTCTGAGTGGATGTGAAATTACCCATATTTCAGCTTTTGTATTCTCATAAGAAAAAGATCATCTTGTGTTTTGCATTGCATGCTGCTTAATTAATGAACATATTTATCTGTTTCTATGTGACTATTTTTATACACTTTCATATTTCTCCATATGTTCTTAAGCACTATTTTTCCAGGGGTTTCATATTCTCTAGATTAAAGTGGATAAAATTGTACCTTAATTTTTTTGATAATTTTCCACATTAGAATATATTCTACTTATTATTTGTTTAATATTCAATACTTAAAAATCTACTTCTTGGAGTCTCTCACCACCACAAACCCCTTCACTATCTCTTAAAAGTCATCATAGTCCTAACTCTGAACATTCAGCTAAAGCATCGCCTTTGCCTAGTGAGTTTCTCCGACTCCCATATGCCCTTTAACCACCTCCACATTCTCAACTCAAGCTCCAATGGAGCAGCTCATGGCCTGCTGTACCTGGCATAGCTCCATCATGCAATTCCTATACCAGTAAAGCCTACGGCAAGCTAGAATCTCACATCAGACACAGAACAAAGAAACAACTCCACATGTCCAGGTCACATCACAAAAACACAAACAGTATAAAATACCAATTCAGTATGCCCCACCCAGTCCCCAAATCCCACTAATGTTATAGAAGTGTTCTTCAATAAGAATTACCTAGATGAAACACAGAATTTAAAAGGACAACCATAAACTTTATGAAAGAATTCAATGAGTTTAAAGATGACATACAAAAAAACCTTCAATAAACTTAAAGAATATACCAACAAATGTCTGAGTGATACCCAAGAAAACACAAATATACAGTTGAATGAAATAAGACAGTTCTGGATATTTTAAACTGAATTCAATAAAGAGATACAAGTATTGAACAGAACTCAAGCTGGAAATAAGATGGGATCAAAAAAATTCCATCCAATTAGAAATCTCAGGGTGAAGTCTTACAAGTAAAATGGACCCATGGAAGACAGACTGTCAGGCTGGGCAGAGAAATTAGGGCATTAAGAACACAGAAGAAACAAATATGAAAAAATTAAAAGATACAGAAATGGAACAAAAGAGTGGTAGGACACTATTAAAGACTAAATCTTCAAATTATAAGCACAAAGGAGAAGAACCCCTGGTCAATAGCATGGACCAGAGTTTCAACTGAATCTTGGAAGAAAAGTTCTCCAAATTATGAAAGACATACCCATGCAGATACAAGAAGCAAATTAAATACCAAATAAACAGGAACAGACAAGAAACGTCCAGTGACATACTATAGTAAAACAGAACAAAGAGAAGGTCCTGAAAACTGCAAGAGAAAAAGCACAACTCACATATGAGGGAAAGCCAACATAAATAGCAGATGAGGGAACAGAGAGAGAGTGATCAGTGGTGAAGAGCCTTTCCAGGGATCTGGGTTCAATGCTTATCACCAACAGAGTGGCTCTCAACCATCCGTAATTTTAGTTCCAAGGGACCCAGTGACATTGTTGGCATCCACAGACATCAGGCACTTGCATAGTACAAAGACATACAAGTTAACAAAACACCCTTGCACATAAAATAAGTAACAACTGATATCCCAAAGAAAAGTATAAAAGCCTAAAAGAACCCAGAGCAATGCACTTTAACTTAGTGAAGACCACAGATGCCAACGTAGAATACTGAAACCAGGAAAAGTTTCATAGTTGAAGGACAGAGAAAATTTTTCCAAAATTTAATCTAGTTAAAAGACTTGTTCTTAAAGCCACCCCAACAGAGGATACTGGAAACAATATTTCAGGCAGAAGAGAAGAATAAGTATAGCCAAGAGTCTATACAGGAAAAAAAAATGAGCTATAATTATTGAGATATAAAACAGGGCTAAGAACATAATTAGAAAATAAAACAATCCTGCATCTTTCAATAACATTTAATAGTAATGGCCTTCGCTTTTCAAATATATAGACAAAGGCTGGCTGGATAATTTAATAAATGAAACCCAATCTCTCTGTTTTCTACAAGAAACTTATCTTACTTTCAAAGAGTTGGCCTGTGTTTCCATGGAAGATGGAAAAAAAATATTCCATGAAAATGGGGACAAGAAGCAAGCAGGCTTTGCTATCTTAATATTTGGCAAATAGGCCCCAAAGATTTCTTGTAGAAATCAGAAGAGACCTAGAAGGACACTTTGTTCTACTCAAGGAATAATTAACCAGGAGGACATCAGGATCCTACATACACCTGCACCACATTCTGTCACACCCAAAGCATACTATTGGACAGAAAGACACAGATGAATTCTAACGAAGTAATAGTAAGTGATTTCAGTAATCCCCTCTCTCCAATAGATAGATCAGCTGGACAAAACTTAGAGAAACAATTAAATTAAATGACATCATGCATCAGATGGACTTAACAGACTATTCCATTCAAACATGCGCGCACATGTACACATACACACATACACACACACACACACACACACACACACACACACACACACACACACACACACATTCTATAACCCATGCAGTAACCCATGGAAATATCTCTGAAATATACCATATCTTAGGATGCAGAACAAATCTTAACAAATTTAGAAAAACTTAAATAGCTCTGTGTGTCCTATCTGGCCACAGTGCAATAAAACTTAAAATTAACAGCAAATGAATCTCTAGGAATTGCATAAACTCATGAAGATTAAATAACACATTTCTAAATGATAAATGGGCCAAGGGAGAAATAAAGGTTTCGGAACTAAATGAAAATGAAATACAACACAATAAAACCTCGGGGATTCATAGAAAGAAGTCCAGCAAAGGAAATTTATAGCTCCAAGCTCCCAAACTAAAAAATAAGATCACAAGCAAATGTTTTAAAAATGCAACTAAAATTTAAAAAAAAAACCAACCCCAAATAAATAGATAAAAAGAAAAATTAGACCAAAATTAATAAAATGGAAACAAAGAAAATAATACAAAGAATCAACAAATCTAAGAGCTGGGTTCTTTGAGAAGATAAACAGAATTGATAAATTATTGGTTCAACTAACCAAAAGAAAGAAAGAAAAGCCAAATAATTAATAGAATTCAAGATTAACAAAGAAACATTTCAATAAGCAACAAAGTAATCCAGAATGCTGCAAGGGAATTACAGTATACCTTAAAACCTATATTCCCTTAAGTTGGAAAATTAATGAAATGAACTAATTTCCAGATTCATCAAAATCAACAGTGTGCTTCAGTGCATGCAAATCTGATCATCTATTTGGTTTGGCCACTGCTTCAGTTACATGGCCTATTGCATCTAGCTTTACTACCAAATGCTCTGTTGTTAAGGAAGGTAAATATTTTTCTTTACACCAAACAATATGCTAATCTTCAGAGGAAGTGTTGTGCTCACCCACTTCCCATTGGTCACAGCAAAGACTGCTTTTTAGCCTCTGTGCTGAACCCTGAAAAGTTGTGTCTGTGATGCTAATATTGGCTTAAAGTGACAGACCCTCTGGGCCTTTAAAACTGGAAAATTTTGCGAACATCTTTAGGGAATTTTTTAATGTACTTCCTAGAATTCTGAAACACACACACATATAGATAGATAGATAGATAGATAGATAGATAGATAGATAGATAGATAGATAGATAGATAGATAGATAGATAGATATAGATAGAGTTCTGAGCTTATCCTTGTGATTCCCTCTAACATAACACCAGTAGAACACTTTCTATACTCTTCTATGATCCTGACACATGGTTGGTCTCCATGCATAGTTTCAACATGATTGCAAAATTTCCTCTACTCCCTGCCCTGTACTTGTATTAGAATTTAGGCATCACTTGTAGTGTCTAATAGAGATTTCAATGCTTGTTCTTATATTGATCTTTTTTTCAGAAACTCACAAGACCTTTTGAATATACATGATGCATTGCTCATAAAATTACAGAAGGAGAGACAAAGAATTGGGCTCCTATAACACTCCTTTTACATGGCCGAGGGAAGTCTGAGTCAGTCAGCCACATGCAAATATGGTGATACCCCAAGTTGTCTGCAAATGCATTTGGCCACCTGCAAGGACTAGACATACTGCGTTGTCCAGAGTGATTCTAAAACACAGTAGACCTAGTATCATTTCAGAACCAAAAGAAATAAAAATAGACCAGGGAATTCTTTAGAAAAGAACTAAATAGAACACAGAGGGCAGAGTTGTCAACACTTATATAGAGTTAGCATCTCTGAGAGCAGAAGTAGGCAAGAGACTAAAGTGATGAGCAGAGTAAAAGTGGTAACAGAGACAGCAAAGGCCAGTTGAAGTTTGAAATACCAGAATTTCGGGAAAACCCAAAGCCTCCTGGTCCACAGCTGACTAAGAGACTAGTGGAACTCCAGCCCCCAGGAAAAGTAGAGACCATGGTCTCTGAACCCTGGCCAGGGACACAGACCCCAGTACCCCGACCACACTCAGTGCTGCCCTAAACCAAACAAAGCTGGGAGAGACCACCCCTCCCAAGTCCAATCCCCAGCAAAACACAGCTGGGGTCAAACCACGCACAAACTGCAATCTATATCATCACACACCAACAACTGAAGACTCTGAAGCCTCCTGGTCCACAACTGACTAAGAGCCCACTAAGAAAGACCCCTGCAACAACTGGAGACACACATCTCTTTGGCCTACAGACAACTAAGAGCAGCCCCAGCTCCCAGGCCTACAACTGACTAAGAGCTGACCAAGAGCTAACAAAGAATGAACAGAGAAAGCAATGGGCAGACACCAGTGCACGAATAAATATAACCACATAAAGAACAACAAGAGACTATCAGAAGCTGGTGGTTCTACAACATCAAAAGACCTGAACATAACAATGAAGAGGAAACAGAAGGAAATTACCTTAAAAACAACTTTATGAAGATAATAGAAGTTTTAAAGGGGGACATAAAAAATTCCCTTTAAGAAATTGAAGAAAATACAAACAAAAAATTGGAAGAAATGAACAAATTACTGGAAGAAAATAAAGAAAACCAAGGAAAATAAAACAAATAGGTAAAAGAAATATTCCAGGAATTAAAAATTGAAATAGAAGCAATAAAGAGGGTACAAACTGAGACAACAATGGAAATAGAAAACCTGAAGAAACAAACTGGAATTACAGATCCAAGCATAACCAGAAGAATGCAAGAAATGGAAGAGAGAATCTCTGGAGTGGAAGATTAACTAGTGAAATAATACGTCAGTTTAAAAAAAAAACAAAAAAAAACACTAAAACAAAAAAAGGCATAACACAAAACACCCCAGAAACCTGAAACACCATGAAAAGACCAAACCTGAAAATAAATGGGATCAAAGAAGGAGAATACCAGCTCAAAAGCATAGAAAATATATTCAACAAAATTATAGATGAAAACTTTCCCAACCTAAAGAGGAAAATGCCTATAAAGATACAAGGAGTTTACAGAACACTAAATAGACTAGACTCCCCCAAAAGTCTGCTCACCACATTATAATCACACCACTAAACCTACAGAACAAAGAAAAAAATACTAAGAGCTACAAAGGAAAAATGCCAAATTACCTATAAAGATAGACCATCAGAATAATACCCCACTACTCAATGGAAACAATGAAAGCAAGAAGGGCTTGGTCAGGTGTTATATTGACACTTAAAAAGCATGGCTGCCAACCCAGACTACTATACCCAGCAAAACTATCTATCACTATACATGGATTAAACAAGATAGTTCATGGCAAAACCAGATTTAAATAAAACCTGTCCTAAATCTGGCCCTATCCCAGAAAGGGATAGAGGGAAAATTCCAACCTAAGAAAACCAGATACACCACTGAAACCACTAACAACCAATAATCCCTCAGAAGAAAAACCCAAAGAAGGAAAATACACACACGTGATCACCAAAAATAACAGAAAATAACAATTATTGGTCATTAATATCCCTTAATATAATGGACTCAATTCACCTATAAAAAAACACACCCTAATAATATAGATACAAAAACAGAAGCCGTCCTTCTGCTACATACAAGAAACACACCTCAACTTCAAAGACAGATACAGGCTCAGAGTAAAGGGTTGGGGAAAGACTTTCCAATCAAATGGTCCTAAGAAACAAGCAGATGCAGCCATCCTAATATCTAATAAAATAGACTTCAAACTAAAAATCAATCAAAAGACACAAGGACAGATATTACTTATTTATCTCAGGAAAAACCAACCAAGATGAAGTCTCAAGCTTGAACATTTATGCCCCCAACACAAGGACACCTATATATGTAAAAGAAACACTACTAAAGCTTAAACTCACATCAACCCCACACACTAATAGTGGGAGATGTCAATACTCCACTATCACCCTTGGATATGTCAACCAGACAGAAAATCAACAGAGAAATAAGGGATCTAACAGATGTTATGGCCCAATTGGACTTAATAGAAATATACAGAACCTTCCACCCAAACACAAAGGAATTTCAAGTGGGAAGATCTGCTTCTAATTCAGATTTTGATGTGGGAAGGCAAACCTTTAATTTGGTTCTTTAATCTAAATCTAATCTGGGCCATACCTCTGTGTTGCATGAATAAAGGAAACTCAGAGCCAGATCTCTGGAAAAGTCGGAGATATTAGAGAGAGTAAACACCACAGTCAGATCTTACCCAGATGTCTTCCAACTTCCTCACCCTCACTCCTCCTGTCTACTTCTGCCCTTCTGTCTTTCTATGCCTGCCTTAAATACTCTCTTCATTCAGTTAAGGCATGGCCCCACCATTACCTGCCTGGGAGCCTGGAACTCCTTCTGTAAACTAAAATGACCTTGAATTCAGTTTGGATTAAGGATTTAGGTCACCACTCCCAGGATATTCCCTGTGCTGGGATTAAAGGTGTGAGTTACCACTGTCTGATCCTCCTAGACCGACTGTGGATAGATCCCTCTGATATCTGCGAATGTTTTTATTATATCACAAAACATCCCCACACCTCTGCTCGAAGCCTATAACATGACATGGAAGAAGGACTTATTTGCTCTTTGCCTGCTTGTTCTCACTAGCAAGTCCATTCCTTCACTGGCATTAGAGCCTACTTCTTCAGGATTCCAGCATATGCTGTAGACCAGCTGAGACATCCAGTCTTGTGCACTGAGAACCTACTAGATTCTTGGACTTTCCATTCACAGCCAGCCATTGTTGGATCAGCTGGACCACAGTAAATTATTCATATGAATCCCATATATATATATATATATTTAGAGTAAAAGAGACTTTATTCTCTACATCTGTTACTTCATAGAATCCCTGAACAGGGATTGGATAACCACAGACTTTTGTGGGGACACTTGAGCCACACCTAAAGCCTAGCACTAACTTTTAGATTAAGACCTCTGGGGTCATGTCTCCAAGTGGTCCTGAAAGACTGTGTCTCACTTGATGACATAAGCTGGTACATAAAGTCCTGCCATCATAGGCTGCCATCTGCCATCCTCACCAGGAGCCAAGCACTGGAGCCCACCTGATACTAGAATATGAACTCAAACCATGAGCTAAACTACTACTTTATATTTGGCATCCTCAACTATTTCATAATTGTGTATAAGAGTTGACTATTAACACCAAGCAGTCTAATTCCAGACCTCAGACCTATTGTAGGATTGTATTTTCAGGCTCTCAAAGAAGGCAGACCTCTTAGAGCTACAGGGATACAAGTTATCTGGGCCTCCAAACCTAGTCAGATGACAACCGCACATCCTTCATTACTGCCGGCATTGCCAAAGAGTTGACCTAACATTTCATCTTTGCATAACTAAACTAGCTGGGATAGCTTGGTCAGTTTACAAACAATACGGTTATCATATAAAAATCTTTCCTCCATCTCCTCAAATATATAAAATGTCCAATGCACAGTCTCACATTCCCATTCGTAAATCTCACTGAAGCCAGGTATCAAGTAGATAAACAATTTATCTATTGACTATTGGCTGTCTAACTTGAAACCAGGAAAGTCAAAGCATTAATTGATTTGGAGAAATAACACAACGAAAAGGCCCCCAAATGCAAACTGTGATAACTGCTAAGGGGGAAAAAAAAAAGACAAGTTACTATCGCTATAATTACAAGATGAAAGGGCAAGTCTTTTAGAACTACATAAACAAGTAATAGAAATGCGATGGAAAGAGGAAGCCGTTATCTTTCTCAGCAGTTTTAATTTGCAGTTCATCTTTGCTGTTTCCTTAGTACCTGTCATTGCACCCACAGCCATCTGCATGCATGTGAGCTTGGATACAAACACAAAGGCAAATTGGTTTCTCTAATGGTATGTTTTTCCTTGCAAAGAAAATTGTCTGACAAATAGCCGGGCCTGAATATGATATGTTAAGGCTTTGTTCTAATCCCCAGACCATCCTTCAAGCATTACATCAACTGCTCCATTCAGCACTTGGCTGACCTCTGAGCCATCTTCATCTCCAGACTTTGGGAAATGATGTTTCTTCCACACAGTAAAATTATGTCTATCATAGTGTAAGATGTGCTGCATGCTCAGAGGGCAAGGATAAATCCTAGCAAAACAGCCATGCAGTGTCTGAGAGTAACACTGTGGAAACTGCATCTGCTGCTGAATTCTAACAAAAACTAAAGTCCCTTCAACATGCATCAGAATAAGGGTGGTTCCATGAGAGCTGTGTAGATACTATGTAGATATGAGTTCAGTTGAGGATTTTGCTTACTATAACTTTATAAATATTTTTAAGCTGGGCATATTTGGGGGCACATTAGGTAGTTCAACACATAAACAATGTATGTTTAAAAGTCAGGATGTTAAGCATTCCTATTTTTTCAACCATTCATCATTGATGTGTGTGTGTGTGTGTGTATGTGTGTGTGTGTGTATGTGTGTGCATGTGTGTGTATGTGTGTGTGCGTGTGTGTATGTGTATGTGTGTGTGCATGTGTGTGTACGTGTGTGTGCGCATATGTGTATATGTGTGTGTGCATGTGTGTGCATGTGTGCATGTATGTGTGTATGTATGTGTGTGTGCATGTGTGTGTGTATGTGTGTGTGCATGTGTTATAGAAAACCTTCTCCTTAGAAACATTTCAGAATATTGAATGGTACTTCTAGGTTGTACCATAGTGTGCGTGTGTGTGGGGGGGGTTGTTGTTGTTTGTTTGTTTTTCCTTCCTCAAATCTGACAGATGTTCCAGCTGAGTGATGTGTTCTTTTATGAGGAAGACCATTCTAGGGAATCAAAACTGCTTCTTTGCAGGTGAGAGATTGGTACAACAAAAAGAACTTACTACATTAGATATTGAGTTTGGCTGTGCAGTTTATACATCCTAGCATGTACAATCACTAAATAGTTGCCAGAAGATGAAAGCCCTCAAGACACTGAATAAATGACAGTGTCATTATCTTTTAAGAAAGACGGGTTCATTATCTTAGAGGCTGCAATTTTCATTAACATTTCTCATGATCAAGAAAGAGGTCATATTACTCATACCTCTGATAAAAGTTTAATATCCAGAATATACAAAGAACTAAAAAAAAAAAAAAAAGTTAAAAAAAGGCCCATTCAAAAGAAAATGGGCCTAGAATCTGAACAGAGAGTTCTCCAAAGGAAAAAACAAGGTATAAGAAATGTCTCAAAAAGCTTTTCTTTGTCCCTAACAATAAGAAAAATGCACACCAAAATAATTTTGAGATTTCATCTTACCCTACTTAGGATGGGAAAGGTCAACAAATATCCAGCATCAAATATTAAGGGGGTTGTGGGGGAAATGGAGCATGCATATGTGCATACATGTATATGAATGTATAACAATAATTTCTTGAGAGGCCATAAAATTGAAAAAGAACAAGGAGAATCTGTTAGCATTTCTATTGCTGTGAAAAGAAGTGATGAGCACAGCAAACCTTTTAAAGGAAAACATTTCACTGGGCTGGCTTACAGTTTCAGAGGTTTAGTCCAATACCATCATGGCAGGAAGCAAGGCAGCAGGCAGGCAGACCTGATGCTAGAGAAGGACCTGAGAGGTCTTACATTTTGACTCATAGGCAACGGGAAGTGGTCTGTGACACTGGGTGTGACTTAAGCGTATATGATAACTCAAAGGCCACCTCCACAGTGAAACACTTCTTCCAGAAAGACTATGCCTACTCCAACAAAGCCATACATCGTAAAAGAGTCATTCTCTTTGGGGGTCATTTTCTTTCAAACCACCATAGAAAATTATGGGAAGAGGGGTGAATTGGAGGGAGAAAAGGAAAATGATGTAATTCTATCATAATCTCAAAGATAAAATAATTTTAAAATACTTGGGAAAAAACCAAAGAGGCAAATTAGGTTCTAGCATGTTCACACAGCAAATATTCACTGAACACTGTGTGCCAGGTGCAACGCTACCTAAAATGTCAGTCACAAAGTCTCTGCCTTCTGCCTCCAGGAATCTTGATGAAAGAAACAAGAAACAACAAATCAACTTAATACTATAATATTTGTACCAATAAATCATTGTGAGTAAAATAAAGAAGATTTAAATTCCACAAAGTGACAGACCAGAGTGAGTCAGTTTATACGTGAATTTTGCCCCCAAGGATATGACATTTGAGTAAAAATTTAAACACAGCATAGTCCCCTCATATGCACCTTATGTCATTTCAGTTGCTTGCCCTCAGGTGCAGTCAGAAAGCGTTACATTACAAATTCTCTGAATACTGAACTGACAACCAGAGAGCCTACCTACATGGGACTGACTAAGGCCCTTGTATAGATATGTGACAGTTGTGTAGTTTGGTCTTCTTGTGGGTCTTCTAACACTGGGAACAGAGGCTATTTCCAACTCTTTCACTGGCTTTTGGAACCCTTTTCCTCATATTGGGTCATCTTGATCAGCCTTAAGATGAAGTGAGATGCTTAGTTGTACTTCCACTGGAAATGCCATGTTTTGTTGCTATCCGTGGGAATCTCTCCCTTTCCTGAATAGCTGTGTGCTGCTCTGAGTAGCATTGTGAATTCCTGTAATTCTCTGTATCATCCTACATCAGATGTGAACCACTTATTTGTCCAGCACATCCACACTGTGCATACCACATACCATTTGCTGAGAGCCGCTCAACCACCATCAAGGTCATCAGAATGTCATGATTATGACTCTGCTTTTATTTAATAACCTTTATTTTACTTGATAATGACCCCAAAATGCCAAGGGTAATGTTACTAGCAGACATGTAACATAGTTATAAATGTTGTATGTTAACATTTGTTGTGAGTCTCTGTCATAAAGAAAGTAATACTTAAATTATGCTAAGTATTAGTGTGTGAATTTTACAGCTATAAGAAATGTAGTACATACAACATTTGATACACTCTTGACTTCAGTCCCAGGCCAGAGTCTATTTCCCCTGAAAAAAAAAAAAAAGGAGACCTTCCATGATGAAAAACTAAGTTTCCTAAGTTAAGCTAAGAACATTGACAAACAGAAGGAAGAGCAAATTTAAAAGCTTGCATATGCAAATACGCTTGGCTTGTCATAGAAATAAACATACTACCTGTAGTTAGTGACATTTTCAATACAATTTTCAGATGAAATCATACAGTGTGTCTATTTCTATGACTGCCTTACTTTCCTAGACACAGTATCCTCAATTTTCAACCTTTTTTACCCTATGGTAAAATTATTTTCTTCTTTCAAATGATAAAAAAAAAATGGTAATTGAAATGTTAACATTAATCTAAGTGTCCAGATAAATATAACTTTACTTTTAAGTAGATGGAAAGAAGAGAACCCTGCTGTGCTCCATGTCATGGAATGAAGATTAAAAATAATGAGCCACAGGATGCCAAGCAGAAGAGTGTATACTGAAATGACAGCCATTTGCGGAGATTCACCATGACTTAAACCTTCCAAAATATGTCCATCTAATCAAACACCAGACGACCTGACATGTGTGCATAATTTCTACATTGCCATTTATGAGTTGAAAAACTTTTCTCTAAAAAAAAAGTTGTTAAAGTGAAAATATAAAATTTCAAGAGAGATTCTGATTAAATTTAATCTGCTTTGATTAATTTGGCTTAGATTTATAACTAGTGCAGTTGCTTTCAAATGATATACTTCATATCACTGAAATTTAAAGATATAGAAAATAATACTAGCATCTGAAGGCAACAGAAATCATCTGGTACAATCTGGACAAATGTAATCTTCTGCATGTGAGAATCACGGGAACAGATCCTACACATTTAGTTCCAGGAGTGAGCCTGGTTAGTTTCCTTGATCTAGGCCTTACTGGTGTTCCCCAAGCCCCCAGCTCTAGTTTGGGTCCACATTCGGTGTTCCATCTGAGTCTGAACAGTCCTGCATATGTTTCCTACACCCTACCTGCTCCTTGTTCTCCACATCTAATCTCTCAGTCTGGCCAAGGCCTGCACATCATTGTGCCACAATATAGTCTGACAACTCTGTAAACTCTTTTGTCCATACATCCTCCCCATTCATTAGCCTGGGGCCCACACATAGTGCCCCAGCCTAGTTTAATGGCCCTGTTTGTCCCCCCTTAAAACCTTCAGGCCCATGTCAGGACATATACAATTCACCCACTTGCATCACATTCAACTTCTCAGCCTAGCCATGTCTGTCTGGGACATCTTACTCAAGGATCTAAGTCAATTAATCTAATCTTCAATTTTATCCACCTTTTCTAACCCCCAATTCTAGCCTAGGATGCACATACAGCATCCCAGCATCATCTAGATAGCCCTACTTGCATTGCTCACAACCTACAGGACCATTACTGACCACATCTTGTCCTTTCAGCCCAGTCAGGTCCTGCACATAAAGAGCCAAGGTCCAGCCAGTTGAGACCACATGATCCTCCCTCCTCTATGTACCATGACCAACCACCATATCTACCTCCAAACTCTAGACTGGGACCAGGACATTCATTTTGTGTATCATCTGACCCACTATTGTCCACCTGGCTTCATTCCATCTAAGTTATATCCAACTTTCAGACCCAACTTAGCTCACACATCCTGTGTTCTGTCCCAGACTACTGTATCTATATCAAACACTGAACTAACCAATGAAGTCTGCAGGTCCAGATATCATTGCAAAAAAAAATGTAATTATGAAAGCTTAAGGCAGTATTTCAAACTTTTTCCTCAAAATTCACCAGTCCTACCAAAATGTTCTCCAGTTATAATTTCTAGATAAACTCCATGATATAGTATTTAAAAGGTCATTAGCATTGAAGAACTAAAAAAGTTTAAAGACCACACACACACAGAGCCAAATGAATTTAAAGATAATAAGTACCTTTCTTGTTGGTCTTCCACCCTTCCCCCCCCAAAAAAAATCCACAAAAATAAGGCTTACTAAGGTGAGAAAGGCACTGAATTTAAAGCTTAATTCAATACAGAAATATACAAAAGAGAATTCAAAATAAAATAAAAAACGGATTAGCAAAACTCAATAACTCAACTGGAAAACTCTAAATAAAGTCTTAAAATAGAATGAATCAAGCAGAAAATAGAATATCAGGACTCAATGACATGAGGATGGATTGAGAAAGTCAAGATAAAGCCTTTAAATAGAGTGAATCAAGCAGAAGACAGAATATCAGGACCCAAAGGTAAAGCAGAACAGTTATACCATATAATCATTTACATAAGAAGACAAAACCTTGGAATTATGGGAATATGTGAGAGAGATGAACACCAGGCCAAAGAAAATTTCCACTAAATAGGCAAGACATAGCTATATGAACGCAAGAAACACACAGAACCCCAACTAGACAAACCACAAAATATGGAGGATGCATGTCATACTCGATATACAGAGTATAAAGGGCAAAAAAAAAGATGTAAGCTTCAAGAGAAGAAGCCAAGGAACATATAAAGGAAAATCAGAGTAACAGCTGATTTCTCAATAGAAACTATGAAAGAGCCTAGAACAATGATTCAAGTTCTAAAAAGCACAGCTATCAACCTGCACTACTCTACTCAACAAAACTATCTGCTATAATTGAAAAAGTAAAATCAAATAAAAAGCTTTTCATGATGCAACAACCTAAAAATGTTTACTTTAACGAGGCCAGCCCTAAACAAAACTCAGGAAAGAATACTTCAGTCTGAAGATGGGAATAAGCACAGCCAACAGATAAGGAAAAAGGGGAGCTATAATTACAAGAACAAAAAAAATGCCACTGAGAAAACAGAATGATAGCTAATGAACACACACCTTTCAATAATAACTTTAATATGAATGTTCTGATTTTCCAAGCTAAAGATGCTGCTAGCTGAATGGATCAAGAAACAAACTACACCTAACTGTTGTCTGCAGTAAGGTTCCACCTTAGAGGGAAAGGATAGACCAAAGTACTCTGGTCAAATGGGACCAAGAAGCAAGTGCTGCCATCTTAATATCTGACAAAATAGGCTTCAAACTGAAACTAATCAGAAAAGATAAAGAAGCACACTTTGCTCTTCTGATCAAGAGAACAATCAGCTAAGAAGACGTTGCTTTCTTAAAACATATATGCACCAAAATCGAACACTCACAATTTCATTAAATTGTACTGTGATGTCAATCCTAAATGGTCTTAATAAAAACCCAGAGCCCTATATGGGGGTAAATGCTGGAAGGTCATAGAGACAAAGGAGCAAGCCACAGCCAACCCTCACCTTGCCAATTCCTCAGCCAAAAGGGGCAAGATCTGACTCTACTAAACCTCAGACTGAATGGGGCTCAGTTTCTGTCTCTTCCCACCTTATATTCCCCTCTCTGTCCAGCCATATCACTTTCTGTGTCCACCTCCATAGTGCTGGGCTTAAAGGTGTATGCCTTTCAAGTACTGGGGTCAAAATTATGAGATCCAAAGGGCTGAGATTAAAACACAGAGCTTCCACTGCCTGGTTCTGTCTCTCTTTTAGGCTGGATCAAATTTTTGTGGCCCACGGTGACCTTGAATCCTTGATCTTCCTGCTTTCTCCTCTTAAGTACCGAGACTAAAGATATATCATACCGCTGCCTGGCTAGCTAGTGGTTAGCTCTATACGCTGATCTTCAAGCAAGCTTTATTTGCTAGAGCACAAACAAAATATTGCCACAGTGTTCCACTGGAAGTAAAGACAGATTAAGATTCTTCCATTAACAGTAGTTAGTTTTAATATTCTACTTTCTCCAGTAGACAAGCCATACGAACAAAAACAAAGAAATACCAAAATGACAACCTATATGAAAATGGACTTGACAAGTGTCTATAGAATATTCCACTCAAACACCAAAATATATGTGTTCTTCTCCACAGCCCATAGAAGCTTCAGTAAAATATACTACATCCTGTAACACAAATTTTAGCAAATTCATAAATATAAAAATGACTCCATGTATCCTATCTGAAAATAATGCCATAAAATTTAAAATCAGCAGCAAACAAATTTCTGATATGTACAAAAACTCATTACTTAATGGTGAATGAGTAAATAAAAAAGATTAAATAAAACGAAAATACAGCTCAATGCAACATCTAGGATACATTAAAAGAAGTCCTATGGGGGAAAGTTATAGCTTCAAACTACCACATTCAAAAACCTTTTTTTTAAAGAGCACAAATAAGCTACTTAATTATGCAGCTCAAAAGTCTTGGAAAACAGAAACAAAGCAAACCCAAATCCAGTAGACAGTAATAAAAAATCAAAGCCAAAATTAATGAAATAAAAACAAAGAAAACAACATAAAGAATCACCAAACCCCAGGGCTGTGTTTTTCTTTGTATTTATTTGTTTTTAATAAGATAAACAGGATCCACAAAGTCTTGGTTCAACCAACTAAAAGAAAGAGAGGATTCAAATGAACAGATTCAGAAACAAACGGGGAAGCATTACAACAGACACTGAGGAAATTCAGAATCTCAGAAAAGAATACAAAACAAACACAGAACCTGTACTCCACTAAGCTGAACAATCTAAATGACAAATTTCTATATTCAGTCAAACCTCCAAAATTAAACCAAGAAAATATTAACAACCTGAAAAGACCCACAACAAACGAGGAGACAAAGACAATAATAAAAAGCATTCCAACTACAAGAGTCTTGGCCCCAGCGGATTCGCAACAGATTCCTCTAATTCTATCTTCTTAGTTGGGGTTTCCATTGCTGTGATAAAATACCGTGACCAAGAGTAACTTAAGAGGAAAAGATAGAACAGGAGCTCAACGAAGAAACCTGGAGGTAGGAGCTGAAGAAGAGACTGTGGAGAATTCCTTCTTAAGGCCACCACTTCCCCCAGAGTTTATTGTGAACCCTCCCAGATCAATCACCAATCAAGAAAACAAACCACAGACTTGCTCAATGCCAATCTGGTGCGGGCATTTTCTCAATAGGGTTCCTTCTTCCAAAATGACTGTAGCTTGTGTCAAGTTAACATACAACTACTTATTGCAACTTTCAAAGACGGTATATACCCAGTCCTTCATATTCTATTCAAAGAAATGGAAACGGAAAAGCAGTCATAAATTCCTTCTATGAAACACGTATTAATCTAACACTAAAACCAGATGAATATACACATAAACACACATACACACATGCACACACATGGAAGGGGGCGTGCAGGGAACAGAAACTACAGACCAATACCCCAGGTGAACATCAATCAAAAAAAAAAACTCAATAAAATACTTGCAAACAGAATACAGAAATATATCAGGAAGATTACACATCATGATGAGGTTGGCTTTACCTTACAACAGATGTTTCAACACGATAGATATAATAAATCAGATACACTGACTTAAAAACAAAATTCTCCTGCTCATCTCAATAGACGCCATCATGATAAACTTGAAGGACTCAAGAAGATAACAAAAGCTACACAGGACAAAACCACAGTCAACACCACTCTAAATGGAGAAAACCTTGAAGTAATCACAGTAAACTCAGGAATTCGACAGAGTTTCCTAAAGTCTTCACTGCTTTTCCATACTGTACTCAAAACACTTGCTGCTGGAATAAAGTAAGAGAAGGAAATTTAAAAGTACAAATCAGAAAGAAACTGAACTGCCTCTATTTGCAAGCTGATCAGTCTTACTAATGATAGATCCTTAAAAGTCTACCAGAAAAATTCTAAAAATTATGAAAAATTCCAGGATTTGATCAAAGTAGCACGCTAAAGAAAAACTTACAAAAACCACTAACTTTTCTGTATGCAGACCACAAGGGTAGAAAGATCCTGGACACACTCTCACTCACGATAGCCTCAAAGAAAATAAATAACTAGGAATAAACCTAACAACAAAGGTGACACACCCCCACAATCAAAACTTTAGAAGCCACATCCAACCTCTCTCCACTCTACACATCCCTCTTCTGTTTAGTCTGGGCTCATAAACACAGTGCTTCTCCCTCACTAAGGAAACTTTCCCTTCCAAAGGACAGGCACTACTACAGAAAACCACAGGCCATCAGGAGGCAGAGAACAAATGAATTAACGCATAACACGATCTTGTACTTAGGGCTCAGGGAATATCAAAGAATAAAAGGCAGAAAGTTTGAAGAGCCAGAGAAACAGAGTGTGAAGAAATGTCAGGGAAGCTCCAGCAGAGAAGTTTCAGTACCATGGCTGCCCGAGGACCACACCAACAGACATGTTACTGTAGAAGGGGAAAGCTCATGGGACCCACCCTTGATGCACAGGCAACTGGGGAACACTGGGTGGGAGAAAACAGTCTTCCTCAGCAAAGACTAGCTAGCTATCCATCACCAAGTGGTCAACCTTGAAATCATACACATACAGCTAACACTCTACAGGCTGAGAAGACTGCATTTATTGATTTAGTAATATGTAAGTACACACAAATGTACAAACACACATTTTTAACAACTAAAGAAACAGAGACCAAAAGTCATCAATTTGAGAGAAAGGTGTAGAAACATGGGGTCGAAGAGAGGAAGGGAAAGAGGAAAAGAGGAAAATTCTGTTATATATAATACAAATCATGTAAAATTACATTTTAATTTAAAAACATTATGAGTCATGGTAGCACAGTGATCGGCAAGGTTTGCAAAATTAAAAAGAGACAATGATGAACTTTAATGAGAAGTGAGCATGCTCAGTGGTCTGGATCAGTAAATCCAGACAATGAGAAACTCAATCAACTGTTAAAAGCAAATGCCTCAAATATTAAATTTTGGATACCACTGGCTTAAAACTTTAAAAGCTTACAGTGACTAATTACCAGAGATAAATCACAGAAAAGTAAAGTAAAAAAAAATTTTTGGAAAGAAAATACATATCAACAGAAATTATTTAAAAGGAATGTGAATCTTATTCCAAAGCACAGAAAATTATTTTGTATTAAATGGGGTTAACCAATAGTTATTTTTCTCAATTTTAAGTTTAAACTCCAAAGTTTTGAAAATATATGACAATTAAAAAAGAAGTGTCTCATATTTTTAAGGCATCTATAAAAATGACAGTGGTTCTGTTTCTTACTTTCAGTCCTTAAGAGAATAGTCTCAGGAAGGTCAAGTTCATCTATTGAAACAAAGTCCCACAAATCACAAGTGACTGTGTGTAGCCAACAGACTGGCTTTGGGGGTCAAGGTCATCCCTTGTCATTTGTGGTTGAGGAATAAGCTCAGGGCAGAACACTGCAGCTCAGTGTGGCTCGGAGACTACTCGCTGGAGCCAGACTGTGGGGTTTCGCTTTCAGACATCCCTTTTATAAACAGTTCAGTCTTAGACAAAATATCTGATCAACTACTTTATAGGATACTGTGTAAACAGGCTCAGAACAAACAGTAAATCAATCAGGTGAGGTGCGCTATTGATATAGATATCAGAGAGCCCACCTACAGTTGTGTCAAAAGCCACAATTTACATGAAAAAAAAACATGAAAAAATATGAGTAGTGGCCGAGGAGCATGCTCAATGTACAAGGTACAGTTGTATGATTTTTGTTCTCGGTTTCTACGAGGAAGTAATTCTGATTAGTTAATATTAGTGAAGTTTGAGGTGTAAGAAATCTGATTGTTCTGAAAATAACATTGGTTCTTATCTTACCTTGCCCACTCTCTTGTAAGGTTCCTGCACACACAATTTGGTCTTACTTATGTTTGATGTTCAACTCTTGAATTCTAGCACAGACCTGGGGT
This sequence comes from Phyllotis vaccarum, assembly GCA_033318265.1. Taxonomy (NCBI): domain Eukaryota; kingdom Metazoa; phylum Chordata; class Mammalia; order Rodentia; family Cricetidae; genus Phyllotis; species Phyllotis vaccarum. The sequence continues at coordinate 47,887,591 of JARWLC010000005.1, read as the reverse complement.
TAAAAGAAATGTCCAAAGGCTGGAACAGAACTGAGTTCAGGGAAAGATGGGAGGCATTTTGAGATAACAGAAATGTAAAAAAGGTCAGAACTCATATACTTTTTAAGATTTCAAAGTCTGTGATTCAAATAATGACCTATCAAATTTACTCTGGAAAGAGAAAATAAAAACCAAAAAGGAGAGAATTAAAGCAAGAAAGTAAGAATTAGACTTTTAAAAAAAAATTGAGATGTTTACATGCCCATGTCTAGGAGATGGTTAGAAAAGTGTCTGAGCTTGGAAGGGAGTGGAAGGCTAGGAATAAGAGCTTTGGCCTCATCTCATAATCTGCACAATGAGAACAGAGGAAATGACCAACCAATAAATTCTAGGACTAAACATGGAGGCAAGAGAAGGAGCTGGGGAGAGCAAAGCATAGAGAGCTTTGTGGAATCAGATGTAGAACAGACAAAGCAGCCAGCAGAAACCTGACAGAGCATGTCTTCCTTACCCAGCCATCCTGCCTTACCTCAGCTTTCCATACAAGCGTTTCCAGAAAACATCTTGGCAGCTAGACATAGCTGCTCTCTTTGCCCTCTGCACCTAAGTTAAGAGTTAGCATTTTCTCGGGTGTGTCATTAAGTGCTGAAGGGATCAACACTGACATTCTGACATTATCTTTCCATAAATTTAATTAGAGCTGATGTGGAAACTGACATTCTTGCAAGGTAATAGCAACATTTTCTCTCAGACAGAGAACTGTCTCCCCTAAGCAGGGATTTGCTTTGGTAAGGATTATTTTGCTAAACCATTTTGTTGTGTCCTTAACCTCAGATCCTTGGTAATTTAATTCAGCACTGACTAAAATTTTCTTCTGAGGAGAGTGGCACCATAACTGGATGTTAACTATTGTGCCTCAGACAGGGATGTAAGACTCTGAGGAGAATAAACCTAACCAAAGATGACGTCGAAGAACTCAAAAGCAGTCATCAAGTTCACTGATAAGTTATTTCCACATATACAAGCATAGCATCCTTTAGTTTGCGTGTAGATGACAGAGGAGGGGAGGAGCCACAGCAAAGTGAAAGGGAGGTTAACGATGGATGAGAAGAGGAAGAAGAAGAAGGCAGAGGAGGAGAGAGAAACATTCTACACATGTATGGAAGCACCATAGTAAGCCCCTTTATACAGTGCCATATGATACACTGACAAATATTTAGACAGAATCAAAAGCGTACAGGAAAGATTAACAAATCATGATTTTTTGTTCTTGTTCATTGTCAGGCTCTGAACAACAGTTATTCGACAGGCTCTGTGAAGAATTTGGACAACATTTCTGATGCAAGCAGGGTGCCCAGACGTGTAGAAGACACTAGGATTAGGAGATTTGCCTTGCCTGGGAGAGGTACTTCATGAAGATCTTCCCATTTAACACCATTTTTTATGAATTTCTTAAAACTGAAACCTCTTTTATTAAAATGTGAGGTTTGACTTTGGAACTAACACTAAGAGCTTCAGGTTCATTCTCTGGCTCTTCTCATAGATGGGGTAGCAGCTGGTGTTGTGGACAAGACAGCTCTGGAAAAATGGAGTCCTGTCCTCCATGCTTAGCTTACTGGAGGCACGCTTTCATGACATGACCACTGTTCCTTCCTCTGAAATGATAACGAAGAAAGGATCTTCCATGCTAAATATTGATTCCACAGACACACCAGGCTGTGGTTAGTTAGGTTTGATCTTTCTGACTTCCACACCACAGATACCTCAAATGATGGACAAGTAGCACCTGTAATGGACTTCATGCTAACCAGCAAGGGCTGTTTCCATACATTTCTGAATTCAGAACTAACGTGTGATTTAAAATCAACTTGGTGACTTCTGTTGATAGTCATGGGATCTAATGTTTATTGAGTGAATATTATGGCTTGACAATATTTGTGGTTTTTCTGGCCTTAATTTACCTTTTAGTTGTTACATAACCCTTTGTGAGGAAATATCTCCATTTAAAAATTAATAAAAAATAAGGCCATACCAGTTAGGAAACTTTCAATAGGTCAGCACTAGTCAGAATGAATGAATGAATGAATGAATGAATGAATGAATGAATGAATGAATAAATAAATAAATAAATAATGTGAATAAATTGACTTAAGTTTTAAATTTAAGTTTTAGAGTTTGGATGCACTGGAATATGCAACACACTATATCTTTTGGGGGTTGAGGCCACTTAAGCACAAATGATGACAGAGAAGAACCATAAATATGGATACAAATAAGAATGGCTGGAGTGGGTAGATGGTTCACTAAGTAAGAGTTCTTCGGGGAAAATTATGATAATCTAAGTTTGGAACTTCAGCACTTATGTTAAAAATGGGTATGACTGCTCCTGCAGTAATCTCAGAAAGGGTAGGGGTACCGATAGGAGGTCACTCTGTTAGCCTGTCCCATAAATGGTCAACTCCAGGATCAGCCAGAGATAGTCTCAGGAGAGTAATTGGAAAAGCAGTATATGAAGGTATCTGGCATCCTTCTCTGGCTATAATAATCTTCCTAATACACATGCATATAACACACACACACACACACACACACACACACACACACACACACACACACTAATAAATAAACAAACAAATGTAACTTGCAGTGGTTACAGATAAAAATCCCAATGTGAGTATCTAACTCTCAGCGAGTCCATGATAAAGCTCTTTAAATACACACAGAGACTAATACATACAAAAGCAGATTTCCAAGAGAAAGTATCCCAAAAGCTTGATGGAGACAGTATCACTGAATGTCCTGTTATCACTTAAACCTGCTTCCAGAACATTTATCCTCAGAGGTTAGTTTTAATTCTATATAGAAGCCACCAAAAGAAGAGAAGGATTTCAGATGGTGTGAGAAGCTAGAGTTTAATCAGAGGTCCCTGGAAGCATTTTTTTGCCCAAGCAATAATCATTAATGGCTTTACCTCATTCACTTAGCCAATGACACTGATTTCCTTAGACCTATGTATGGCCTATCAACAACCCATGACTGCATTCACGTTAATTATTTTCAGCAGTCAAAACATAAGAAAATGAAGTAAAAATCATCAATGATCAGATATAGCCAGTCCAAAAGTTGGTCAATGAGGCATATGCCTTTCAGACAAGTTTTCTTCTTCTCTATGAGAAATGACCAAAAAGTACTTAACAGGAGAATGACTGCCACTAATCAAATGCTCTAAAAGGAATGACGAACACACACACACACACACACACACACACACACACACACACACACACACACACACACACACACATGAACACAGAATGATTAGCATCAGGCTTTCTTTTGGGTCACTAACCAGCTGCCAAATCATGACATTCAGACTTATTATTAACTATGATGCTCAGCCTTATCTTATGCTTGTCCCAACAAATTCATAACTTATTTTAACAGGTTTCTCTTCACCTGTGTTTTGCCTTGAGGCTTTTTTTTTTAACTTTTCTTTCCTTCTGTTTGTCCTGCTTCATGTCTGGCTAGCTAGAGGCTAGCACAGGGCATCTCTCTCTATTTCTCCTCCCTCTTCTCTCATTCTCTCTGCCCACATATCCCTCTCCAGCCCAACTATTGGCCATTCAGCTTTTGATTAGACCAATCAGTGACGTAGGTGGGCAAGGCAAAACAGCAACACATCTTTACATAATTAAACAAGTGAAGCATAAACAAATGTAACACACTTTTACATTGTTCAAGCAATATTCTACACCATCTAAGAATGATGGTCTTGGGATGCCACCACACATGTGAAGGAAGCCTGTGACATCACACATGGAAATCAGTTGATAAAGGCACAAGAATACAAGCAGATAGCAAAGGGACAAAAGAACAGGCCAATTTAGTATATCTTATGCAGATAAAATAGCATAATCATGGAAAAATACGACAAACACAGGACATTCTAGGTTAAAGAGGGCCTTTAGGAGTTTAAGAATGCAAAAGCAAAAAGAATGTATATAAAAAAGTTTCAAAAGACAGAAAACAACCCACAAAAAAAGAAAATTCATGATTCACTGAATTCCAAGTGAGAACTCCAGCAACAGAAACAATGAAAAACTCAAGGTAATAATTGTATTTTTAAAGAAATTTAGAAATTAAAGCATATATATTTTCAGATTTAAAAATCCACTGAGCTTTCCTGCTGTAAGAGGAAAGGGGAACGCAAAGGAAGTCTTCCCTAGCAACACCATTTCCCTTCTTGGAAGGAGTTTCCACAGAAGCTCATGCTTTCAAACTAGGCTTTACCCGGGGAAGAATAAGAACAGACCCAGGCTACTCTAATGCCCTCAGATCAATGATTTCCATGTCTCCAAGAAAAATGGCTTCCAATCTAAGTGTCCCTAAGAAAGGGAAGCTAGCTATCTTTACACTAGCTAAGGGCACAAACGCAGAAATACTGAAGCAAGGAACACCCAGAAGCAGAGCTTCGCAACAAGCAGAACGGTGAACCAAGCCTGGCTGGAAAACATCAAAGAAATGACAATGCCAAGGTGAGTCATAGGGGATGAATTATAGGAAGGACAAGAACTCGGAGACAGGAAGTCAACACAGTAAAGAAAGTGGTTTTGAACACTCATTTACATTTCTAGCAGAGATGGAGGGGGTAAGCTGAATTTATAGTAAATGTCTAAAAGCTAAACTAAAATACAACCACTTAAATGAAAATATGTAAGAAAGTACCAAGAGAATGCTCTGTGGTTTAGCTGAGGAATGTGCCACAGTCATAACATAACACAGTCTGATGGTAAATCTATATAAGCTTTGTGCATGAGAGAAATTAATACTCTATATGTGTGGACCTGAAGAAGCAAAACGATTGCAAAAGGAAAAAATCCAGTTTTCTTTAGAATCTATGATTTCCCAATATAGACAAATAACAAAGAAACAGCCTGACCAGCTGAAATCATCTAAACTGAGTAGAAAGAAATACAGAAGAAATCTAGAAAGACGCAAGCCGGGCGCTCCACTTTCCAAATTAACCCTACAGAACCATTTTGACTCACAAAATCATAGCTATATATTACTCAATAAAAATAAAACTGTATGCCAAAGAAAGGCTTTGAGATTATTTTTGACTATGTGTTTATTGAATTTTGAAATTTGAATTTTTTAATGTTTCATGTAGTCTATAGTTTACTTTTTGCCTTACATGGTATGGGTTTAGAATAAGAATCTAAGTGAGCTAAGCCTATTTCAGAGAGCACTTCTCTATTGATTGTCCCCATCCCTGCCTTCAATGCCTTTTGGGTTCTATGAGCCTTCACAATCCTACCCCAACAACTCTAATTTTTATGTTTATCTCTGTGTACAATGTGCTAATAGACCATGAATATTTAGCATAGCATATATCATCTCTGTATGTTTAAGAGCAAAATAGAATGCAATCATTATGTTTTCATTATCTTAAAGAGGGAGGTGGGAGGGAAAAAAGATAAATAGAAGAATGAGGGAGGGGAGAGGAAGGGAGAAGGAGAAGGAAAGAGACAGAAATAAAGATGATAATGTTCCAGGAGAGATGGGCAATCATCAGAACCTTCAACATTCTTTAGGAGAATATGCAACGTCCTTTAATCCCAAACTTTAGTCCAGTATAGGAAAAGGAGGCAGATGCCAGGGAAAAACAACCCGTGAGTACTAGGAAGCAGGGGATTTGGAGTCAGAGAAGACCCTATGGTTGAAAAGTTCACAAAACAGTGGGGATGTTGGGAAGAGGACAGAAGAGAATCACCAATAGCAGTGATGCAGTAGACAGAGCCCCGTGGTGGAATAGGAAGCAGTTATAGCAACAATTCACAGAGGTCTGTTTTTTAATTTATTAAGGGGGTGCAATGGGGAACAAGCTCACAGATACAGGGCAAGGCAAATCCTGTGGCTGATTGAGATACTGAGTCCTGCCATTCTGCCCAGGGTAAATTGGGGACCACCAACAAGATGTTCCATGCTGACTGACCCGGTCCTTGCCACCCAAGAGAGATAGCATGCTGCCCCCTCCTCAATTTTAACTGGTCACATACCCAGAGAAGTCCATGCCCCATAGGGCCAGACACCCCAAAGGTCATTGACTGAATGGAACAAATTCTTACAACAAATAGCAAGATGATCCAATGAAAGGCTGATGGGAGCAAGCTACCCTGACTTAGAGAATAAAGGAAGATGGCCCATTCCAGGATTTCAATGAGAGATGGTGGACAAATTGGTATTTGGAATACAAAGCACTCACTTGATTGCAACTATTTTTCTTTGAAATGTGCAGTATTTTCAGGCAGTGAAAGAAAACATTTTTCGTTTAGAAAAGAATAAAACTGAGTTGTATAGTCAGAGGCGAAACATCCACATTCTTTTAGGATAAGATATATATTTTGGAGGAAAAAATACCTCACTATTGGTGCCAAGCTGTGGTACACACATCTATGGAATACTAAATGATGCTCTACTTGTATAAAGAAATACATAATTTTAGTTAGAACAGAAATATTATCAAAGAAACCATTGTAACATTTGAGCTCAAGCACCAAACACAGTAATTCAAGTAATTTCACAGGACAGTTAATTTCAGTGTCAAAATACAACTAAGCACGGATATTGGGTATTTATAAGCTTTATTGCCTTTAATTCTCATAATCTTGTACATTAATGTGAGCCTTTTAAAACTGAGAGAATCAGACTGGCAACATGGCTCAGTGGGTAAAGGCCCTTGCTGTCAGATCTGAAGAGCAGAGCTCCATTCCCAGAGCCTGGATAGCAAGCGAGAACAGACACTCACCATTTGTCCCCCGACCCCTACATGTGTCCCATAACACACAGGCACACACATACACACAAAATCAATGCAGAGATAAATAAACAGGTGACGATTTTTAATGAAAAAAATATACCTGAAAGGTTGGCTCAGTCTATGTTACACCACCGTCAGGACAGGAAGGACAGGGATGGGAAATGGATTCCTCAACCCATGTCTCCCTATGTCTCTGTATTTACCTCTTCACTTTTTTTTCTTTAAAAGTTTAAAAAACAATTATGCCTTCAGAATTTTTTTTTAATTTAGCTACTACTTCTAATTTTAAGAGATTTGGACACTGAAAACTTTATTTTCTAGTTAACCCATAATCAATTATTCATAAATCCTCCTAGACTGACACATCTCTCTAAAAACACACAGGAATGAACTCTGCTCCAGACCATCCACCAAGGACCATGGGACCAAATGCCTGACCAAAAGCAGTTTGTGGGAGAAAAGATTAATGAGGGCTTATCTTGAAGCAGCATCTATCATGGTAGGAAGGAAGGTGGGCACGTCATGCCAATGTTCACGTGTGCCTAGGACTCCTCATACCTCTGCTGGATCAAGAAAAGAGGAGAATTTTGATGCTCATCTGGCTTCACATCTCTTCTGGTCTCCAGTTTGAGCACTCAGACCGTGGAATAATCATCACTCAGGTTTGGGAATGCTTTTCTATCTGAATGAATCCTCCCTGGAAAGGACGTCACAGAAATACCAAGAACCTGTGTCTCCCAGGTGATTCTAGATCCATTCAAATTGACAGTGAAGAATAGCCATCATAAGTTCACCTAAGCATACCTCCTTTAAACTACAATATTGCACCCCTAGTTCCCAAAAGCTCAGCCCCATCTCATAAAGCAAAATGCAATCAGTCCATCTAAAAGTCTCCCAAGTCTCACCAGTTCTAATGTTACTCAAAAGCCGAAGTCCAAATTCTCTTCTGGGGTGTAAAGCAACTTAACTTTGAGCCCCTTACAAATTCAAAACACAAAATATTTCCAGTATAGAGTGGCACAGAGTTACCCTTCCCATGCCAACGGAGAAATATGGGGTACATAGGGAAAGACTAAACCAAAGTAAGACTGACACCCAGCAGGAAAAAAGTAAATCAAATCCTTTAGTCCCCTGGCTATTATCTGCAGGTCTTGGTAGAATCAGCTGGGCTCTACCAGCCCTGGGCAATCCGTCCCCTCTCAATGCCACCTTCAGTGTATTCACTGTCCCCACTGGAGTGGCTACATTCAGTATGTGCAGGATTCCTCTCTTCATGTCTATAGTCCTAGAGACTCCACTAAAATTTAAGTAATACCTTCACGGCTTCAAGACATGGCTTCTCAGAGTTTCTGCAATGGGAATCTGGCCCTATCATGAAATTTCAATGCAGGTAACTTGTGGGTAACTAGAACTATGTGAAAATATATTGCCAAATTCTGTAGCAAGCTGGGGCTGTGTTCTAACATCCTTGTGTCATAATGTGATGCCTTGGTGGGTGAGCCCCAAAAAACAGTTCCCTAAGCAGTCACTCTCCAATGAAGAACTACCCTATATGGTGAATGCTGACTATAAACTTGACTGGAATCTGGAATCATTTAGGAGGAACCTCCAAGCTCACCAAAGACGGATCATTAAAAAGACTTTTTTCCCCCTCATATATTGTATTCTGGTTGAGGTTTTTCTCCCTATACCCCTCCCAGCTCTTTCCCAAGTCCCTACCCAGATCTACCACCTTTCTGTCTCCATTAGAAAACAAACAGGTTTCTAAGGAATAAAAATAAAATATAACAAAACCTAACACATCAAAATTGAACAAAACAAACACAAGGAAAAGGGCCCAAGAAACAGACATAGATCCAGAGAACCACTCATTCACACACTCAGGAATCCCATAAAAATACTGAAAGTCATAATATATATGCAAAAGACCTGTAGTATAAACAGAAAAAATACATAAATAAAATAACAATGTAAAATTTAATATAAATAATAATATAATTTTTAAAGAAACAAAAGGAAAAGGTCCTGCCACAACATCATAAGACATGGAACCTTCAAAGATGCCACTGAGCTTGTTTTCCGTTGGCCATCTTCTGTTGGGCACGTAGCCTACCCTTAAGAGTAGCTTGTTCCCCCAGTGACACTCTCTTGAAGAAAACTTGATTATCAGTTGGAGGTGGTTTCTTGCTTAAGGCTGGGGTCTTGTATCCACTTCTGTCAGCTTGAGAACTCGATCTGCTGCAGTCCGTTGCCTGTGCATACTGCCTCAGTCTCTGAGTTCATATGTGTGCTGATCGTGTTTATTGGAGAGCCTTGTTTTGTTGATACCTTCCATCCCTCTGCCCCTTTCTGCTTTCTCTTCTTCAGGGTTCCTAGAGCCCTGTAGAACTTGATGGAGACATCCCATTTAGGACTGAGTGTTCCAACGTCTCTGTGTATGGCTGTGGGTGTGTATTTGTTCCCATCTGCTGAGGGAGGAAGCTTCTCTGATGATGGCTGAATAAGGCACTGATCTATGAGTATAACAGACTGTCATTAGGAGCCACTTTATTGCTATGTTTTTGTTCTGTTGTTTTGTTTATTGTTTTAATTAGAACATTAGTATTTGGGTTTCTCCCAGGTCCCTGGGTTATCTAGTCTCAAGGTTCCTTATCATACAGTGTTGAGTATGGGTTCCATCTAAGGGACTGTTCCTTCTGTCAGGTCATATACTGGTTGGTTACTCCCACTAAGTTTATGCCCCCACTGCACTAACATATTTTGCAGGCATAACACCATTGTAGATAGAAGAGTTTGTGGAGAGGCTGGTATTTACTTTCCTCCTTTGGTAGTGAGCAGAGTACCTTCCTGTATGAAAGGTGCTAGCATGGGAGGGATTGTCTAAAGTAGGTTCGTTGTAATGGTAAAACACATACTAAAAGTAGGCAACGTCTTCCCTGGGCTTGGGTCTCAGATGGTATAGAAAGAAGAAACCTAGCTGAGCCAAAAATTCCTCATTCTTCTTCTTGTCTATGGATGCAGTGTGACCACATAGACTGTCCCCTCAAGCTGTGATCCAAGATCAGCTCCTCTCCCTCAAGTTGCTTTTGTTCACCTATCATTACAGCAACAGGAAAAGGCCATTAAATTACCCCATCAGGACTGTTCTCTTTTCAGACTCACTTTTCAAATGAATTTGCATTTTCCAAGCTAGAGCTTTCAATGGGTGGGTTTTCCCCTTGGGGCATCTTCCTTTCGTGCTTCAAGGCAAGTGGGAGATTTCTTAACTGCGAATCCTTTTAGCATTACAAATGTTTTCTCTGTACATTCCAGTCTAAAACTTTAAACTCCATCAGAACTAGAAAATTATCAAAGTCACTGTCTTCACTTGATGCTGTGGTTGCTTCAAACAGATGTGTGTATTAAAATAGTGCTTTCTATTCAAGGTCCCTAACGCAGCAGGTGCGCAGGAAGTGCTTAGTCAGTATCTTTTTAACTCCTTCATAGCATGTCAGAAACAACAACAAAAATATCATCATAGAAATGGTTTCCAATGTAAGTCTTGGAAAATAATGTTAGTAATCTGGCACATGCCAGTTGAGAAAGGATCAACATGGGTTCCTGAGCTGCATAGAAAGTCCTCATGTCAAAAATAAATAAACATCACAACTACAGTAACAAATAACCTATCATCCAAGTAATTCGGAGAGCTGTTGGTATCATACTTTGTAAGTTCTGTGGATTCTCACTGATAAATTATTGCAATTTACATGTCTGTGAAGTGTCATCATCTTGACTTTGTAGTCTACATTTTTTGTAACTTCACAAAAATAACAAAGAATTCATAGTTCAGTTGAAAGGATTTTCAAAAGTTTCATAATAAATACACTAGCCACAACAGATTTTAAGACTGCCCGAGGTACATACAACTACAGTGAACGATCTGTCTCCTTGGCACATGCTTCCTGATGGTCCAAAGTCCAATCAGCTCTGAGTATTTAATAGTCATAGGACCAAATGATGGTACATGGCTAAAAAACAAGATGTTTCTTCTTTTCTTATCTGAATGTCACAACTCACAAAAACCAACTATAAAGTGCCATGAGGTGGTAAGAATAACAAAGTCTCAGAAGCTAAGCATTAGAATGCCAGGTATAAGGACCAGGGCATTAGGTGGAATGATGGCAGCTTCTGGGATGTGTTTAAGAGTGATCTATAAGCCAATCCTCAGTTGACTAAGGGAATGGGAAACAACTATTTTTTTCCTAATAAGCCATACATATTACATAAAATATGGACAAGATTTGCCAGCATTTGCCAGTTGTTGGAACATGGTTTAAGAATGGAGTCTTGTGAGAGGAATTCTGAGTGTGAGAAAACAAGGCAAGAGTCTTGTGACCTCAGGTTTTGGTTTATTTTTCGTTTTTTGTTTTGTTTTTTTTTTTTTTTTTTTTTTTTGGTTTTTGTCAAGAATACCGAACTGATGTGGGAATGCCTTTCTGTATGCTGTGAATCTCAATCTTTAAATAAAGGAGCTGTTTTGGGCCATGACAGGCACCATAGAAGGAAGAGGAGGAATCAGAATAGGTAGGACAGGAGGGGCGGAGTCAGAGGCAGATGGAGCTGAAGCCCAAAGGAGCAACATGTAAGAGCACAGGTGAGCCACAGGCCACGTGGCAGACAGATTAATAGAAATGGGTTGATTTAAGATGTAAGAGCTAGCTAGCAATGTGCCTGGGCCATAGGCCAAACAGCATAAAGTTAATATAAGCATCTGAGTCATTTCTTGGGGTCTGAGCGGCGGGCGGCTAAGGGGTCTGGCATGGCAGGTCTGTGGGTCTGGATCTCTGGCTGCCCGGGACCTAGAAACCTCACTACTACACCGAACTGTTCATGAAATATGCTTTCCCAACTCCTCCCACGTATGGCAGATAGAAGTGAGTCGAGTTCAGATTATTTGTTGTAACTGGCTATTGTTATTTACTGATACGCTTCTATGGAAACCACGTTCTGACCGTGTGTAACTTGTCCTTGTGATTGTATACATTTTGAACTCGTGAACTTTACTCAGATAACCTTTCCTAACCCTCAGAGTGTTAATTGATGCTTTGAATAAAATTAGAGACTTCATTCAGTCCACCTCATTTTTAGAGTCCATTGTCCCAGGTTCCACTACCGTTAGAGCAGTAAGCAGTAGATGAGCAGAATGTACCTCCCATGAGGCTGTCATCAATGCAGAGTTCCCTAACGAGAGTTAAAGACTCCAAAAGACCTGAAACTGCCCTTTGTGTGTTCTACCATGCCCTGAATCCATCACTGTATGTCATTCAACCACCCTTCATCTGCCCTAATAGATGCAAAAGAAATCAGAAACCCTAACAATAAAACTGCTCACAAACAGAAAAAAAAATAAAATATGCAATATTTAGAATCAAAGTGTCATCAGACTTATAACATCAGCAGAGGGAATTGAAAGGTAATAAAGTAGCAATTTCAAGTAACCAAATGCCTTTCTATATTATGTTGATCAAAAGACTATAAAGCAAATAAAGATTTTTAAAAATCTAATTTATGCAAAAACTATGTTAGGACAGTAGGCAGAAGCACTAATGTTTTAAATTATCAGATAAATTATCTCCTGAAAACTTTCAATCTAAAGCAATGCTCAAGAAAAATTAGCACATTTTAGGTTTTGTTTGTTTTTTTTTTTTTCTTCGTCTTTTAGGGGTCCATTATCCAGCTCCCAAATAAATCACACACAGAAGCTTATTCTTAATTATAAATGCCTGACCGTACTTTGGCTTGTTTCTAGCCAGCTTTTCTAAACTTATCCCATTTACCTTTCATCTCTAGGCTTTTCTTTCCCTTTTCATATCTTCCTGTCTCTCACTCCATGGCTTGCGGTGTAGCTGGGTGGCTGGTCCCTGGAGGTCTCCTCCTTCTTCCTTCTTCCTTTTAGATTTCTCCTTCTATATATTCTGTCTGCCAGCCCTGCCTATCCTTTCTCCTGCCTCGCTATTGGCCATTCAGTTCTTTATGAGACCATCAGGTGTTTTAGACAGAGAAAGTAACACAGCTTCACAGAGTTAAACAAATGTAACATAAACAAAAGTAACACACCTTAAAATCGTAATCTACGATGGCACATGGACTATTTACAGAGCTTGACAAGCTATTTCTAAGCACACGTTGAAGTGAAATTAGACAAAGCAAAAAAAGGAGAGGACATGACTAATTTGTTAAAGAAGTCCACATGTCATGTGAGTATAAGAAATTTATACTTATTAAATATCCAACATTCTATAAATGTAAATGTCATTCTGACACCAGAACAAGCCTTAGAGCAGCACAGTTAGAAAGCTAAGAATCATATACAAATGCAAATCAGTCTAAGACAAAAGTGTGATTCAGATAAAAAGACAAATCAGTGCTTGAATATTGTAGTGAAAATGGTTATTGGCTATGTATGAAGCTGTTAAGGCATTTTTTAATGTTATGAACACAAGTCAATATCAGAATAAGTAAAAGAGCTTAATGTTGGTTACAGAACAAAATAAGTCTTTACAATATTTTGGATATGAATACACATCTCATTTGAGACGGAAGTCCAGAAAATGTATACATGATATTAAGCCTCACTAAAATTTAGGATTATTGTGTATCAAATAAAAAGATTTTGAAAGATAAAGGCAAATAGGAAACAAAGCTTACAATAATTTAGTAAAAAGAAGATAACCACAAGACCATCCTATGTCAACCACGTGGAACTTTCTCCCAATAAATACACCCCTAAGCTTCAAATATCTAAGAAGAGATTGTTCTTCTGTTCTTCTCATACTAATATTGTTACTAGAAACAACTAAACTATTTGGGCAGGCAGACACCTGTAAAATTTTTGTTGAACTTTATGCTACCCTGGAATACAAGCATGACCAGAGACTGATATTATACATTTCTGGTATTTTTAAAATAAAAATAGCAAGTCTGGAAAGATGGCTCAATGGGTGAAGTTATTCTTCTTTCAAGGCTGATAAGCTAAGTTTCTTCCCTAGAATCCACATGCGGACAGGAAAGAACCAATTCCCAGAAGCTGTTTCCTAACTACAACATATGTACAAAGGTGTCATGAAACATGTATGCACACACAAAATAAATAAAAATATAACTAAAGTCTTTATATATAATATAAATATATACATACAGGATGTATGTATATATGTGTGCTTATATAATACACATATATATATAATATATATGTTTGTAATCAAATAGTGTGATCGAATAAAAACACACTCAGTTGAAGATGAGATGTGAGACAGAAACCGAGTATCTTTCCATCAGAGACCTGTCACCTCCTGACCCTTCCATTCCATGAGCCTGTATGGGAGATCCAAGGCTCTACCCTGAAGCCATCAAATATAACAGAACTATAAACAAGGCAAAGAAGAACTTCTATCTATTTCAAATCAAACAAGCATCCACAATATATAACGTCCCCCTCAGCATCAAACACTCACTGCTGTGCTGGTTCCAACGCCAACTTGGGATTTGTTAAGATGGTTTTTTATTTCTTTGTGGCCAGCTCTAAAAGACAGTGAAATTAGACCTTCTTATTATAAAAAAGAAAAAATCCTTTATCTTTTGTAGAGGGATTAAAAATCAAGCAGAATTAATCAAGGGGTAGAAGTGAGAGATAAAATGACTCCCTGCTTTAGATCAGTACAAATCTAGATAACAGTTTTGGCCCCAAACCAAAATCATAGAAAAATAAAAGCTTTACTCATTAATTTTTCAGAAATCATCATAATGAAGCACATTACCATCTTGGTCAGAGTTATTATTCTGTGACAAGATACTGTGACTGGAAGCATTGGGAGGAAAGGGCTTATTTGGCTTACTCTTTGTCTTAGGGTTTTATGCCTCTGAAGAGATACTTTGACCATGGTAACTCTTCTAAGAAAAACATTTAAATGGGGCTGGCTTACCGTTTCAGAAGTTTAATCCATTATCCTGATGGCAGAAAACAGCGCATGCAGGCAGACATGGCGCTTGAAGAAGGACATGAAAGTTCTACATCTTCACCCACAGGCAGCAGGACATGAACTGAGACACACTTCCTCCAGCAATGCCACACCTTCTCCAATAAGGCCACACCTCCTAATATGGCATTCCCTGTGTCTGTGGGGCTGTTTATATTCCAACAACCACATTCTTCTACATCATAGTCCATTGCTGAAGGAAGTCAGAACAGGAATTCAAGGCAGGAACCTGAAGGCAGGAGCTGATAGAGAGTCCTCAAAGGGGAGCTGCTTACTGACTTATTGCCCATGCCTTGCTCAGTCTGCTTTTTTATAGAACCCAGAACCACCGCCCAGGGATGGCCCCACCCACAAAGGCTGGACCCACCCCCACAATCACTAATTAAGAAAACTCCCTACAGGCTTGCCTTCAGCTCTACTTTATGGAAGCATCATCATAATTGAGGCTCTCCCCTCTCAGGTGACTTCAGCTTGTGTCAAGCTGTCATACAAATGTCAGTACACTTAGCAACACAGTAGATAATAGTTTTTTAAATGAGTATATTGACATCACCTTAGGAGTTCTATCAGAACACTAACACCTGGGTACAATACCTTGAGAATCTAATCCAGCTGGTCTAGGGGTCAGCATGGGAATGAGAACTTTTTAGGTCTAGGGGGTCAGCATGGGAATGAGAACTTTTTAAAGCCTCCCAGGTGTCTTAGTTAGGGTTAACTGTGACTAATAGATACAGCAGGTGATTCTAATACTCAAAGTTGAAGACCACTGCCTTTGAAGTTAAAATGTAAACTCCTTGGTGCAGTGTAGAAGTGCTCAGTTTGGAGCTATATAAAACAAACTACAAGGAAAAGCCAAGTGTAGTGATGCAAGTGAGTGGACTATATGCAAAAAATTGTGATCAGTGTAAGGGGAGCCAAGGAGGTGTAGAGATGATAATAAAAACGTCAGATCTTATGTTAAAGCAACAGTACACATATGAAAACGAATGGAAATAACGTACCCAGAATCTGTAGTTCATGTTTAGAATAGTCAAGAGGAAAAAAGGGGGGGGGAGGGAAAAGGAGGGGAGGAGGAAAACAGAAGCGGAAGAAGCACGAGAAGCAGGATCCATGGAGTGCCTATAGTATCGGTCCTTTATCCCTGGCCTCTTACTACATCCCTAATTTCCTAAGGAGGCAAGTGCTACCAGGTAGCAATCATTATCTTTATTTCACAATGACGAAGCTGCCTCGCAGACATAATATAACTTTACCAGGTTACTCGGGGCCCACGCGTGTACTAAAGTTCACACCTACCAAAGCCTCACACTCTATTTTGTCCGGATTACTAATGGAATTACTAAAGACAGACTTAAAATCTATCAATGTGACAACTACTTCTTCCATGAGATAAGTATTCACCCTTATCATGTGCTAGCAATTTGTCTACCTCTCCACATCTGAATGAGGCCAGAAAAATTACACTAATTTTATTATTAAGACCATAGACTTTAACATTAAACTCAGAGTCGTAATTTTAAGAGAGTGAATACTGCTACAGAGGAGTATGCTAGATTTTCTTCATGCTCTGTAAGGATGTTACATTTATAACTTAACTTCCCTTGATGACATCGTGAATATTGAATTATTTTTGCAGATTTGGCTTATTAACCACAGTTAGTCACATAAGTGACGTGTCCCAAGGCTGCTTTCCTTCTACACAATGCCTCACTTTTTCTTCTCTCTTCCTCTGAAGTTGGCCATACATCTGTGCTAGGTAAACATGATTTTATCAACCGGAACAGGAAGGTTGTGTTTCCATCCTCCAGAAGCTTTGGATTTATGTCACTTCGATCTAATCATTTAGTAACAGAAGCTTCAAAGTGCTGCTTTAGAACTTTCTACCAATACATATTTTATAAGTCCGTATGCTTTCCTGGCTTATAGTCACATTCTTGAAATTAATTTGATGCCTAAGCCCCTCTGGTCATCATCCATCTTATTTGTAAATGTCACTTCTCAGCAGCTCTTTTCCCTGGAAACGATAAATACAAATTCCATTCTTGGTGTATTCTCCCTCTTTGATGAGTCATAGTAATTCCGACCTCTTCTTCTTATCTTACTAAAACCACGAGTATACAATCTGAGCCAACCTGTTCCACACCTGTTCTGTTTGATTGGCCTGCACCGCATTAGGTCAGCTCTTAGCCAGGTGCCACAGGAAGTGTTGTTTGGGGACCCCTTTTATTCCTTCTTCTTCTTCTTTGAGAAATAGAAGCGAACTAACTTCCTCAGCCCTGAATCGAAGGCACTTTCACCTACTTGGGGCTTTTGATTCACCAAATGGCCAAACATCACCAAATTTACTTCCCAGCCATCTCATTTCCTTGTCACACTGACCATCCACTGTGCCTTTCAATATGTGATGGACATGAAATTTTGAGTGGATCAGAGAGAAGGGAAAGGATAGTATGCAGACCTCTTCCTCCCTTGGCTCTATCCAGTTGATTAGCTGACACTCAGAAAAAGATTCCAGGTTGCTGGCTCTCAAAGTCCCTGAGCCTAAAGCAAGAAATAACTGGCCAAAGAGATAATTTGCACTGTAATAGAAACCCCAGGCATCAAGCTAGAAAAAATGTCATGTTACTCATTGAGTCCACCCATAGTGGAAAGGATGGGGTAAGTGGGTGAATGGCTGGAAAACCAGTCCATAACAAGGTTCACCTCACGCTAGTCTGGCAAGAGAGTATGAGCAAGAAGTCAACTCCACCCCAGCTTTGAGCTCTGTCCCTAGTTTAATCCTCCACATCTCACACCCTTTTATCCACATAAAACTACAAATGTGTGCCCATTGCTCTGGGAGAGTATGTAGGCACCAGGGAGCATGCATCTTTAATAGTAAAAATGAAAAGACAAAACAAATGAGTAAAAGTGAGAATAAATGATAAGACACACAAGACTCCACCAAAAATCACTGCTAGAGCTGACATTTGCGCAATACCAAATAGGAAAGGATTTAGGGCTTCTTGCTTCCAAGTTCCCCATGGCTGCCAACAATGGCATTGTTCTTGCTTTCCTTGTGATAATGAATGAGGCTCTGAGAAGCAGGAACACAGACTCAAGGGCACTATATTCATCTAAACAATTCTCAAGCTAATTAGCACAGCTCATTTTTAAAAGCAAATAAAATACTCCAAGTTTTCAAGGCAAGATGTGTCATAGAGGAAAGAGGGACGCTTCAGTCTCATTGGACTCTGTGGGCTGGCACAGCTTCAAAGCCTGAGCACCTTTACAATCTAAAGAGGTTGATCACTGAGAAAATCGAGTGTATAGAACCCTTGCTCTCAGGAGAAAGATATTGCCTATTGACCAATGCAAAATATATGACAATTTTGATGCCAGAAAATGCTGACTCTGTGTTGAGTTTGGTGGAATTAATAATAGAATATTCTGTGGGCAGAGAGTAATGTATTATCCCAGGGAAATTCTTTTAACCTTGATTGAAATGAGCATTTCAGAAGCTTGTTCAGAACACTACATTCATATCTAATAGAAGAACAGGATGAACTCTGAAGTCATTCATTGCTCATTGATCCAAAATAAAATGTTTATTGGATGGTTCTCCTGGAGACAGAATGATATGTTACTTTGTATGGTCTCCATTAATTTTATGTGTATATATCAAGATGCTTAAAAAGTCAGGGGACCTCCCAAAACAATTGCTTTTGCTACCAGCAAAGATATTAGTAGTTTTTGTCTCTGTGTCCTTAGAGATACCCTTCACCTCTACAGATCATAGTATGTAGGTTATAATGGTCATATGCCTGAAATCATGAGAGAATTGAAAGCTATCACATGATGAAAGCAACACTATAGAGGGATTATGTTGTTCTATTGTAAATAATTGTCCCCGCCTATGAGTTTAATAAAAAGCGCTGATTGGCCAAAGGCAGACAGGAAATGTGGGTAGGGCTACCAAACTAAGGAGACTCTAGAAACAGGCAGAACAGAGCAGAATGAAGAGAGAAGCCGGAAGAAGCAGAGGACAACTATGCTGCTCTGAGAAAAGGTACTGAGCCACATAGCTGAACAGGATAGGAGTCATGGGTTAGTTTAAGGGTAAAGAGTTAACAAGTCATACGCCTGGGCCTTGGGCTGATAGGCCTAAAACTGTTGAAAGCATTTGTGTGTCTCTGCGGGTCTGTGGGTCTGCAGGTCTAAACCTTGATGCTCGGCCCGAAAGTCCGGGCCACTTACTACTTACTACACAATGCCTCCATTTTTGTTACAAATGCCAAATATTTTCATTAGATTAAAACCTTCCCCATCTTATTTCACCTGATGCTCAGCGACTTAGACCATCAGCAAAATGTTGAGTTTTTAAGTCAGTATTTCCCATTATCATGTTAACAAGGGACCACAAAGGAGTGCTTAGTGACTTCTTTATCATCCCAGGGGGTCAATGACCAAAGACACTTTCTCATAGAATGTGTTTGAGTATATACTTTATGTATATATTGTGCATGTATATATATTTTAAATGTATATAACATATTACCAAACCGAAAAGATCTCTGGGGCTATGGTATTGATTAAGAGCTGGAGCAGCAATTAACAAAGGGACAGACATCGAAAACTAAATAAATCCCTGCTGATACTTTCATTTTTAATTTTGCAGGAAGAAATTCCATGTGTCTTTATCCAGCTTCCCTCAATGGCAGCACTAACCATATTGTACCTAACCATGTACAGTATGGCATTCTATGAAGGCTGTTGAGATTAGCACAGTGTACTGAATTAATACAGGCCTTGTGATTTCTTCTGCATTTTTCAGTTGGGAATATGAGTCTTTATTAAGTTCTCCATTTTTATCAGAAGCATGGGATCACTTGACCACTGCCACAGGCAAAACACAGAAAAGCCTCCCAGAAAGACCATGTGTGTCCGTCTGCCTTTTACACCGTATCCAGGCAACTCCCCACTCCTTTCCAAAACAGACTCATTCTTCATTTTGGTAACTTACCACTACTATATAATAAAACCATACAGCATGTAATCTTTAGGATTGGGCTCTTTAATTGTGATTTCCTTGAATCTGACCTCAGTTGTTGTGTGTATCAAGTGTTTGCTCCATTGTCTTTCTCTGGAGTAAATGTCTAAGAGCACTGTAGTCTGACATTTCTCTCCCACCAGGCAGTTCCCAAATACCCAACATTATAGTAAATTCTGAACCAGTAGCTCAAACATACTACTAACTATCTCTTACACTTAAATTAACCCATAATTCTTACCTATATTTAGCCATGTACGGGGCTCGCTATCTTATCTCAGTGCAGCATTCTCATCCTGCTTCCTCTTCGACTGGCTGGCAACTGTGTCTCTGGCTTTTCCTTTCCCAGAATTCTAGTCTGGCTGCCCAACCTATATTTCCTGCCTGGCTACTAGCCAATCAGTGTTTTACTAAACCAATATGACTGACAAATCTTTACAATACACAAGAGCATTTTCCCACAGCAGAGCGTAATTTCTATGTCCATAATAATTCAATGTTTGGTTTTAGAAGGAACCTCCCAGCTGTTTTGCAGAATCACTGTGCTACTTTCACACATGTCCAGTGTGTAAGCAAGCTAGCATCTCACATTCTTGCCAGCTCTGATGCTATCACAATCATATCCTAAGCTTTCCTGGTGCTGATATGAATACTGTGATCTCCTATTCATTGTTGCATTTCCTGAGAGACTAGTGACTCTGAGCATTGTTTCATGTGCTAATTTTCCATGAGTATATCTTCTTTAATGAACTGTTTGTTATCGTCTCTGTTTATTTCTCGGCTAATGTGATAAAACACTGACAAAAGCAACTTGAAAAGTGTCTTACTGTTCTATGGCTATGAAGAGACACCAAGACCAAAGCAACTCTTATAAAAGTAAAGAATCAATTGGGGGTTGGCTTACAGTTTTAATGACTTAGTCCATTATCATCATAGCAAGAAGCAGGGCAGAAGGCAGGCATGGTGTTGTAGAAGCGTTTAATTAAATAAACCAATTCTCTCATAGTTTCCAGGTGAGGTTGGAAATGATACCCAGGAGAACCGCATAGTTTTTCCACATCAAATATAGTAGATAAAGAAGAATTTGAGTTCTCTCAATGGAAGAAGTAGTTCATTCTTTCTCCACCTCAAGATTTCCCTTGCAATTCCTATTCAATAGTTATTTATGTCTTCTCCCTCCAAGGAGGTTAAAACCCACACGACAAATCAGGATGTTCCAAGGCATTTGTGCTATGTCCTTTATGACCCTACACAGCCACTCAATGTCTTAGTAGTAATTGCAGTGTGGCCCATCCTTATTCTGACCTATAGCATTAGTGGACACATCACTAATGTGGTTTTAAAAAATAGTAGTAAATGTTCAAAAGTAAATGAGATTCTGTTCTACTGCAACTAATTCATCATGGGCTAGCTTTAGTGCACAATGGAAGAGTGCATTAAATACTGAGCAGAAAGTAAATGAAATAGAAAGAAAAAAGGTTTGAAGAGAGGCTGGACCTTGCTGCCATTCAAAGCTGCTCTTTTCCTACAATTTGAAACTATGCTAAGGGCTAAAGGTTTGAAAGATACCCTAGGCTACAAAAAATACCATGGCACACACTAAGAAGAGGATCCTTCCTATCTGTTTCATCTTTCAGTGTGTCCTCTACCTCTCTCATACAATGAGAAGAAACGTGTCTCCCCAGTAACACTACTCAAAATGACGAGCTATGCCCCCCTAAGTTTCTGCTTCAGTTATTTTTTTTAACACGGCAGAAGTACTTTCGGATTCATCGTCTGGTTGTTTACACAGCAGAGGATGACGCACTAGGGTCGTGACCACCAGATCCGTACTTTTCCTGCTTCCTTAGTTTTCAGTTGTTGGAGAAAGCATCAAGGCTATAATGTAGCCGCTATCTTCTTTTGTTTTTCCTTCCTGTACATTCCATCATTTGAGCACGAATTGTGGCTGGTCTCGGCTTCATATGCCTGTTTTCTAATTGAAGCACAGTTAATATAAATTGCAAAGATCTTATACATTCTGATTAGTGTTAACTACTGCATACACCTTCCATCATTCCAAAAGTTCTCCTGAGACACTCTCCAATAGATCCCTGTCTTAACTTTCATTGACCATTTTCCAATTTCCATCAGTATAGCCTAGACTTAGGATTGTTTTTCTGTTCTTAGATCTTATCCTTTGTGATCCCCATAAATAGGAACCACATAAAATATGTGAATCGGGTCTATTTTGTGGCTGGACAGTATCCCATTCTGGAAGAAATCATAATTCACTTATCCATTTGCCCACAGGTGCTCATTTCTGTTGCTTCTAATTTGGAGTCATTACAAATAAGGCTGCTAGAATACTTCTCATTAGGGCTTTGTTGTAAGCATATATATATTTCTTCTCTTTAGTAAATACCTACAATTAAAATCAGTGGGTTTGCAGATTATTTGTCTTTTATGTAACTCCAGATGTTCATCATTTTCATCTCTCTTTGGCCTTTTATATGAGCTGTCCTGGCATATATAGAATGGCCCTTTATCCTGGCTTTTTTTCGTTCCTCAGTAATTATATGTGTTTATGGATCATTTGTCTACCACTCTGTGATGTATTGTAGTATGACGTTTCTTGCTTGTCTGGCCTGTGGTCCAGACCCAGAGACCCACAGTCCTGCAGTCCCACAGAAACACACAGACACTTGTATTAATTTTATGCAGATCAGCCAAGGGCCCAGGCATATAACTTGCTAACTCTAATTCTTAAACTAACCTATGATTCTTATCTTGTCCAGCCATGGGGCTCAGTACCTTTTTTTCAGAGCAGCATAGTTGTCCTCTGAATCTGCTGGTTTCTCTGGCATCTCTGCTCTTCCTGTTCTGGGAGTTTTCTAGTCTGGTAGCTCCACCCACACTTCCTGTCTTCTTTCAGCCAATCAGCGTTTTACTAAACCAGTAGGCAGGACAATTATTTACAATGGAACAGAACACAATCTCACACAGTGTTCCAAAGTATTTTGCCCCGATTTTAACTGAACAGGTCACCTTTTTCAATTTTGTAATAGTTTATTATAAAATATTTCTTTATTCAAGCCCTTTTCCAGATATATGTTGCAAATAGTTTTAGATTTATATTGTTTCATAAGCCTATATTTTTTAATAGATTCTTTTTATTTGGTTTGCTTAGGGGTGTGTGTTTATGTTTGTGTGTGTGTTTGTATATCTGTGTGTGTGTGTGTGTGTTTGTGCATGTGTTTGTGTATGTTTGGGTGTGTTTGTGTGTGTATTTTTGTATATGTTTGTGTGTGTGTATTTGTGTATGTGGTTATGTATGTATTGTGTATGTTTGTATGTGTATGTGTGTATGTGTTTGTGTGTATGTGTGTGTGTTTTTGTGTGTGTTTGTGTGTGTGTTTGTGTGTATGTGTATGTGTGTGTGTTTGTGTGTATGTGTATGTGTGTGTGTTTGTGTGTATGTGTTTGTGTGTATGTGTATGTGTGTGTGTTTGTGTGTATGTGTATGTTTATGTTTGTGTGTGTGTTTGTATATGTTTGTGTGTGTGTATTTGTGCATATGTTTGTGTATGTTTGGGTGTGTTTGTGTGTGTATTTTTGTATATGTTTGTGTGTGTGTATTTGTGTATGTGGTTATGTATGTATGTGTGTATGTTTGTATGTATATGTGTGTGTATGTGTGTTTGTGTGTATGTGTGTATGTGTGTGTTTGTGTGTGTGTGTGTTTGTGTGTATGTGTGTGTATGTGTGTGTTTGTGTGTGTGTGTGTGTTTGTGTGTATGTGTGTGTGTCTTCCAAGTCTACAGTCCCACTTTCTCTTCTTGCCCCTTGCCTTCTTTTCCTTTTCTCATAAATTTGGGATTTCCTGTGGGCAGCATCAGTCTAGGATGGTGGCTTCCATGTGGTAAAACTGGAGAAAATGGCAGTCCATGACTACTCAAAGAGTTTCTGCCCTTTAAAATCTTTTGATAACAGGTCTCTGCAGGGCTACAGCATATGATATATTGGCCAAAGACTTCCTGAAAGTGATGTTCTTTCTACAGCCCAGACTACAGGAATATCCCTACATGTAAACAGAGAGTTAGCAGGGGCAAGTATAGGAAGGACTAGCCAGGAGTAATTCTCTGCAGACAATGCTCTTTTTTAGAAGCAAAAAATTAAAAAAAAATTTAAACTTCAATGTTCTCTTTGATGTTATACTGTAATTTCTGTAATTTTTGCCTACCAGAGAGTTACAGATATTCCCCTAAATTTACTTTCAGAAATCTAATGATTAGATATCTAGATATTCACATTTAGGCCCAATCTAAGTTATTTTAAGCATCAAGCAAAATAGAATGTGATGTTTTCTCTGACTGGGGTGTCCAGCTCTTCCAGCAATTGTTAAAGGTGTTTTCCTCATTGTATTAAATGGATAAATATTGCTAACTCCATCATCTCAATAAACCTTGGCTAATAGATAGTTGTCTCTGTAATATGCAGGCATAAATCTGAGCATCTTCTTTGGATCCATCCAGGTATATCTTGTCCTTGTTCTAGCCCTCCATTGTCTTGATTATCATGACTGTCTAGAAGGTTATGAAATAAGCTTGAATAAGCATCACTTTTTCATTTTTAGAAGCTATTTGGTAGCTTAATTTTCTTTCTTCTGTATAAACTTTAAAAACATACTTTATAATTTAAAATGCTGCTGGAATTACAGTGTGGACCCTTATGAACGCTTCCATAAATATATTATGATATACTTGGTACTTTGGTGTTACTGTAGATAATATCTTAATCTTTCCAAATTGTTCATCCATAAAAACACAATTTTTTGCTTATTGATTTCATACTCTGTAACTCTGCTCACATTAACTTATAAATTCCAATAGAGATTTGACTGATACCATAGTGTTATCTATGTGCCTATGATGCTTCCAAATGAGAAAAAGTTAAAATACTCATTGCTGAATTCCTATCAGTTCCTGTGGAGTCTTTAGGGAGTGTGCCATTTCTCACTGCTTCCTAAATACACAATCATGTCTCAACTACATTTTTCCCAACTCATACATCTTTTATATTGTATTTACTTACCTCCAATAAGATGCTAAACTATAGATATTTTTGTCTGTGTCAGTCTTGAAAGAAATCAAATTATATTAATTAAATGTGAAGCTACTCCTAGAGTTTTAAATTGTAGTGTTTAGAAGGAGCCCTTTTTGAGACACAGGTAACTTCCTTCTATGCCTTGTGTTCTCCAAGGTATCGATCGAGATGATTTTATTCCTTTCTCCCTTTTCCCTCTAATGTAGTACTTACACTGATTCATTTCTTAATCGAAAACTCAACCTTGTTTTCCTGGAATCAATCCCATTTAATCATGATTTACTTCCCTTTTAAAATATTACTAGATTGAATTTGCTAATATTTTGTTAAAGATTTTTATGTCTATTGTCATAAAGGATGCCATTTTTGTGTTTTGTTTTGTTTTTTGACAGATTTGAACATCCATACTCCATTTGCCTTTATGGTGGGCACTGTTCCTCTCTGTGTAGTTCTACCATTAAATATGTCCTCTGAAATAGTTTATTCTGGTCCTGGAGTTTTTCTTTATAGAACGATTGTTAATCATACATCCCATTTACTGAATGATAAAATAATATTTTCCCCATTTTTTTGCCAATTCTGCCAAATCATTTTAAAAGAATTTCTACTTTTCTACATTGATAAATTTATTGTTTAAAAAAAATTTTTAAGTCCTCTCATGACAGCTGTATTGGGATCTGTAGTGATGCCTCTTCGTTCTTGGTGCTCCTGGTTTTTTCTCTTCCTCTTCTGAGAAGTCTGTTATTCATCTTCAAATATCTAGCTTTTAAGTCTCCAGAATTATTCATGAATTTTCTATTTCACTGATTTCTACTCTATTTGCATCGGTGTTTGGGGGTGTTTTAGTTTTGTTTCGTTTTGTTTTTTTAGCTTTACTCGGATTTTTCACCTTTTTACAATTTCTAAAGTAGAAGTTTAGGCCACTAATTTAGGCTTTCTGTTTGAGCATAAGCATGTAAAGCTGTAAGCAGCCTTCTAGGCATTGTGCCCTCTGCATCCAAAACTGCTACAGTGTGCTTATGAGAGGTGTTGCTCTTGTTTTAATGGTGTCCTCTCATGAAGTCTTACCCTATGTACATACACAGGTTCCACCTAACCCTCGTCTTGTGCTCTTCTGAACTTATCCTGTAAGTTCCATATGCTGTGGAAACCCAATCATATCTTCCTTCTTGTTTGTTACAGCTCAGTACTTTAAAGGTTTAGTGTAGTCTATACAAAATTAAAAAGAAAAAAAAAAAGATACCAAAAAAAGCACTTTCTTGTCACCCAGCCATGTTTATCATTTCTGACGCCCCCATTTCTTTTTGCAGATCTTGGTTCCATTTGAATCTTTGCATCTGATTCTCATCAGTGTAAACAGTTTTAGCTTTTCTCACAGTTCAGTTCTGCTTTGAGTTCAATCCTGGAGATTTCTCTACTGAACTCTCAGATCCAAATGTTACTTTCACTGGGTGCAATATTCCAGTTTTGGTTGGTAATGGTATTTAGTGTGTGTGTGTGTGTGTGTGTGTGTGTGTGTGTGTGTGTGTGTGTGTATGTGTGTGTGTTTAGTAGATAAAATATGTGAATCCTTGTCTTCTGTCTCCATCACTTGCTGAAGAGAAGCCAGTAGAAATTTTTATCTGTTTACTATGCCTCTCTAGACCTTCTCCAGAGATTTTCCCTGTGACTCTCGTTTCCTTAACTTTGTCTATGAAGAACTGTACTAGTCACATCATGAACTGCCTAGGGTCCAACTTTTAGCTCTCATTTCCTGGCCCACACTTGAACTACTCCTACTCGCAGGAATCAGAGTCAGAGGAGATGGAAATGGATGACCAAGACTGATGGTGAAGGGATGGTAATTTGGGAGGGAGTGGTGGTTTTTAGCCAGCAGAGAGGTGGCGTGCAGGGAGGGATGATGTGGAAATGTCTTTCTGTATGCTGTGAATATCAATCTTTAAATAAAGGAGCTGTTTTGGGCCATGACAGGCACAATAGAAGAAGTATGAAGAGAAATCAGAGCATAGGTGGGAAAAGCAGAGCAGAGTCAGGGAGATCGAGCAAGCAGCCCAAGGAGCAATATGTAAGGAACACGGGTGAGCCACGGGCCACGTGGCAGACAGATTAATAGAAATGGGTTGATTTAAGATGAAAGAGCTAGCTAGCAATATGCCTGAGCCATAGGCCAAACAGCATGAAGTTAATATAAGCGTTTGAGTCATTTCTGGGGCCTCAGCAGCAGCAGCGGGTTGCTAAGGGGTCTGGCGTGGCAGGTCTTTGGGTCTAGGCCTTTGGCCGCCTGGGACCAAGAAACCTCATTGCAACAGAGGGAGGTGACAGGTGAACTATTAAAAAGGGGTAGTTAAGGGAAGAAGTCGTTAAGGGAGGGAGCAGTAGTTCAAAGTGAGAACTTAGTTAAGGAAGGAAGTGGTAGTTTTCTCTGATTCAATATTTGGGCCTTATCTTTATTCTAATCCATTATGCCAATCTACTTAAAGCTTCACAATGGATTTGTAGCTACTTTGGGCTTTCTAATCCTGGGCATGGCAGACCGTCTCCCCTTCCCTCATTCTCAGTGAGGAATAGGAGTCACTGTGAATCATATCTCATGTGAATGGTTTGCAACTTCCTGGAGCTAGATTTAAATCCTGATATTCTGGAAGCTGAGGCTGATGGATTCAGAGGTCAAGGACAACCTGAGCTTATCTAATGAAACTATCTCAAAAATAAAGCAAATATTCGGGGTTGGGGCCGCACCCTCATTCCTCTTCCACGGGACTCAAGTTCAGTTCTCAGCACCCAAATTGAACAGTTCGTAAAGGCTCGTAACTCCAGTTCCAAAGAGAGCCAACCTCTCTGTCTTCCACAGATGCCCACATACAGATCCACATACGTTTTTAAAATATTATTCTACACATTCAAATAAATGCAAACAAATGCATGTCCCCACTCCTGCTGTGTGATTCATATGTTGAAAATCACCGTCTTTAACATTGGTTAGAGTTTTCACTGAGAAGCCTTATAGTATGAGCCAGAGGAATGAACTCGGCTGTATACCACCTGCCTGAACAACCTACCTCCCTGCTTTTTAAGGGAGTGATCTTAGATAATTTGCTTAACTATGTCTCTGTTTTCTCGCAGTGACTCACAGTTCTTACTCACCTTTCAACATGCAAGACTTATGGCTATGTTCCTGACACCCCTAAGCAATCGATACCTACAATTTTGTTAGTGATACTGTATCTGCCTCCATTGTCCCTTACTACCATCTTCAGGCACTTTCCCACCTGGGAAAGATGACAGACTGCCCCATTCTGCAGAAGGCAATCCTAAAAGCTTTACACAGATCTGTATGAGTGCCCATGCTGCAGAAGAAACAAGTTTCACTCACATATCGGGCCATCTTTGGAGGTCATTGTCCACCTTTTGAGACAAAGAAGTGAACATACAAATAAAAGACTTCCAGAGACCAGTTACCACCTCCCACACAGCCAATCTCTTATTGTTCTGAAGAGCAGGATTAAGGAGCAGAACCAGAACTGCACACCTGAGAATGAGGTAACAGAGAAGCTTAGCACTGGTCTGAGTTGGATCTGCATTATCAGCTTTCGGAAAATAGCCAGTTGGAGGATGGAAAGTGCTCACAGAATATACCCAGGCCATGGGTTTCAGATTCCTGGAAAAGACTGACCCTTTTTTGTAAGTCATTTTTTTCTATGGTGGGTAGAGCAAGGGGTTATTTCTGCCATTGCCAGACCTGTCCCTATGTAGTCCCATCTCTGACATGTGGGGTAAATCTGGTTGATTCTAGGGCTAATATTAATCCCACTGGATGAGAATAGGACCACTACCACAATATTTGAGCCAAATTTGTTTAAGTTTTATTAAATACTGACAAGGATGTCGGACACTGGCCAGATCCATACCCAAGATTCCCAGAGAATGGCAAAGAATTATGTTAGTTAGGTGTTTGTAAGGGCAAAAACTACAAGGCTACATATTTCCTACCTTTATCCAAGCAGGGGTAAACATACATCCTGACATACTTTCTGTCTATGTACCTCCTGCCTATGTGTGATTAAATTGGGCAACCAGACGTGTTATAGTAGTGAAAACACAAGCTATCATAGTACATGAAAACAGCCCCCAGGATTCCAGGAAGTGATCTGTCCTTGAGCAAGTGGACTCTATACGTTAAAGGCATTTTTGTTTTATGGAACTTTAAGTCCAGTAATTAAAACTTAAACAGAACTTTAGATCTCAGAGTAGCCTCGGCCCACTGACTTCTGAGCTGTACCTTTGCCCATTTTTTAAGATCCTGTAGGTTTAGAATGCATATGTTGAGAAAAAAACTGTTTATGATGTCCCCAACATTTCATGTTTTAAAACCTGGATCTCTCCCTCCCTCCTGTGTGTGTGTGTGTGTGTGTGTGTGTGTGTGTGTGTGTGTGTGTGTGTGTGTGTGTGTGGCATCTGTTAGAGGGTGAGCTTAAAACCATAAATTTCTTGAGTCAGGACAGAATTCAGACCACATCATCTACTGTAGAAAATATGCTTATTGATGACTAAATCAGTACATAATTTGTTGAGACTAAAACTTCACACTTCCCCAAGCTTGTTTCTTGGCTGTCGCTATACTAGACACAGGCAGCTCTACTCACTGCCTAGATCAACACCAGATTTGGTCCTAAAGTCCTCAGTGACATGAATGGATCTTTCCTCTTCAGTTCAACAAGAATTGCCACTTAGTAGGGACTAAATTCTTTATAATGTTATATAAAAATGGCTAAGTGAAATGACTGGCCCATTCCATAAAGAACGAAGGAAAGATAAACAGCCTTGTGAGCTGGTTAAAGGGGAACACTGATTTTCAAACAGTAAAGAAAGTAAAGTAAATAATAAAGTCATATTGGTTTTTTTTTTTTAATTTGGGCTGACAAGTTTGGAAAATAAATGATTGAAAAAGGCAGAGAGAGCCAACATGTCAACCTGTGAGTGATAACCAATCAGCCAACAGATGGCTCTAGACAGATGTGTGCTGTAAATATCTAATGCTTTATATACCTGTAGAAATGTTCCCATAAAACCTCGTGGTGACAATAAAAGTCATGGTGGATATGGAATGACAGATCCAAAAGCAACTACTGTCAAACTCGTCTGTCTTGAGCAAGACAAGTCTGAAGGAGGAAGCTGAGTTTGAGTTTCACTCTGGTTAGAAACGGCCTATTTCCCCTCTCCCCAGGATCATACAAATTCTTATGAGTGTGCTGCATCTCTCCCCAGATGTCCTGTACTTCAGAACTGCAGCAGAGATAGGCCAGACTGCAATCTGAAGAGTCATTGTCCTACACAGGGATGTGTTTGGGATCTCTGTTGGGAACACAGAAGTAGAATTTAAAAGGTTGAAAATCAGTGCAATATAGCAATATCTCCCTTCTGTGGCAGAAAGGATTCCCATCTTGGGATAGACCAGATAGTAAAACCCATCTCTAGAAGCTTTTCAAAGTCATCTCTTCCTCTGACTTCAACTATTAAAACACATGAAGTACACGTAGTATACAGCGATGAGAAAAGTGTGGGAGGTTGTTATGCAGAGAGGGACAGAGCAACAGAGACAATGAAAAGGACAGGGATGGACTTCTGTCACTATAAAGTGACAATGACATGAGCATGGTGATGCGCACTCTGCAGACCAAGAGCCTATCCCGGCCAGTCCTCCACTGCCACTATGGTGTAACTGGACCAAAGCTGGATTCCAGGTACAAAACCAGAGTCAGAAATGAAAACATGATGAAACAAAGCCATATTCAAATGACTAACACACATGTCCTGTGATGAGGAACACAGCAAAACACCACTGTCAACATGAGTGCTGAATGACCTAAAAGCATATAGCTTGAGACATCACAATGGCACTGATATTTGCACCATACTTCAGCACTGCTGCTATCAGCCAGCTCTTTATTACTCATGCTCTGAGGGACTTAGCACTGGAGCAGAGTTGCCTGCTTACTGTTAGACAAAGACACAGTGGTACACCAGTCAGGTGACAAGCTCAGCTGAGAACACTATTATATTCTCAAACCATGATCCAGCCAGGTTTCAATGACAAAAGAGATGGAGAAAAAAAAAACCCTCCGGACACACACCTACTGCAGCAATCTGAAAGGCCAGTAAACCCCTGAGCTCTGGGTTGACCAGCCTAGTGCTCCAGCCTCCAGCAACAGGAGCATATGCTTTCAACCCTACATACACCTATCCCAGTTCCAAGACCCAGCAACACCCACCCCCTCCTCCCCTGACCCCAAGCCACCAGAGTTCACTGGAGACACACACTCCTACTGTAGTAATTGGGAAGAACAGCCAGGAACCACAGCCATCAGGATGACATTGATCCAGAAGGACACATTGGAACAAGCTGGACTCCTGGAAACAGAAGCTCCAACTGTATCAGTGTGATGAAGAAATGGGTAGAAGGCAGTGTGAGAATACATTCAACAATAGGAAGCAACACAGCATCTCCAAAAACTTAAGGTTCTACAGTAGCAACACCTGAACATCTGCAGATGAAGCAGAGGAAAAGTACCTTAAAAATAATTTTATGAAGATGATAGAAGCCCTTACAGAGGAAATTTTAAAAATCCCTTTAAGAAAATAGAGAAGACAAACAGAAACTTGGAAGAAATTAATAAATCATTTAGAAGAAATCCAACAAAACCAAGAAAAAACATTTAAACAGGTGATGGAAATAGTCTATGACTTGAAAATTGAAGTAGAGGCAATAAAGGAAACACAGACTGAGGGAAGTCTGGAAAAGGAAAATCTGAGTAAATGAGTAGGAACTACAGAGGCAGAGGTAGCATCACTAACAAAATACAAGAGTTGGAAGAGAGAATCTTAGGCACTGAGAATACAATAGAGGAAACAGATTCATTGGTTAAAAAAAAATGTTAAACCCAACAAATTTTTAACACAAAACATCCAGGAAATCTGAGACACCATGAAAAGATCAAACATAAGAAAAATAGGGATAGAAGAAGAATTCCAGCTCTAAGGCACAGAAAATATATTCAAGAAAATCGTAAAGAGAAAGTTTCCTAACCTAAAGAAAGACATGCCTGTGAAGGTACAAGAATATTGCAGAACACCAAACCGATTGGACCAAAAAAAAGAGTCCTCTCTCCGTATAATAGTCAAAATATTAAACATATAGCCTAAAGAAAATGATACTAAGAGCAGCAAAGGAAAAAGGACAAATAACACATAAAGGCAGACCTATCAGAATATCACCTGACTTCTCAATAGAGACTCTGAAAGCCAGAAAGTCCTGGACACATAGAGACCACGGATACCAGCCCAGACTAATATACCCACCAAAGCTTTCAATCACCATAAATGGAGGAAACAAAATATTCCACGACAAAACCAGATTTAAACAATACATATCCACAAACCCAGGCCTACATAAAGTACTAGAAGGAAAACTCCAACCCAGGGAAGTTAGCTACACCTGTGAAAACACAAGAAATTGATAACCACACACCAGAAAACCCCAAGGAAAAGAAATACACACATAATGGTACAAAGAACAACAAAAGTAAAATAACTACCAATCACTGGTCATTAATAACTCTTAATATCAATGGACTCAAGTCACCTATGAAAAGACACAAGCTAAGAGAACAGGTACAAACCAGGATCCATCCTTCTGCTGCATACAAGAAACACACCTCAATCTCAAAGACAGCCATCACCTCAGAGGAAAGGGTTCGGAAAAGATTTTCCAATCAAATGGACTTAAGAAACAAGCTGGTGTAGCCATCCTAATAACTAGTAAAATAGACTTCAAACTAAAATTAATCATAAGAGATGGAGAAGAAATTTAATATTTAGCACAGAAAAAAACATCAACATGAAGTCTCAATTCTGAACATCTATGCCAAATACTAGAGCATCTACATTTGTAAAAGAAACATTACTAACTTTTAAACCACACACCAAACACCACACACGAATAGTGGGAGACTTCAGCACTCCACTCTCTCTGCTGGATAGATCTGCCAGACAGAAACTTAACAGAGAATAAGGAAATTAACAAATATTATGGCTCAAATGAATTTAACAGACATCTATAGAACATTTCACCTAGACACAAGAGAGAATACCTCCTTCTTAGCACCTCATGGAACCACATACCAAGTATGTGGTCCAGTTTTGTGGAGAACAAAAATTATAGAATACATAAAATTGACCGCATACTCAGTAACAAAGCAAATCTCAACAGATTCAAAAAAGAAAAAAAAAACTGGAGTAACCCCATCTACCTTATCAGACCACCATGGCTTAAAGTTAGAATTCAACAAGACAAATTGTAGAAAACCTACAAACTCTTTCTTTCTTTCTTTCTTTCTTTCTTTCTTTCTTTCTTTCTTTCTTTCTTTCTTTCTTTCTTTCTTTCCTTCTTTCTTTCTTTCTTTCTTGTTTTGCTTGACCCAGTGATGAATCAAATGAGTGTTGTTCAGCTTGGCACTGGCATAAAAACTGAGATATGGACCAATTGAATCAAACTGAAGACCCTGATATTAATCCACACACCCATGAACACATGAGTTTTGACAAAGAAGCCAAAACTGTGTAATGGAAAAAAGAAAGCATCTTTAATGAATGACGCTGGCATAACTGGATGTCAACGTGTAGAAGAGTGTAAATAGATCCACATCTGTCACCCTGCACAAAATTCAAGTCCATGTGGACCAAAGACCTCAACATAAATCCAGCTACCCTGAACCTGAAAGAAGAGAAAGTGGGAAATAGCCTTGAACACATCGGAACAGGATACACATGGATTGCCCCAGGAAGGAGAAGTGTGTAAACTGTAAGAGTGTAGGGGGAGAGGATGCGGTGGAACATGAGGTTTGGAGATGGCTGAGTTGGGGGGAGGGGGTGGAAAGGTGAGCAATGAAAGAGATCTCACAGGGTGAACTAGCATGGGGTTAGAGTGAAATCAGCAAGAATGTCCCAGCAAGAACTCCTAGCAGTGTTGGAGAAGGTGCCTGACCTAGCCTTCCCCTATAGTCAGATTGATGACTGCCCTAATTGTCATCATGGCACCTACATCCAATGACTGACACAAACAGATGCAGACAGCCAAGCCAAGCACTTGGCCAAACTCCTGGAGTTCAGTTGAAGAGAGGGAGGAACAACTGGGGCGGGGCACAGTGTTAAGAGCACAATGGAGACATCCACAGGAACAGCTGACCTCCAAAGAATGGGAGCTCACAGATCTGGACTGACAGTTGGAGACTCTGCGTGGGAGAAAACTCGGCCCCTTGGATGAATGTGACAGTTACATTGTGATTTGAGCTGTTAATGGGCCCCCTGGCTATGGGACCAGGAATTATCCTGGATATATGAACTGGCTCTTTAGAGCCCACTTCCTATGGTGGGATGCCTTGCTCAGCCTTGATACAGAGAGGAAAAGATGGGTCCTGCCTCAACAGGGCATGTTAACTGATACAGGGGAGAGAGGGTTGGCTCTTTTACAACTTGATTTGCCAGACTGTGTTGACTCTTCATGGAAGTCTTATCTTTTCTGAGGAGTGGAGTAGTGGGGTGGGAGGAAGCTGAGGGGTGAGTGGGAAGAGGGGAATGAAGGGAGACTGTGGTTGATATACAAAATAAAATTTAAAAAAAAAATTAAAAAGTGTGTCCTGTGGGCAAAGCAATGACCTAACTTATATGACTTCATGACTCTGAATTCTGATGTAGCAAGCTATCCTACATGAAATACAGATTTCATAAAACTCTCAGGGAGAGAACTGACAACCTTGTGATTTTTTTTCCTTTCAAACACTAATCCACCACTGAATCCTAGAGAACACCATTTGGTTAGACTAGCTAACCAGCAAGCCTCCTGTCTCCACTTCCTCTGGCCTGGAACTGCAAGAGCACAGGGAATTTTTAGGTGGGCTCGGCATATCTGAACTCAGGTCTTTATACTTGATAAAATACCTCCTCAGCCCATGAAACCTAGTACCCATCCTTCATGTTCCTTAGACTACAAGGCCCTATTTTAATATTATGACAAAGACTAGCTTTAGGTAGAAGCTGACCATCTAGTTGGATCTGAATTATATCCCTTTAATATCACATGTTGAAACCATAATACCTAGTACCTCAGAGTGTGATTGTATTTGATATGGGTTTCTTTGAAACAGCAAGAAAAAATACTGGTAATTTATTAATATGCATAAATTCAGGAGTCTTATAAAATATGACACCTGAATTTAACATCAGATTTTAAACTTAAGCACTTCACTCATGGGGTGAACAGAGAAACAAGGGCTCATAAGGAGGCAAGTGAGTTAAAGTGAGGTCACTAGAATGAAGTCTTATCAACGTGACTGGTGTCCTTATAGGAAGAGCTGGGGTAAAAGCAGACACAGAGTGAAGGAGGGTATCTTAGTCAGTGTTTTGTTGCTGGAAAATGACGTCATGATCACAGCAACTCATAAAAGAAACCCTTAATTAGGGCTGGCTTACAGTTTCAGAGGTTTAGTCCATTGTCATCATGGCAGGGAACATGGCAGCATGCAGGCAAACATGGTGCTGGAGGAGTAGCTGTGAGTTCTACATCTGGATCCATAGGAAACAGGAAGAGAGAGCCACTGGACTTGGCTTGGGCCTTTGAAACCTCAAAGCCTGCACCCAGTGACATGATTCCTCCAACAAGGCCACACCTCCTAATCCTTCTCCAATAGTGCCACTTCTTGATGCTAAATACATAAGCCTATAGGGGTCATTTTTATTCAAACCACCACTTTGTCAGGAAGATAAGTCTAGGATGAAACATGTAGAAGAAAACATCCAGTACCCTGGAAAGTGGATTTCTACTTGGAAGTGGATGGACAGTAGTAACTTCAGACCTACCAAAATCCTATATATGACAATTGTAAAAACTATGACCTCAGGTTCATCTTTGTGAAGCCCAAGCCCATACTCCTAGTATTTCTTTGGGGCCCTTTTGCAATAGTCCACAAGCTTTATCCTGTATTAAAATATCTTTGATAAATCTCTAACTTTGCAGAATAAAGTGGATAGTCTCAAAATTCTTCGTATCGCTGAAGCCACAAATCCTACTTTGGCCGGAGTGGAGGACCCAAACATGGCTGAGGAGCTCCTTGGGCTGCTGAGGGTGACAGTGGAGAGTTGTGCCCTCTTTATCTGTACCCCAAAATGCTGTCAGTGAGAGTCTCAAGCAAAAGGGCAGCTATGGAAATGGGGGTGAGGATGGTGACGGCAAACTGAAGATAAGAAAGGATTAGAAAATAAATCAAGTTCAAGAGTAAATTGGAACAGAAGGTAATAGTGAGAGAAGAAACAGAAAAAGGAAATGCCAAGATGTAAGGCTGGCTTATTTGTCACCAGTCCGGATGGCAAACACTGTTTCTATTTTTCCACTTTAAATACCTAATTAAACTGTCACTTAAAAATATGGAGCAACAATTCTCTGTTGTTGGGTGTCTACTTATTAACTGATCGGCTTTTGCAGAGATATGAATATTATTTAGAGGATTTCTCTCTTCCCCTCAGAATGGGTGTCTCGTTCAGTGAAATGTTAAATTACTCACAAAAACTTACTAATTAAACTGGCTGTAACTGCCACCATTAAAATGTGATGGCCAACATAATTGGCCCAAAAGCAACCGTTAATGTCTCATTCATAAAGGAAAGGCAAATTAATTTTATAGCTTCCTTTTCAAATTTACAGTGCCATCTCCTCCTTCTGCTCCCCATCTGTCAGTCCCAGCCTACACTAGCTCTCTCTCTCTCTGCCACTCTGCAATTCTCTTTCCTGGTTCCAGAATTAATGGTGGTGGTGGCAGAAAAGACACTCACAGCCTCAACCCAAGTAGCCAGGGCTTCAAGATAATCACACATAACCCCAATGATGATGCCAAATTTAAGAGTAATTTATTCACCACAATATTAAGAACAAACACTTTCTATTTCCCTATTTAAGTACTGAAGCCATATAAGCCTATGGAACACCCTTTTCCTGTAACTGGATATCTGGTTATTCTGATTTGCTTTGGCAGAACTGTCAATAAAGAGATGGCACCTCTTTACCCTACAAAATGGTCTCTTGTTCAGTCAAAGTCATAAATTATGATTAACTCACTACTCACTACTATCCCGTATTTTCCTCTGCCACATGTACACATGGGTACATATGTGCACACTACCAAGCTATGGCCATAAACATTTTTCTACAAATCCTCACCACATTCCCACCTCCAGTCAAAACTTTTATTTCCATCTGCCATAATTCTACTTCAACTTCACTCTACCTGCTTAGCCTTCATGCCTTAGGACGCGTGTGATAACCTCCTTAAACCCTGGCTCCTGCATTCAGTACATTGCTACATTAAGGTCACTTTGAGCATCCCTTACCATCCACTGAGGCTACTAGACTCTGACCCGCAGGTTAGATAATTTCAAATGTCAAAGCCAAACTGAGTTGAACAAACTCATAGTGAGTAGCTCACTTCCACATAAAGCCAGCTTCCTCGTTGCGAGCTGTGTTTCTGTGGGACTCACAAGAGGGAACCCGAGGAGTCCATGAGTCACCACACCAACTCCTCCTGGAGTTCTGATACAGCAGTTTCACTAGAAGAAGGGAAACTTGACTCCCACAACCCACAATCCCTGTTTGAACATGGAGAAACTCAGAAAATTAAATACAATAATAACAATCCTAAGTTGCCAGCAATTCTAAAACCCATGGATAATCCAAAAATTCAATATCTCTAAGATGTAACAAGAAACATGATAGACGTTATCTAATGGAAGAAGAAACAACTCAAATATCCCATTGAGAAATTATGGAAACACCATATTTTACTTTTATTTTAACTCTGAAGTCAAAGTTCTCTGGAATTGTCTTAACTCCAAATGTCAATGTAAAGGCTCCTGAGTGCAAGGAAAATTCCCAACACTGGTTGCCACAAAATGTCCCCATGCAATTTAGAAACCCATTTGCTTAATCTTTACAATAAATGGTGAGTAAGTCAAAGTCACTTATTTTCTTGAGAAGAACCAAGAACAAATGAGAACCAGCCTGATAGGGTCTAAAAACCTCAACACATTGACCAGTTTTTCAGTCAAAAATGACAAGAGGTGTTCTCATCAGCTTAAGCAGGAGGAGACTTCATGAATGACAGAATCATGTCACTGACAGAATTCCCAGAGGCCCCAATTTCCTTACTGCAGAGCCAGCCATAGTGTAAGTTCATCATTATTACAAAACAATCCAACTGAGGACCTTAGCTAGCAGTCCTCACTGCCCTCCACACTTCGGCTTACTCTGGGTCTCACTGAGGAAGGAATACCCTATATACTCTCATTTCTGCAGTCTGATTCATGGGTTGGCAGAACCTGAGGCACTTACCTACATTGAAAACTTCAATGACTAAATTGATGCTTGGGTTTGAATACTGGCTCTTCTCCAGTTTATGGATCCAGTGCAAGTTTCATACCAATAAAATGAGATCGGCACAGTGTGACTTTTTTCTGAAGATATAAAACAGTATGAGAAATGGCCTGGCTGGTTCTTAATGCATATGAAATCAGAGGTATCAATAGCTTTTCAAAATCTGTGGAAAAGGAACACTTAGAATATGAACAAACCTAGAGAGTCAGCCAAAGTCTGTTCCTTTAGACCATCTCCCCATGCCCTACTTCTCCAAACTGAAGATCCAACGCAACAATTCAGAACACACCAACTAAATGCAGGTTGACCTTAAATGAATGTAAACACCTGGCCTCCTTCCACCAAACAGATACCCAGGAGCCTATTGATCCCTATTCTAATCACTCACCACCATGTCCCTCCTCTAGTTCAAATGTAATCTTGTCTTACATCCTTCCAGCCCCAGTATATATACCAGCTATGGTATATATACATATGGTGCTATGCTGTGTAACTACAGAGGTCCCTTCTAAGAAGTGCATCACTTAGTGTTTCATCATGTGGAAATATCATGCAAATACCTAAACAAAGAAGGTTGTGACATCAATAGGAGGTATAACTTGATGAGAAGTCATAGAGTCAGTTCATTCTTTCGTGAATTATGACTACACTCATTTATTAATACAGAACTGTGGAAAGAATGATTGGAATTATGAAACTCTGAATTTTTATCCCCTTTCACTGAACTCCAGAACCTAGCCAGAAGCTGCCAGCCTACCAGTCAGTATTCTTTGAGTGTCATGGTTACACAAAGAGTGTGTATGGGGTGGGGGGGGGGGTGGCCATTCAAGCCATCTGCATAAGCATTCCATTTCAAATGGCCTCAGAAGATAACAATTTCAATGTGCCTAGCATTTAAACACTAGGAATTCTCAACCTTTCAGACCTGCAAGCTCAGATTCCCATTTTCTGAAACTGCAATTACTAAATGAATCCCTATGTTGGGTACTGGCTCTTCTATTCTCCAGCTCCATGGATCTAGTATAAATTATGACCAGTATAATGTAGTTTTCCGAGGGGTGTGTGTGTGTGTGTGTGTGTGTGTGTGTGTGTGTGTGTAGTTGACACTTAAAAACTTGAAAATTATCAGATGGCTCACCATCAGCAGAAAAATATTTGAGACATCAAAACACAGGGCAGTCTGAGTAGCAAAGAAGAGAGAGAAAAGCCCTTGAGGGTGTTTATATGGAAAACCCAGTCTGAAGAAGTATAACTTCCCAAGCCTCATTCACACAAAGCCTCATTCACACAAAGCCTCATTCACACAAGCACCCTTCAGAGAACCCGGCTCATAGCCTGTGACCAAGAAAAAGCACTCTTGACCTACTATGCTTCAGGGCAATCAGGTCATGCCCAGCCTGGTGTACGTAATAAATAGTCTGTCTTATTAGGGTAACTGAGGTAAATATTGTGTATCACTGATCTCATAAAACATCAAGATAATTTCTTGGGATTGTTTTGTTATTACCATGTCCATTTTACAAAGAAGGAGATTGAGGTATAAAACACTTAAGTTTACCTTGAGTGGTGGGCACAATGTGCACAGAGATATGAGCTTCTATCTACTGCCTAAGTTTACTGCTCATCTCTCTATCCTAGCTATAAAGGCAGCTGTAGAAAATGGAATCAATTATAGTAATTTCACTCTCAAGTATAACCTGAGTTATTAAAAGTATGTGCATTATATTAATATTCTCTCAACAGCAAAATGGGATTATATAAAGCATTTTCAAAAATTCTGTCCCTATTAGACACAATATAAATATTTCTAGGACAAAAGGCAAAACTTCTCTTACCTAGGAGACAAAAGTCATTAATTCAAAATTCTTAATTATTTAGAAAGACTAAAGAATACATAGAAAAGGAGACAAGATAATTGTGAGGTGTGATATGACTGCAGAATAGTTCCTGAAGGAATCAGCAGTCTTTAAGGCAGATGAAAATTCATCATATGAACTTTCTAAGCCAAGAGATTAACAAAGGAAAAATAGTCTGGTCCCAACAGCTCAACACTGCTTTAAAAACACATTAAAAGGGGGCAGAGAGACAAGATGCTTAGAGATTCATAGAGAAAGAAAGAGAACCAGGATGGGATATCTCAGAGCAAGTCAAACCATTGCAAAGGTGTGGTGTTCAGCACAGGGAAGGGCCAGGATTCGATAGAGGCATTTTCTGTCTCATATAGGAGACGGAGTAATTCTTGTAACTCAACTCCCTGGATGAGGGCGCCATTGCAGTTCTCTCTCTCTCTCTCTCTCTCTCTCTCTCTCTCTCTCTCTCTCTCTCTCTCTCTCTCTCTCTGTTTGGCAGCTTCTAATAGCAATTATCTAAATCACAAGAAAGAAGGCCATTGGATTGCTTTTCTGTTCCTGTGATGAAATACCATAACCAAAGCAGTGTACAGAAGGGTGTGTCTTAGCTTTTGGTTCCAGAGAAAGCTCTCAGGCTAGCTGATTATTTCTTTCATCCATACACAGGAAACAGACAAAGCAAGCAGTAGGTGGACTAATCCACAAGCCTTCAAAGCCTTCCTCCAGTGTCATGTTCCCTCCACCAAGGCTGCATCTCCTAAACATTCTGGAACCTCCCCAAACATCACCAGTTGGGAATCCAAGTGTTCAAATATACAAGTCTATAGAGTGACATATTTCACCCAAACCACTACAGCCCTCTTGCTACAGACTCACCAAACAGCCTATCCCTTTAAACCAGCCAGGAAAAACTGGCAAATGGCAGAAACCAAGAGGAAGATGACCTTCTCTGAGCTTCTGCCTGGAATTAATTTGTAGCCTGTAAAAGCATAAATCAATTTAAAATGGGTTATAAATATTCAGATTGGAAGGGAAATCAAATGTTCTTGTATGAAGGTCCATTTTTGATCAAAGGGCAGATATCAAGAATAGGAAGGAAGGAAAAAACCTAAAGGAGGTGAAAAGAAACAAAATTCACTTACCAAAAATACCATCCTGGTAGAAAATGCCATCCATGTTTCTCTGTCTTCTTATCTTATTGAAAGACCTCACTGGACTCTGCACTATTTTTGATATTCAACCTTGAAGCCATGGGCCTGTGACACACATACCCAGCTACAAAAGAAAGAATTGGCTGAAATCAACGAGTTAGCTCCCAGTGCCGGCCCTACCACCTGGCAACAGCGTATGGCAAATGTGGAGGAGAGCTGCTGGCCCTTGTCCAGGAAGGCTCTACTGTCCACTGTCTGGACTACCATAAGCACCAGCTCTATCATCTGCAGCCATGGAATCCATGCAAATGTGCCTGCTCAGTATAGCTAGTTCCACATTATACTGAGATTAAGAAAGAAAGTATTCACTTGGCCTCAGAATCCTTGTAGTATATGCCAAAGATCTATTCCTCTAATAGTTAATAAGTGGTTCTCAACCTTCCCAATGCTGCAACCCTTTGAGACAGTTCCTTATGTTGTGCTGACTCTCAACCATAAAATATTTCTTCGCTACTTCATAACTGTATTTTTCCTACTATTATGAACTATAATGTAAATATCTGATATGAAGGATGTCTCACAACCTACAGGTTGAAAAGTTCTTCTCCAGTGGCACCTACTTTTCATCATAGTATCACTCAGCATCCCCCCACCTGCCTGTGACCTCATGCATGGCAAACAGCCCTGACCTCAAGCATCACTTCCTTAGGAGTTTTTCCTTAATCTCCAGCGAGGTCAAACACTTCCAAGCACCACAGTTCTGTATATCTCCATTTCTGAGGTAGTAATTATGATAGCTATATTATATTATTTATTGGCTTTTTGCCTCACCTGTCCACTATAAAGCAATTCATCTTGATTCATCATTTACCCATGCACCTATATGATAATGATGGGCTATAAAATTCATTTAATAAATACTGAATTAATCATTGAAGTGAAACATTAGCAGTTTCTAGAAGAATTAAAAAAAAAAAAAAAAAAAAAAACCTGGGAAGCTACTTGGGTGGAAGTTGTCAGTTTTATGGTGATATTTCTCTCCTAAGCCTCATCTGTTGACTGAGTGCTTGTGTTCTCTAAAGTTAAGTTACACAGTAACTCCCAATGGGATGCTACAAAGGAACAGTTGTTTAGGAGTTTGGGGGTAATGATGAGGGGCTCATGAATGAGATTGGAGAGAGAGAG